>CM053745.1:61115972-61139764 GCA_028658305.1 Pachyuromys duprasi | reverse complement strand
GGTTCTGCCCGCACAGACCCTCATCTCTGTGACTTCTTGGAAAACCACTTCCTGAATGAGGAGGTGAAGCTCATCAAGAAGATGGGCGACCACCTGACCAACATCCGAAGGCTGGCTGGACCACAGCCTTCTCTGGGCGAGTATCTCTTTGAGTGGCTCACTCTCAAGCATGACTAGGAGGCGGCCTCACCTTCCAAGGGGCTCCTCCTCTGCTCTGCACCAGCCAGCCAGCCTTAGGACCTCCCAGAGTGAACCTCAGATGCCACGAGGCAACTTAGTAACCGCCCTGAAGCCCCTCCCAAGTTTTGGACCAAGCAAAAATAAAGCTTTTTGAAACAGAAAAAAAAATTGTGTTTTCTTTTAAAAAAATTTTTTTGTGATCCATTAGAATGGTTTCGATGTAATTAGTGAACTTTTGGATTAAACTCAAAGCTTTCCAAATGGGATGGAAACTAGAAATTATGGCTCATCTTTTATGGGGACTGTGGACATGGCCAGCCAGGGCTATTGGAAAAGAATGACTGAGAAGGAATTCGAGGAAGGTTTATTCTGGCTCACAGTTTGAGGGAATCTGTTCCATCACGGTGAGGGAAGGGATGGAGCAGCCGTGACACTGGTCACACACTCTCAGGAGACTGAGTGACAAGAAGTACACATGAGCTATGAGACCCCAAGACCTGCCCCCTCCCACTCGCCAGCAAGGCTACATCCCCGAAAGGTCCAAAACCTTCCCAAATTGTGCTACCGGCTGGGGCTTGAGTGTTCAAACACATGAACCTATGGTGGGGTGCATTCCACACTCAAACCTCCACAGAAAAGGAAGCACCGTGCAGCACGGAGGGGAGCGAACAGGGACCCAGAAGAGTGTTGGGGACGAAGAGGGGATGAGAAGCTGTTTAGGGGCTGCAACGTGGGACTCTGCGGAGCCCACCTGGCCGGTGGAAGGCACCTGGAGAGGTGTATTGACACAGGCCTGGTGGGACCAGGCTCCATCTCAGGTCTCCTGAAGCACCACCGTGTTGTGCTGGCCTCTGCCTAAGCTTCGTGAAAACCCGAAATAGGTTGCAGGAGGCTGTGTTGGGAATCAGCTGAGAGCAGCATCAGAGGTGGGCCTTCTGAACTGGGCCTTCTGAACCTCCAGAGGCAGCACAGGAAAGAGGTCCAGAGCTCTCCCAACAAAACGCAGTCACCCTTCATGTGGAAGGGAACCTCAGGTTAGGCCGAGGAGTGGTCACATGACTTCTCAGTCAGGAGTGGGGCTCCAGGGCCTTTATCCAGGGGTTGTGGAGGAATTTGCCACAGGAAGTGGGTTTCAACTGGGAGTGTAGGCTTGCTTCCAACTCTGCCTCTCCATGTGGGGCCTTGCGTAGTAACAAGCCCTTGCATATAGTATAGGATGGAATCAGAACCTTGGCGTGGATGCTAGATTTTCTGAAGCGGAGATACCAACTTACTTTGGAACCCATGACTTCTTGGGGTGCAGTTTGCTTTATTTTGTTCACTCGCATTTTGGGATGGCTGCACAAATAAACAAGTGGATGAAGAAACAGACGAGAACATCCGCAAACCAGTTTCTCCTGAGACATTTGCTTTGGCCAGGCTGGCTAATTGAACGGGTTATGATCTGAATTCCTCTAATTCTTGGCCCCAAAGCACATTTTGTCACACATGATTTATTAGAGTGTTTGGATTCTTTAATATCTCCCACACTGGAAATTGCTGTGTTTGGCAGTGCACTGTTTAAGTTTAAATTAGGAATTTGTTTTTATCAGCTTGATCAAGGGTTGGAGGAAGTCCTATAATTTGTCTTCTGAAAAATAACACAGCTATGTTTCCCTGGAGATGAATCTTTCAACACAGTGTTTGTGGGAGGTCTACTACGTGCAAGGAATTCTTCCAGCTCTGAGGGAGGACCAGAGACTCTGGCCTGTTGTGAAGGGAGTAACTCAGGATCCTGCCCAGCAAATGATAACCCGTGCGCAAGGCGCTCTCATGAAGGGTGAGTCAGAGACGTGGGAAGTGTTCACGGATCAGGAGAGATGAGGAAAATGCTGATAGAGCTGGTCAGAGAGCATCAGACACCACTGAGGCAGGAAGTGCACTTTAAAAGGACCCTTCCTGTTTTATTAGGTTAGAACTGGCAGCAGTTAGAAATATAGATTGGAAGTGTAAAATCAAGTGTGTTATGGCCTATACTCACTAAATTATCACCAAGATGGGAGCATTAAGCAAGCCCATCACCCCAACATTTTCCTCACTAGTGTTTGTAATGGTCTTGTCCATATTTCTGACCGCAAGGAGTCACCCTCTTTCCCTTGGTCGGTCTTCTTTGCATTTGCTGGACATTTTTTTTTTCTGGTGTCTTTTACATGAGACAATTGTTTTGAAACTCCTCCAAGCGATTACCTGTACCAAAAGCTCGTTCTAAGTTGCCGAGTAAGCTTTTATCTGCGTGTGTCACCGTGTCTCTTTGCTGTACCAGCTGGTGGTCAGTTGGTTGTTTTCAGTTTGGGGCCGTTACAGATACAGGTGCAGTAGATATTCACAAACGCTTGGTTGATGGACACACGCTTCTGTGGTTTAAGGCGGAGAACTCTCAGCTCCTCCTCCAGCACCATGTCTGCCCACACGCCGCTGTGCTTCCCACCATGATGACGGTGGGCTAACCCTCTGAAGTCTAAGCCAGCTCGGTTAAATGTTTTCCTTTGTGAACGTTGTCATGGTCATGGTGTCTCTTCACAGCAATAGAACGTCAGAACCGGAGCTGGTACCAGGGACTGGGGTGTTGCTGTGACAGGCCCGACCATGCTTTTGTTTGGAGGAATGTGGATTTTGAGGCTTTCGGTTAGGGAAACAGCGGAGTGCTTTAAGCATGGCTTACTGGACCGTCCTAGCAAGTATGGGAGACAGTGGTGCTGAGGGGGTCTGAACTGTGGGGGCCTGGCTCAAGAGGTTTCAGAGAACAATTCCAGTGTGTTGTCTAGAGCTCTGTGAAGAATGGGGCTGCTGTTTCGCCCTTCTCCTTAGAGTGTGCCCGAGGCTAAGGTGAAGAGATTTAGATTAATGGCTTTGGTAAAGGAAATCTCAAAACAGCCTAGTAGACTGTGGTGTGATTACTACTGTTCACTCTTAGGAAGAACATTTTGATGAAAAGAAGCAGACTGAGGGAGAAAAAACACAAAATGTGCAGATGGGGAACCAAGGGCCACCAGCAGAGGAACGGAGCTGACCCTGTATCCGGTGCTCAAGGAGCTAAACAGACCAGGAGACAGGAACAAAGGAGGTGGTGACCTCAGGGGAAGGCCCCACCCAACTTGGCCTCCATCTTGGGAAAAGAAATTGAAGAACATCTTAGGTCCAGGTGTGGTGACACACGCCTTTAGCCCCAGCACTCAGGAGACAGAGGCAGGTCGATCTCTGAGTTCAAGGTCAGCCTGATCTACAGAGCAAGTTCCAGGAGAGCCAGGGGAAGCAGTGAAGGAAACCATTGAAAACAAAAGCTGGTGACGATGTAGTTGAAAGAGGGCCATGCTCCATCTCCAGCAAGTGACAGAACTTGGCAGCTTCAGCCACGTGGTTCTCTGGCTTTGGAGTCAAGGACAGAAAAAAAAGGGGTTATGGGATCTGCCTCCGAGACTAAGGAAAACCACTGAGGCCAGGGGTGGGCTAGGGGTGTCCCTGCATGGAGGTCCAGAGAGGCCCAGTGTGAAGCTGTGAAGGTGAAACCTGGATTGTCTTGGAGACCCCAAAAGGTTAGAGATGCCAGAGCCGTGGCTATCTGACAGCTCTCCTCCCTGAATCTGAGAACAGGGAGTGGACCCAGCCCAAGAGAGAAAAGTGTGTTACAGTCAATGATGCTGAAAGAGCTGGAGATCTGAAGAGCATTTTGACATTAGAAATGGAGATGATGCAGAGTCTGGAGTTTGCCCAGCTGGGTTTTGGTCTTGCTTTGGTCCAATATTTCCTCCCTGTTCTACCTTTCCCCCATTTTGGAATGGTAATGTATATCCTGTGCCATTTTATGTTGGAAATATGTAAACTATTTTAAAATTTTGATTTTGTAGGGGACTGCAATTAAGGGATTGTATAAATCTCTGAAGAGAATCTCAAGCTTGGGCTTTTAAATAAGTTGGAGACTGTTGTAGGCTGTGGGGACTTCTGAAGTTCAACTGTATTATGTTCTGGTGACAAGCCTATGGGCCTAGAGTGTAATGTGGTACTTGAATAAGTATGGCTCCATAGACCCATGTGTGTGTATGCTTGGCCATACATAGGGAGTGGCACTGTTAGAAGGTGTGGCCTTGTTGGAGGAAGTGTGTCATAGTGGGGTTGCCTTGCAGTCTCTTATGCCCAAGCTATGCCCATCGTGGCACACAGTCTCCTTCTGCTGCCTCTCAGCTCCTCCTTCGGCACTGTGTTGGCCTGCACGCTTCTAGGCTTTCCGCCATGTCAATAACATGCTAAGCCTCTGAAACTGTAAGGCAGCCTCAGTTAACCCTCTCCTTTATAAGAGTTTCTGTGCTCACAGCAATAAGACCCAAACCAAGGCGGAGGATAACATCTGGGTCCTATGGTTCCTGTTTAAGAGTCTAACTGAGTTCCGCTTTAGATGTTTGCACTCTTTTAGACCCCAGGGTGTGAGGGCACACCCTTTCTATACCCACCTTGGCAGGAATACACTTTTTCATCATATCTTCCCAATTAGTATGTAATGGCTTTTCACATGGTTTTAATTTACATTTCTTTGAAGACTAATCTTGTGGGACATTACTTTTTTGTTTAATTAATTATAATCCAAACACGTACGTTTTTAAAAATCCCTTTGTGTGTGTGGCGTTTGCTTGCCTGTGTCTGTGCACCTTGGGCATGGCTGGTACTGTGAAGGTCATACAGGGCTGTGAGTTGTCCTGTGGGTGCCTGGGTCCTCGGCCAGAGAGCACGTGTTTAACCTGGCTTTTAACCAGGTTCCGAGCTCTTCCTCTGTTGACATTGGAGTTCCCTTTGTGGTGATGGGGGAGAACATGGGACTGTGTTGGCTAAGAAAGCAGTTTACTACTGGGCTATCCTCTAAGATAGCTTTTGAGACAGGATTCGCTGTGGACAGGAAATCCTTGCTCTTGAGCTTCGAAGCTCAGGATAACTTTGAACTCCTGATCCTGTCCATATCTACTCCCAAATGCTGGATTCCTGGCAGACATCTGGTTTAGCTGATTTTTGAGATTTTGTGTGTTCTGGGTTCAAGAGTTGTTGCTCTCACTCCGTTTGTCCACATTCCCTTCAGTGTTTAGCTTAGCTTAGGGTTGATGAAATCCAGTCCCTAAAGTTTTAAAATCATCATATCTCAAGATGCTCCCGGGATGCACATGGTAGAGGGAAGAACAAACTCTCACGGGCGAGCCTTGGTCCATGGCCTGCACTCCTCTGAGGGGCTTGAACGTGTGCATGAGTGTTCACATATATTCAACATATTAATGGCATCTATTCAATAATATCTGGATGACCCAAAGCCTCAAAGTCCTTCTGCAGCAAGCTTTCTGTTTTACCCTAGGGGCTGTGTGTTTGCTTTTGAGTCATGAGTTAAGTTCTGGAGAAGGAGGAGGAAGCTTGTGACAGAGAAGCCAGTGGTTGGCATTGTGACCCTGGCCCTGGCAGACCGGTGAGGGCGGACTCCAGAGCCAGAGAGCTGTCTCCTTTCCAAGCCCCGCTCTGCCTCAGTGTCTCAAGAGCACCAGTCTCAGCTCCAGAAGGACCTGCCCTTCCTTGAGCCCAGACTGTCTGACAAACAGCAGGGGTCTCTCACCTCTGGATGTCCAGGGCAGGCTTCATGCTGCTCAACTCTGTTCTGTGCGGGTGTGCCCTCAGAGTGGAATCACACTGTAATGCACATCCTCACTAGTCAAGAATCCATTACACACGCACACGAGACACCCACCTCTTCTCAGCAGTGTTCATAATGGTACAGAAGTGTGGTATTTGGCATGGCCCGTTCCTCGTATTTCTGAGGTTACCATCTGGTCGTCACTGACTAGTGTAGTGCCAGGCACACGCTAAGACCATGGCTGACCTCTGAAGGAGGAAGGAGAAAGTGCCACGTTTGTCACTACCGTCAGATTGTAGAGCATCTAGGATGTTACTCCAGATGACTTCGACCTTGTTCAGGGTGTTTGGGTCCAGGTAAAGGACCTGAACATGGAGAGTAGCTTGAATCACTTAGGTTGCAGGCCTGGGGTTAGAGCTGGCTGTGAAGTGCTCGCCAGTACTATTCCGTCTGCAGTATCACACTAGAAGCAAACAAATGAGGACGATCTCAGCCTGTAGCTGTAGTTCGCTGTGTAGAAACTAAGTGTGGAGGCAAACTGCCGAATACCTACTTATTTCCCTTTGTTCCACACTAAGGTTGAAATAGCCACAGTACTGTGCTCCAGGGACCATCTGCCTACAGTTAAAATGAGAAAGCACAAGCAGAATTCCCCAGCAAAAAGCACGTACGCATGGTGGTGGTGGTGGTGGATATTTGGATTAGAATGACTTCAGTACAAGTGACAAGATTTATTGATATTGAATGCACATGAGGCTTTGGGTCAGCAGGATCACACGTGTGACTTAGGGGTGTCATTAGTTTTAACACCCATGGAAAGCTGTTTACCATCTGATTATGTTATTGATTAAGTGTGTGTGTGTGTGTGTGTGTGTGTGTGTGTAGGGGTTCATGGGTGGGTAGGGTGTATGTGCCCAAGTGTTCTTGTGGAGTCAAGAGCTTTCAGGAGCTGGTGGTGCCACCAAGTGGGTCCTCCTTCCTCCATGTGGGTCCTCAGGATCAAACCCAGACTGTCAGGGTTGGTGACAGGTATCTCTTCCAGGGCCCTAGTTATTTTACACAACTAAACCGTCACTGACTCTGGGGTGAAAAAGACTGTACTTATGGGTGTGCATCCAGATGAAAAGTACAAGAAGATTTTCACACACACACACCGTTTGTAAGAACGAAGGCTAGCTGTCTCTAGGGGACACTCCAGCAGTTTCCTGACTGTGTCTTAGCTGAAGGTGAGGTTGGCTGGGGTTGTGATGAGCTTACTTCATCATGTTGAGAGCGCATCCAACTCTCTTTATTCTGTCAATGATTTCAGCCAGATCTTTTCATCTTCTTGTAATGGCCTGGAGTATTTGTGGGCAGAGGCTTTTGACCCCGTTGCCCAGAACCTAGAGTTAATTTTAAATAGAAAAGCATGTCTCAAAAAGAACTGTGGGTATGGCTGTCATCACAAGGGGTCAAATATTTAGAAAACGACTGATGCTTTTGAGCGCCTTGGATTTTGGCTGATGCTCTGAAATGCATTTTCATGTTCTGGCTTTCACATATTATAAAGGTCAGTGTCTTTTTTTTTTCCAGAATGCTGTTTTTTCAGTTTGTGCTTTTTGTCCAATATTAATCTGACATAAAATTGAAATTGTGGCCTCTTCAGTTTTTTTGTGTGTGTGTGTGAGGGTTCCTCTGTGTAGCCTTGTTTGTTCTGGACTTGCTTTGTAGATCAGGTTTGCCTCAAACTCACAGAGACCTGCCTGCCTCTGCCTCCCCAAGTGCTGGGTTTACAGGCGTGCACAACCACGCTGGGCTTGTTTTAGTGTGTTTGAGTTGAGCTTTGTTTGGATTTCAATATCAAACTTTTTTCTTTTAATAAAAGGTAAATTGTCTCGTTTACGTTTTTTAGTATGAGAGACAGTACTACTAGTTTAGGCCTGTCTCACAAACTTTGATTGTATTGATGCTCAACTTTTAAATTTAATGAAATAAATAAGCAAATCAATTAAATATTCTGTGTTAATGGGGATGATGTCAGGTTCATGAGCCCACACCTGCTAGGCGAACATTCACTCAGCGAGCTAGAATATCTCCAGTCCGAGGTTGAACTTTTGCTCAGTCACATGTTCTCTTTTTCTGAAAGTTTGCCTTTGCCCTGTGAATGTCTGTATTGACATCCACACACTTGCAGCCTTTCTGTGTATTTGTGAGATGTTAGAAGGTCCCTAGGATCAAGCTCCGCCACCACTGTGTTGGTTTTCAGATCTGAGAATGTGTGCTGCCTTCTTTCTCCTTTTCTGTTTCTCCGTTTCTGTGTTGTCAGAAGGTGCACCACTCAGCACTGATTCTGCCTGTGTTTGCCCTGGTCATGGCCCCCTGTGTCCTCATGCCTTTTGCTGCTTAGTCAGCCATCGCGTGGTTTGGTAAAGTCTACAGCTCACACCCCCGTCCCGCTGACCCCTTGTACGGATGCGGCATCCTGGGAAGGCTGGTTACGGTAGCAAATTTCCCAGGATTCACTGTGCATCATAGATTTTGGACTATCGTCTTTCTGTTTGTCAATCTATAAAAGTATTTGTGCACATACCCTTTTCTAAAAGTGTTTAGAAATTCTAGCATTTCTCAGGATCGACTGTTGCTATGGGAATTTCCAGGATCAGTTGGCTGCTTCCCCTTGGTAACAGTTTATTTACCCGCTTTCTAGACATTGTTTCTCTTGTTTTTGAAGTTAAGTAAGTTGGGGTCAGCAAGAACATGGGACACCCATAGGGCAGCTTTTCCTGGATATGACGTCCATTTATCATGTAAATTCAACGGGCCTTTTATCTTATTTTTGTTAGATTTTTTCCATTTGCACTTGTTGATATGTTTCAGATCTCTCTTTTGAAACAGTTTCTCTGTACAGCCCTGGCTGTCCTGGAACTCTCTCTGTACACCAGGCTGGCCTTGAACTCACAGAGCTGTCTGCCTCTGTCTTACCGTCTCACCGTCTGCAGCTTTCATTCCTACCTGTGTATTTGTGGGGACTTGCTTATGTCCTTCTTCTGAGGTGAGCTGGCTGTCTTCATTCCTTCCCTGCATTTTCAGAGACACTTGTTTGGGAGGAACAAATTGGATCACTAAAACTTCAAAATTGGCCACAAGTGTTTGGTCACTGTTTTATTTGAAGGAAGGGTGCTTTTCTGGGATCAGCAAGCTTCAGAAGTATTTGCTGGGAAGAACCCAGGGCTGGAACTTTCCCAACGACCCTTGATTGCTTAGTGGCACGTCCTTCAACCCTTGCCTCTTCCCGACCCTGGGGAGCTCACATAGTAGAATCTTGTTTACTGGTTGCTCCATGGTGGGCTGTAAACACACTGGTTGGTGTAGTTTCTCCTGCTCAGCAGTAAGGCGAGTGCAACTTAGTGCCCCGGGCTTCATTGCTGTAAATAAGCAACTTAGTGCCCTGGGCTCCATTGCTGTAAATACGCAAATTTCACTTTGCTCACCAGGGTGTCTCTCACCACCAGGAAATGTGTTTTGCCGTTTTTTCCAGACCTGAGACCACAGGATCACGTGCTGCCCTTATATTACAAATAGCCCTACTCCCTCTGGGGCTTTGTTGGACTTTCTATCTGTTTAGTAGTGGGGCGGGGGGAGCTTTCTCCTGACTGATTTTACAAAAAATGAAGTACTCATTAAAAAAATTATCCTTCTCCTTCTGGCCTTCAAATGATTCTCAAGGAAGGTATTCTGACTTTAAAAGCATTTGAATAAAATTTTTAGAGAATTTTTATGCAATATATTTTAATCATATTCACCTCCCCACTTTTCTCCCTAACTCTCCCATATCCGTCCCACCTTTATACCCTCCTGACCTCATGTTACTTCTCCCCATTTTATCCCATTGTCTCAAATATGGACTCTTGGATGTGGGACCATCCACTGAAGTGTGGTTAACCTACTTGGAACCACACCCTTGAAGAAAACTGATTCTCCCTCTCCCCAGAGCCATCGGCGATCCATATCTCCTCAATTAGGGGCAGTTTGGGGCAGCTCATGAGCCCCACCTTCTCCGTGCTAGACTGTTGACTGGCTTGATCTTGTCCAGGTAAACACAGCTACTGCAAACCCATGAGTGTGGTCAGTGGTCCCGTCATGACCCAAAGACACAGTTCTATTCTGGTTCTCCTTGACCTCTGGCTCTTGCAATACTCACGTTCCTCTTCTGGAACAGTCTTTGAGCCTTGTGGGGGTTGGGCAGGGATATAGCTGCCCTGCTTGTGGCTGAGCACTCTTGCACTTCCTAATCTCTGCACTTTGACTAGTTTTGAGTTTCTGTATTAGCCACTGCCTACTGAACAAAGAACCTTCTCTGAAGTCTGAGAGCTGTGCTAATCTATGGGTAGAGAGATAGAAATTTAGAGGACATTTTGGTACTGTGCCATTTAGCAGACTAATAGTAGCCAGTAACCCAATCATGGGTTCTTTTTAACAATTCACTCTACCAGGTATCTGTTTCCTCTCATGGAGCAGACCTCAAATCCATCCAGAGAGCAGTTGGTCACCCCTGACGTTCATGCCGCTAATGCAGAGCAGTCATTACTGTAGCTCTCAGGGTTCAAGGCCATAGAAGACTGCTGGCTGCTCCCTCCCCTCTGGACCTGCGGGAACTCTTCAGGCTGTGAGAGCCAGTCAGTATGGGGGAAACTTCCGCACACCAGAACTTCCACACGGGAAGTTGTAAAGCAGGTGGGCTATTTGTAGTCTTGTATTGTGAGATATTAATTGCCAGTTTTGACAGCAAAGCCATTTTCAAAGGCAAAATAATGATCAATATCTCAATCTTACTTAGAAAAAAAAAGACAGCAAAATAACTATTGTAGATGAGTTTTTAAACAAAGCAAGGACCTCCAGACTGTATCAAAGTGTATGTAAAATGTGTCCTAAGAATTTTCTTAATGACCTTAATTTTATTACAGAAAAGGTGTGGATCCAGATGGGGGGGGGGAGGTGAAGACAAATTGGGAGGACTAGGAGGAGAGAAAACTGTGGTCAGAATATATTGTATGAAAAAAGTCTATTTTAATAAAGGAATAAACCCAGGAGCTCTGCAAGGACCAAATATATCAGGGCACAGGGGTCTTTTATGAGACTGTCTCTCCAACCAAGGACTATGTATGGATATAACCTAGAACCCCTGCTTGTATGTAGCAAATGGTAGCTCAATTCCCAAGTGGGTACCCTGGTAAGGGGAACAGGGACTATTTCGACATGAGCTCAATGGCTGGCTCTTTGAACTGTCCCCTCGTCCCCTCTCCCCCTCCCCTCCGAGGGAGGACTAGCTATGCTAGGCCACAGAAGAGGACATTGCAACCATTCCTGAAGAGACCTGATAAGCTAGAGTTTGATGGAAGGGGAGGAGGTCCTCTGCTATCAGTGGACTTGGAAAGGGGCAGGGAGGAGATGAGGGAGGGAAGTGGGGGATAGGGAGGGAATGCGGGAGGGTGCTACGGCTGGGATACAAAGTACATAACCTGTGATTAATATAAAATAAAAATGTTAAAAAAATAAAGGAATAAACCTAAATATTTCTCATTGAATGGCTTTAAAACGCGTTATGTCGCAGGAAGATGACAATGCCTCTATGAGACTGAGCTGAACTGGAGGCTGTTTGGTGAGAATGGGCTCTGTTTGCTTAACTCAACCTCCACAGACCTCGAAAGTTTCAAACACCAATGTTAATTTATATCATGAGAGCTAACTGATTAGCTGAGACATTTGTGGCAGCTTTTAATGAAAGGATAGATTTTCATGAAGAATTACCTATTGATTAATCTATTGTTAGGGAGAAAATAAGATGGGTCTGAAGTCATTTGGAATGTAGAAATGTAACTGTAGAAGCAATAGGGTCTTCAGTTGAGGACTTCTTACTGAAGTTTGCTTTTGTACTGGATAAAGAGAAAGCTACTGTAGGAATTTCTGTCCTACCCTGTTCAGTTTCTTGCCTAGAATTTTGGTCTGCAGCTTTTTTTTTTTTTTTTTTTTTTAGGAGTTTCTCTTTTTTCACCCTTTAAAGGAGAAAAACAATTTTGCTGAAAAGGAGTGTGTGGTATTTCCATGTCATCGAAGTGACTCTGCTGCTGCTGCTCACTCACGTTTATCTCACTCGATGCCGATGCCTTTGCTTACCCTGAGCACACGGGTGAAGCAAAGGACCGGCCTAAGCGGGGCCCAGCTCTGTCTTCACGTGTTTGCTTACAAATGTCTGTACACACATTCAGTTTTCCCCCCTCAGCAGCTGTGCCAAGCAAACAGAGTGATGAAACTCCATAAAGAAGATTCAGTGTAGTGTCAGGGCTGGGGGAACAGAAAACTGCTACAGATTTTTGGGTACAATGCTTAAGGGGTGAAGGCAGGGAAGTGCACCTGGTGTGCGCGTGCGTGAAGATGTGGAGGCCAGAGTTACCTTTGGATGTCGGTTCCTTTCGTCCGCCTGTTTTGTGAGGGAGGGTTTCTCACTCAGCCTTGGGACTTGATAATTAGGCTAGACACGACAGCCAGCAAGCCCCAAGGATCTGTGTGTCTCTTTCTCCCCTTTCTTTCCATGAGCCAGAAGCTTTTGTTTTGAACCCTTACATCAGCAAACAGCCACTAGACTGGGGTTGTCTTCACAGAAGTTCTGTGCAGAAGGTAAGTGGGAATTGGCTTATTTTGATGAATGATCAAAACACCTCACTAAGAACAGATGATTTCCTCAGAGAATTTATTTTAGCACATCACAGTTATAAGGATAAATTGGTGTGTATGATTTGTCCCTGGAACACTTTGTCCATCGTGGGAGTAATTTGAGAAGACTTTAGTTTTTCCTTCCTGTTTCTGTATTTCAACAGTGAAGTGTTCAACCTCTTTCCCTGTCTTTCAGCCACATTTTAAGCTGATCCTGCTGTTTTCCTGGTCACTTTTAGGCTTTTTTTGCACGTATTAAAAACAACCAAGGACCATGCATGGAGAGGACCTAGATCCCCTGCTCAGAGGAAGCCCATGGCAGCTCAGTCTCCATGTGGGTTCCCTAGTAATGGGAACAGGGGCTGTCTCTGACATGAACTCAGAGGCTGGCTCTTTGATCACCTCCCTCTGGCGGGATGGCTTTACTAGGTTACAAAGGAAGAGAATCCAGCCAGTCCTGATGAGACTTGCTAGGCTAGGGTCAGATGGTAGGGGAGGAAGATCCCCTTTTCAGTGGACTAGGGGGAGGGAGAAGGGGGGAGAGTGGGAGGGAGGGCTACAATTGGGATACAAATTAATAAATTGTAAAAAAATAATAAACTATAACTAAAAATTTAAAACCTCCAGAACATTTTACTTATCAAAATTGTTGATCTTTGCTGGATATGCCTTTGATCCTAACACTCAGGAGACAGAGGCAGGAGGATCTCTGTGAGTTCCAGGACAACAAGCTGGTCTACATGGTGAGTTCCAGGATAGCCAGCGTTACATAGTAAGACCTTGTCTCAAATGAAATGATGAGTTTAGCCAGTTTAAATGTTCAGACTCAACTTTCTCTTACCCAGTGTAAAAAGTTCTATTTCTTCACTTCAGCTTCGTTTTGTTACATGCTAGAAACTTCCTGTGGGAAAATGGAAGTGAGGACTTATTTGTCTCATTTATTTCTTGCTGCAGTTTGAATGCCAAGTCTCCCTTAGTGGTGTGTGTTGAAATCTTAAGCCGCCAGGGTGATGGTATTAGGAGTCAGGCCTTCGGGAAGTTATGTTACAAGGGCCGTGCCCTCGTGAGTAGCATTAAGACCACATAGAAGAGGCTGGCATCACTGTAAGAGGGGAAGGCATCACCTTGGTATTCCCCATCACAGCCTTCCACACCCATCGTCCATCTCTAACAGTGTTGGAGGACAAGGAACAGATAAGTCCTTACCTGTCTTGTTACAGTGCCACCTTGTGCTGGTGTCTGGGACTTCTGTGTGGTCAGATGCTGAGTCCTGTGTTGTGAAAGGCCTGGATGGCTCACCTGTTGGGACTCCCTGAGAGAGCTCGCTGTTCCTGTCCCCACATGAAGTCACTGGGATAAAGCACCCTCTATGTGCCCAGTAAGACTTCACCAGACACCAACCCAACTGTGCCTTGACCTTGATCTTTCCAGCCTCTAGAACTGTGAACAGAGCGCTTCAGCTTGTAGCTGTCGTAGCATTCTGAAGATACTCTCTTCTCTCTGCTTCCTCTGCTCCTTCTTGATGGCACCTCTAAGCTTTAGCCCAGAGGAGAGGTGATTGGTGCAAAGGGCAGAGTCTCCCGTGCCCTCAGCAGAGAATCTCTGGCTGGCCAAACAAGGACAGACTTGAGGGGTCCTGCCCGCCGGGAAGCAGAGATTCCCAGACTGTCTCTAGAATGACCCCATGGAACTTATGCAGGTGTAGTTGAAGGGCCCCAGCTCCAGAGCTCTGATCTCTGGAGTTCTAGTAAGAGAGAGCCCCGAGGGATGCTCATTACAATTGGGAGCCAAGGAGTTTCATGGGGCCTGTGTCCTCAGAGCAGAGACAAGTCCTCATCAGTAGAAAGTCTCTACTCAGGAGACACACCCGAACACTTCCCAGGAACATCGTCATCATCTGGCACCCGTCACTCCTGGCCATCAGCACAGGATGACGTGAAATGCTGTGTGTTTTCAGTATAGACTGTTTCCGGGATAAGCCAAAATAATTACGGGAAGCAAAGAGGTTGGGGCCTATTGCTAACTAAACTCCAGAGCTGTGGGGGAGGGAGCAGAGAGCAGCACTGAAGAGGACACTTCCAAGCTCCAAGAGATGGCTGAGGTGTTGGTGGAAGGAGGGCAGGGTTCCCAGTGAACTGTGCCTGCCCACACTGTGGGGACCCTAGAGAAAAGCCTCATCAACCATGGGAAGCATTTCACTGCCTATAAGAGATGTGCTGGTTCCAAACTGGGTATGACTCCAGCAGAAAGTTATCCCACCCAAATGAGCTGGATAGCAGATCACATGGAGTGACCCTGGATGGTGGATCACATGGAGTGACCCTGGATAGAGGATCACACAGAGATAGCCCCCTTTGAGGGTATTCCTTTCCACAGCTAGCTGAGTTTTGCTGCTGTTGCTAAAGCATGTTTTGTTTTAGAATAGTTTTCTCCTCCCAGAATGACTGGGACCCCTGTCCCTGCAGCAGATCCGTCATTATGGATACCGCAATGTTTTTGTGGCTCTCTTGGTGGAGGTAATGAGGTGGTGCCAACGCAGGGTTGCTTCCTAACGCCCATGCTAATTCTGCTCTTTTTCATCTCTCCATCCTGCGCTTCCTCCATCCCAGGACTGTGTCTACCACACTCCATTATGTTTAGAAGTGAGCCTCCTTAGGTGCCTGCTCGTTAAAACAGTTTCTTAGACTTTTCTTGTTTCGGATGACATTGAAAGTGTTAAACATTAAAAAATACCCAGACAAAACAAAGAAAAACTGGAGTCAGGAACAGCATCCTAAGAACATCCTCCTCCTTCCTGAGTCAAGGCTGTGGCGACCCTCATGGCCTAGGGAAGACTGTGGTGAGCCTCAGGGTGTGGTGTAATGGAGGCGAGCCTGAAGAGTGCTTGGTGGGGCCCTAGGATGGCTGCTTCCTGAGGATCAGGACGAAGGCAAAGTTGTCCCTGTGCCTGGAACCCTGGGCTTTGGCCAGTTGCTCCAGGTGACTTGATGAGGAGAGGGTTGTGTGCCTCCCGTGGTAGGAGGACATTTTGGGGTCCTCATGTAAGCCGTCCTGCCCCTCAGGCTTTAGTTGAATTCTTGCACAGAGCTGTTTTCTTAGGAAGAGCCAGACTCTTGAGAAAGGAGTGAGTAAAGATGGTGATTTAAATCTGAAATCTTCTTCTGTAGGGCATGGTAAACACTACCCATCAGTGTGAAGTCCAGACTTCCCCATCTGTGTTTCTTCTTGTTTCTCTCATGGCCACTGCTCACTTGTCTTTGTCCGTGCCCAGTTATGTGACTCTCCAGCTGAATCTGAAGTGTCACACTTCATTTCTAGCAAGTCCCTGGCTTCCTGACTGTCTTTAGTTGCCCTGAACATTCCTTCCTTAAAGAGCTTTCCAAGATGTCTCATTTAAAAATTATTGTTGCAGAATTTCAGACAAGAATGTGTTCACAGACAATGAAGTCTGGTCCCCAGCTCTCCCCGCCCACTGCCCTGCCCCTCCCATCACTTTCCCCTCCCACCCCCGAGTCTCCTTTCTCAAGCCCACTGAGTCCACTGAATGCTGCTGGTGTATTTGTGGGTGAAGGGCCATCCGCTGGGGCACACATGGCCACTTAAGAAGTAAAAGCATCAATGGTCAATAGCGTTGTAGCTGGGGCTGGACATGAACCCCTCCCACATCCGTGCTGGCCTTTGCTGTCTTGATACTGTGCAAGTCTTGTGCGTGCAGTTCCGGCTGCTGCCGCGCGTGGAATGTCTCTGTAATGATGGGAGAACAGACAGGAGAACCCCGAGACCCTGGCTCTTTTCATCTGTCTCCCCTTCTTCTGCAATCATCCCTGATCCTTGGAGGGAGAGTCATACTATAAACATCCCATTTAGGACTGAACACCCCAAACTCTCTCATTTTCTGCCCTTTGTCCAGTTATGACTCTCCATATTAATCACATCTACTGAAAAAAATCTCTGATGAAGGCTGAGCGTCGTAGTAACCTTTGAGGACAGAGATCGATATTGAGAATATAGCTTACCATTATGCACACTGAGTGATGGGAGTAAGTTCCCCAGGTCACGTAGCCTACAGAGCCACAGGTTCTCTGCCCAGTTGATAGTGTCAGCTCTGTGTTCTGTCTTGTACCGTGGGCTTTAAATAAGCAGAAAAATGCTGGTTCTCCTATCGCACTGAACCAGTAGGCACACCTTGCCAGACAAGTTGCTATGGTAACTCAAAAGTTCACGCCTGGTTCAGGCTCTCGCTGGCTTTTCTTCCCCAGCAATGTGCACAGCACCTTCTGGTATTACGAAAGCTAGACAGTCAGGGGGAGGCCTCCACGCCAGTAACGGCTTGACCTCTGCATGTCCTGTGACTCCAGAATATGGTGGAGCCTCACCGTCAGTTTCTGGAAGATAACCAAGAACAATGGCGTGATGCTGCATTATGAAAGCACCCCTTACGTTCCAAGGGCCTGGAGATTTCGCTGCACAGCTGAGCCTGTACACCTTCAGGCCACTGGTTGTCTAGCTTGCCTTTGAAAGAACAATGTCACAGCCAACATTCCCCTGGATTTCGCATGTAGTGAACTTTTTGCAGCCCAAGCTAATAGATAGCTGTGCTCTTAAGTTATGTGATCCTCCGTGTTCCTGACTCAGAGAGCACTGTGTGTTTGGATGGCAACAGATAGGCTGGAAATGAACATTATAAAGCAAATGCCTGCCTTAAGACTGGGCTCTCTTTGACCCTCCCCCATACAAGCCGGGGAGTGACAGACTGGCTAGATCCCAGGGGAGGACATTGCAGCCAGCCCTGAGGAGACAGGATAAGCTGGGGATGGATGGAAGGGAAGGAGGTCCTCCCCTGTTGGTGGACTTGGAGGGGGCGGGGAGGAGGGAGATGAGGGAGGGAGTGGGAGGGTGGGAGGGAATGAGAGAGGGGGCTACGCCTGGGATTCAAAGTACCTAACCTGTGATTGAGATAAAAATAAATAAATTAAAAAATAAATAAATAAATAAAATCTAAAAAAAAAAAGACTGGGCTCGGCACACGGAGATTGCTTGAGCGTATTTGTTTGTTTGTTATCCGTGTCAGTTGGAGTTAGTAAAGTTTTCCTCTTTGTAAAACTCTGTTAAAAAGATTTCTGTAAAGCATCCCTTCTTCCTCCCCATGTTCTTCCCTGTTCAATAAATTACAGCATGAAAGCCCTTTGTTACAGACACACACAGGGACAGACAGATTCATATGACAATGTTCAGGCAGGCACAAATTTAGACAGACAGATACAGAAGACAGGAGATGATTGAAGACACAGGGAGAGAGAAGTAGAGAATTAAAGTTTGAGATTGCTCTTGGTAAGATTGCTCCAACGGGAACTATCTTAATGTGGCACTGATGGATTGTGGGTACTCTAGGGTTATTTCTAATGTATTTATAAACAGGTGCACAATGAATGGCTCCATTGCTTTTTAAATTTATTTCTTATTAATTACAATTTATTCATTTTGTATCCCAGTGTAGCCCCCTCCCTTGTCCCTTCCCAATCTCATTCTCCCTCCCTCTTCTCTTCCTATGCCCCTCCCCCAGTCCCCTGATAAGGGAGGTCCTCTTCTCCTTCCATCTGACCCCAGCCTATCAGGTCTCATCAGGACTGGCTGCATTTTCTTCCTCTGTGGCCTGATAAGGCTGCTCCTCCCTCAGGGGGAGGGGTCAAAGAGCCAGCCACTGAGTTCATATCAGAGACAGCCCCTGTTCCCATTACTAGGGAACCCACTTGAACACTGAGCTGCCATAGGCTACATCTGTGCAGGGAGTCTAGGTTATTTCCATGCACAGTCCTTGGTTGGAGTATCAGTCTCAGAAAAGACCCCTAGGCCCAGATCTCTCACAAGGAGAGCTCCAGGTCCTTCTATCTCTCCCTTCTTTCATAAGATTCCCTGCACTCTGCCCAAAGTTTGGCTATGAGTCTCAGCATCTGCTTCTATACCCTGCTGGGTAGAATCTTTCAGAGGCCCTCTGTGGTAGGCTCCTGTCCTGTTCCCTGTTTTCTCCCAAATGTCTGTCCCCATTTGGCTTTCTGAATAAGGATTGATCATCTTACTCAGAGTCCTCCTTCTTGCTTAGCTTCTTTAGGGGTACAGAATTTAGTGTAATTATCCTATATTAGATGTGTAATATCTACTCATAACTGAGTATGGTGTGTCTATCAGTATGTCTTTCTGCTTCTGGGATACCTCACTCAGGTTGATCTTTTCTAGTTCCCACCATTTGCCTGCAAATTTCATGATTTCCTTGTTTTTAATTGCTGAGTAGTATTCCATTCTGTAAATGTACCACAATTTCTGCATCTATTTCTCCATTGAGGGACATCTGGGTTATTTCCAGATTCTGGCTATTACGAATAAAGTTGCTATGAACACAGTTGAGCAAATGTCCTTGTTGTGTATGTGAACAGATTTTAGTAGCCTCCATTGTTTACAGAGGTCTACAGAACCACATGGACAGACAACTTGAGGAGAAGAACCTACACCCAGAGCTTTTGTGCCATTATTGTGAGATTTCATATTACTCCAGTCAGAGTAGCCAAGATGAAGAACACAGATGACAAGACATGTTGACATGGATATGGGGAAGGGAAACACTTAGTCGCTGTTGGTCACAGTGCATGGAGCAGCCACTGTGGAAAGCAAGCTTCCCATTGACTTCCCAATTGATTTTGAGGAACCCAAACGTACATGTATAGAGGATGCTGCTATACAGCCCTGGGCGTATACCCAGAGGACCACATGTCTTACTGTAGAGATGCTTGCTCATCAATGGTCACTGCTGCTCTGCTCACAGTAGCTGGAAGCAGAAATGGTGTAAATAGTTTCCATGAACTAGTGAATAGAAAATGAAAATCTGGTACACATACACAATGGAATTTTATTCCTCTGTAAAGAAAAGTTAAGTAATGAAATGAACACACAAAGGGGTGGAGCTGGAGTTCCCAACTGTGATCATCCAGGCCCAGAAAGATGAACGAGACATGGCGTCTGCCATGTGTGGGCCTAGCTTTGGCTCTTTAGGTATGTGGGTTTAACTAGAATACCTAGAAAAGTCAGGAAAGTAGAGAGAGGCCACAGGGTAGGGGGTAGTATAAGCCAGGGTGTATGAAGAGGAAAGGGAAGGTTTGGTTAGAGAGGGTTAGGCAGGGTGGGAGCCTGGAGGGCAGGGTGGAGAGGGGCGCAGGGAGGGAGAGCTGATCCTACAAGCTTTGGCAAGAACCGTATAAAATCTACTACTGTAGAAGCTTCCTGAAATATATCCACAGCACACACACACGCACACACTCACACGTACATACACATCGACAAAAAGTTGAAGTGGAGTTACCATATACAGGGTGATAATGTCTTCCTAAATGCCATAGGCTGTCTTGTTTTTTGAATGTGACAATGCAGAACGGATTGTTTTCCCAGGCCCAGATCAGGACTGTTCACAGATGGGACCGGCTTTCCCGGAAGCTGTAATCAGGGGAGGGTTACAGCCTTTGCCTGTTTCTCCTCACACCGCCATTTGTACTGGAGGAGTGTCATGCAATCACTGCTCTAGACCAGTCTCAGGACTGCACAGGCAGAGTGCAGGCTTTAGATTTGTAACCCCCATCACTCTGTACACACGAAGGAGGCTAGTCCTTGTCCATCTGATGGAAGATGTTACCATCTTCAGAAAGGTCAGCCCTCCCAAGATGCTCACTAATCTGACCCTTTAGGATGGTCTCTCAAGAAGGTCTGTCTTGAGCTGAGTGGAGGATCTCTGCTCAGTGGTACCTTGCAGGTGATAGTTCCCGAGGCTCTCTTGGTCTTAGTGGCTTTGGCTTCTCAACCTAGGGCTTGAGCATTATACTCATCCATGTGAGATAATGGATGGACCAACAGGGTTCACAGGATGGTGGCTGTCTCTTAGCAACTGCCCATCAATACAGTCTTGGACAAATTTCTGGCATTTCTGAGAATCATGGAAGCTAGTTGGTGGGCTGGATAAGTTAGTTCCTCAGTACCTAAGAACTCTGGGATATACAACTCATTTGCATTAGTATTTTCGTATATGTCACAGACTTGGAACGTTCTAGAAAAACTAACTGAAGACTTCAGTTTATCATGTACCTTCTTTAACCCTCGAGAAAGATCCTCTCCACTGCCCTCCTCACCTCCCTTAGAGCCTGGGGCCAACAGCTCTTCAGCCAGCTTTCCGTTCACCTCTCACATCCCTCCTTGCTAAATTTAGCAACCCTTTCTTCTTTACTGAAAAGGAACTATAAAAATCACTCTTACCCTCAGACTCAAGCTCTGGACCAGTGTTCACACTGTGCAAATGCAATGTTTTTCAAGGATTTAAATGCAAAGCAGAGTAACTCCAAGGCTACTTCATCATATTTTAATTCCATTTCATTTAGTGTTAATTTAAAACAGAAACCCCTGGGCAGAGCAGAGGGGATGGCTGAGGAGCCAGAGGCCCAAGCCTGGAGAAAGAGATAACGTGCCTGCCCTCCATCCTTCATCAGCTGCTATCCTTCCTCTTTGCTCCATGCCCAGGATCTTAGCATTTGATGGATAGTTTCAAGGAATGGGCTAAACACATAATTTTTTTTACCATGCCACCTGCCATGAGGCTGTTACTAACCCTTAACAACAGAGTCAGGGAAGCTGTATGTACCACCAATTCAATCAAGCACACCTGTGGGACACAGGGCTTTGAGCAGAGGGGCTAGTGGACCACCCCAGATGCTGTCAGACAGACGAATCAGCTCTTCACCTGGTGCCTGGTTGTTGGTGCTTCCAATTATCTGTTTCTCCTGATGCATCATGGGTGCCAATGCTGGGGCTTCTGAGAAGCTTCAGGAATAAACAAGGATGTTCTGACATGAATGAGATGCCGGCATGCAGGCTTAGCTGGGTCGCTGAGCCCGCTTTCTGCTGCACTCCAGGGGTAGATGCAGAAGGATGTGATGTAAACACATGCTTTCCCTCAAGGGTCGGGGGTGCGGGGATTATCTTCAGCAGGGAATAGGGTTGAATCAACTGAAAGGTCACCCAAGGTCCTTGCAGGCACCTTGGACCACCAAGTACAGCACAAGGATAGCAACACCTTTCATTCCATCTTCTGTGGAATTTTCAGGACGGGAGCTGGAAAGGAGAGAGGGAAAAGAAAAAGCTCCTTGATGAGAGAAAGCATGGTCAGTTCGCCACACACAGAGCCATTCTGTGCCCTTGTTTCTGCTCTCCTCATTGCTCACAAGGTCTGATTAGCCACTGGAGAGCAAACTTGGTGTACCAGTGAATTTTCGTTAGGGAGAGACGTTCCGGGGGCCCCCTCTGCTTCCTCTCAGAGGCCACATTCTACTTCCACTAGCGCTTTTTTAAATCTTTTTAAGGATTCTGTTTCTTTGCTTGTTTGCGCATTTGTGCCACGGCATGATCTGAAGGTCAGAGGGTGCCGCTGGGGTTGGCTCTCTCCTTGCATCTCGGAGGACAGGGTCTACTGAGGTCCTTAGAGGACACGGGCTCACTGAGGTCCTCAGGTTTGGCGGCTTTGCCTGACAAGCCCTTCCACTAGCTGTTTGAGGTGGGCACATCTACTAGAAGCAGGAGAAATTTTCTTCAGGAGCACTGGCTGAAGGGATGACGAAGCACGGAGTGAACGGAGCTCAGGAGAGCAAGGGGCAAGAACCTCCATCACAGACGGGCCTGGTGCCCTGTTTGGAAGGCTCAGGCCTTGGTCCCCCGCTGCCAGCCAGCGCTGTTTGGGAAGCTTGTGGAACCTTTAGGAGGTGCAGCCCCGGTAAAGGAAGTGGCTCGCTGGGGGTGGGACTTGATGACTCACAGTCAGACTCCACTTTCCTGTCACTGTGACCCCCTGCAGTGACTATCCTACCAGGAGCCATATACCTGCTCCTCCCCCACTCCCCCCAGGCCTAGCTGCTTCTTATCAGGTCATGGCAGTGAGAAAAGAACTCAGTCCCCTCTTTGACCTCTGATCCACCCACAACGTGTCAATTTTGAAATTTTGTTTTTGAAGGGATCATTTTAGAACATCTATTAAAATCTTTTTCAAGCTTGTGAGGAGGGCCAGGAGGACAAGAAGACAAATGCAAGCTGAGGTGGCATTCATTTTGCACGCCAGCTTACAGAGAAACACATTTTGTACTTGGCTGCTTTGAGCAAAGACTTGACCTGCAGCTATACAAGATAAATGATCTCTCAGGATTGTGGCAAACAGGAAACAGGGAAGGCATGAATCCGCACTCCCAGCGAGAGTGGGGGATGACAGCCCTAGGCAGCCGTGCTCCTGGTGAGCATGTGTCAGTGCTCCAAGCCTCTGGGAAGCGGTCCTCTCTACGCACAGAGCACAGGTGCGGTCACCGCTTTGCAAGCCCAGGCCACGCCTGCTCTGCCTCGGGGTCTCCAGGCTCATAACCAGGGAGATGGCACAGCACATGAGTGGTCTGAACAGGATGGAGAACGAGTGCCTGTTAGTGACAGGGACGGAAGAGCTTGAGAGGGAAAGGCAGCAGCTACACAGAGCAGACTGTACAGGATCAGTCTGTCACAGCTGGGGAACCGTAAAGGAAGGGCAGTCCCGAGTCCTCAAGTAACTGTGACAAATAGGGTTAACCACACAATCTGTGCTGATCTTACGAGGGTACGTATGACACACTCTGCTGGGGACCATGGAGAAATGAAAGCAAAGGCTTATCCACTGTACGGCCTTCCATAGACAATTTCTTCAGCCTCCATCTTGCAGTTTGCTCCAAAGACCCTTTAGAATCGTCACACAGAACACTCATCAGACTTCCTGGCACTGTATGCCAAATGTTAACTGTTAGCACCTCATTGTCCATAGAGGTGTTAGTATGATTCCTAGGAACTTAATTTGGGATTTACAATTTATAAAAGGCATTTTTTTGACACTGGCTTTTCACAACCTGTCATTTCCTCCATTTTGTATCTACAAAGAGACCTACTTGAAGTCATATTCCCAAAAGGAGGATAATGTGCATCTCAATCTGTTTTCTGTTATTACAACAAAATGCCTGAGGCTTGGTAATTTATGAAGGATAGAAGTCATAGTTTTGGGTCCAAAATCAGTTGTCTAAATCCATCCAGGGCCCCATGTTATGTTGTAAAATAGAAAAAGAGCAGGAGAGAGAGAGACAGAGAAGGCAGAGAAATAGACACACACACACAGAGAGACAGACAGACAGAGAGAGAGAGAGAGAGAGAGAGAGAAAGAGAGAGAGAGAGACAGAGAGAGAGAGAAAGAGAA
>CM053745.1:61079889-61115472 GCA_028658305.1 Pachyuromys duprasi | reverse complement strand
AAAGAAGGGGGAGATAGAAAGACCTGGAGCTCTTCTTGTGGAGCTCCATAAGGAGAGCAACAGAACCAAAAACTCTGGGCCCAGGGGTCTTTTCTGAGACTGATACTCCAACCAAGGACCGTGCATGGAGATAACCTAGAACCCCTGCACAGATGTAGCCCATGGCAGCTCAGTCTCCAAGTGGGTACCCTAGTAAGGGGAACAGGAGCTGTCTCTGACATGAACTCCGTGGCTGGCTCTTTGATCACCTCCCCCTGAGGGGGGAGCAGCCTTACCAGGCCACAGAGGAAGACAATGCAACCAGTCCTGATGAGACCTGATAGCCCAGGGTCAGAGGGAAGGGGAGGAGGACCTTCCCTATTAGTGGGCTTAGGGAGGGGCATGGGAGGAGATGAGGGAGGGTGAGATGTTGAGGGAATGAGGGAGGGGACTATGGCTGGGATACAAAGTGAATAAACTGTAATTAATAAATAAATTAATTTAAAAAGGGCGAAGACTCCAGGGCATGCCTTGTATGTGTTGTCCTCCTCAATAGAACGTTGTTCCATGTCATCTGTGTTGCAGTTTTGGACTCCAAATCCTTTGTGGATCTTTTTGAGGATCAGGGGAGGAAACAACCTAAAGTGGGGGGGGGATCCAGCTACCATGATTTAGGAGAGGGTCTCCATATTGCTTGGTATGCCCCTGCCTTATAAATATTCATAAAACTTCAAGATCCACACCGTGGAACCTCAGAGCCACTGCCCTAATTTTGGGGCAGCCTGCTCGGATCTTTTGCTTAAGCCATCTGTGACTTCCTGCTGAATCCGCTCCTTCCAGAAGACAAGAAGCAAGCTTTAAGCTTTGTCTTCTTACGGCCCCTCCATAAAGGCCTTTTAGCAGGACTTTTAGCTACTCCACAGGAAAATGGAGTCTCAGGGAGCCACATGGAGTCCTATTCCCTCTCATGTTTTGGCATCAGCCTTCTTGCCCATCTGTAGGATTCCCAGAATCCCCAGCAAGAATTTGGGAGTCAGCTGTAAGTCAGAGGAGCGAGCCCCTTTGGCTTAGAAAGGAAACCTGGTTTATTTTTGGTTTGCCTTCTCTGCAGTGCTGTCTCTTTCCTGGTTTTGTTTCTTTGTCTGGCTTAAGCTTTTAGCATTCTGGGCTGTGGATGGATCCAGGCCCACGCAGGGTAAGGACATGTTGGTGTTGACATTTCCTGTCTCAGTTTCCTCCCTGGCTTCCTTGTGATTAATGGGCAGCCCTCTTCCCCTGTGTTTCTGCCTTCCAGCTGGAGGTGGGATTCAACAGGGGCCATCTTCCTGCTGCTCTGCACTAAAATTAACAAGGAGAAGAGTCTCGGGTTAGCTCCTGCCTCCCTGCAGTGCACTGCTGCAGCTCTCTGGACCATGGTCACGCATCGGGTGCAGGCAGGCTGCTGGGTCTTTGAGAACATCTTCAAACATCCTGGGGACAGAGTTGGGGGACATGTCCATCCAGGGATCAGCACAGATGGCGGCTGTGACCTTGGGGATGCTTTATTTTTGTAAAAACTCTCTGAAGCTGGATTTAGTGGTGCACATACCCATAATCCCAGCACTTGGGATGCCAAGGCAGAAGGATCACAAGTTCAAGGCCAGCCTGGGATAAATAGTAAGATCCCATCTCAAAACAAAACAAACACAAACAAAAACCAAATGAAACCATCCCTGAATTTCTATTTCTTGAGGTGTGCTGTGTGCAAAGCATGTATATGCACCGCATTGTTTCATCTGTTACAAGTCAGCCCAATGAGCAGGTCGTGCTAGCTTCATTAATCTCGAAGGAGCAAACAGCAATGTTAACCAGCTTGCCAAAAGTTACACAGCACTCAGTGACAGTGTTTGAAGTCATGGTGAAAGCATGTAACACATGACCCTTTGCTGTACAAGGGAAAGACGTTAGGCCTGGGAGCTGGTGAAGTGTAAGTCGGGGACCCTCTTGGCTCCCAGAGGTTGTTAGTTAAACAGAACAGGCTGACCGGCTCGCATCTCACGCTGTTGGAAACGGCACCATGTGTGTCCTGCCCAGTCTCAGCATGGCAGACTCCCTCTTCTACCTGGGCTGTCTCAGCGGATATTAGACATTTTTAGGCTCAACTATAATCACGAACTCCACTTCTACACTGACGACGACTTCAGTTCTGCTGTTTCTCCTAGGCTGCACATGAGGTCTAACAGAGCATCTGTCACCCACAGGACCTTTCCCTCACCTGCCCACCATGGTGAGGCCCAGCTGTGCCCTGTGGTGGCAGTAGGTGGCAGCCAGGCTTTGCACTCACTGTGCCCAGGATGAAGCAGGATTCTAAAATCCATGCGCCATAGAAATCCCTACCACCTTCCCTTTTCAGATCTTTTGATACCAGAAGCAACACATTCTTCAAACCCAAATCTCAATATATGGCTAGCCACTAGAAGAAACCCTTGGCTTCTGAAGCTTGGTTGAATGTTTGGGCAGGCTCCATGGTAGTTGTGCCATTCAGCCAGCTGTGCCATGAGAATGCTGCTGGCCCGGCCAGACACCTGCTCACACCCACGTCTGCACCAGGCCACCAAGATGAGCCCCTTTCTCTGACTTTATAGCAGCTCCTGCTTCCTGCTCAGAGACTCTCTACAGCCATGACCTGTGTTCCAGCCATTGTTAATCTCCTGAGATTATATCATTGTGGTGAAGTCATTGTAATCCTCCAAAATGATCCCGTCAATGAAGACATCAGTGGCATGGCACCTGTGGACAATGATGGCTCACAAGTGACCCAGTGAATTACCTGTGAAGAATTAATTTACCGAGAAGATAGACCCTGGAGATGAAATCAAGCGAGTCTTACCGACCGAAAGGGAACTGGACCTAATAGATATAGACATGGCTGCATGAACTGTACCCTTGTCTGTGTCAAGTGGAATAAGACGCCCTCTGCTCACTGAGCCAGGTTCTGTAGAACCTCTTTGAAAGAAAATCCGTTAGTGACACTCTGGAGCCACCCTACTTGCTATGAAGAGTACATTAGTCTTTAGACATTTATATCACCATATGGACTTCTAACCTCTACACCCAATTTCTTTAAGTTAATAGATTAATTAAATTAGTTTGAGTCTATCAGATCCAGATAATCCAGCTAATTAGATCAGCTTGATTAAGTGAATTTTTCTTTAGTTTGGAGTTTTGTCTAGAAGCAAGGAATTGATCAAATGACCTAATGTTTGGTTCAGTTTCCTGTGTCTTCCTTCTAGGAAGCCACTGATTGGGGAATGTCAATAAGACTCTTTAGTAAGCCCCCCAAACTCCTTGTATATTCTCCCGGAATGGCATTATACACTCTTCGTTTCTCACCAGTCAGTAATGAGCGCCTTGTTCTGGAATGAACCTGGAGCTGGAAAGTGCTGTTCTGTCAGCTGTGGTCAGGGAAAGGTTTTCGTTTTCTCCCTGATACCAGGCACCTGAAATTTGGACTTCGAAGATGGTCCTGAGACTTCAAAGGCACCCTTAAACGTTTCCTCATGCTTGTGTGGGTAAGCACATGCTTCTATCAGTCACACATTAGAACCATGGGATAGCTGTCACTCATGTCAAGGGGGCACCGGGAACCCTGTCTCCGGGAACTCCATCAAGAAGGAATTGTGTAGACACGCCCTGAGGGTGGAGGATCTGAGCATCCTGGGAATCACCATGGACTCTGACCCAGAAGACACACAGCTGCCTTCTGTGGTTCCCAGGCTCTTTGGGGCCCACCTCGGCAGTCCCCTCCCCATCCTGCTTACTGATTTGACTACCTGGCTGTTCTGTGTTTTCTATCTAGGTTTTTTTTTTTATTACGAGACTTTCTTTTTTATAATGAGTTAAATTTATTGACACTGCTAGCAGGACAGCAATCTCTGAAGCATGTGGATTGCAAGTGGATCGCCGTGTGGATTGGACGAGGGAAGGACATTAACAGGGAATTACATGAAGACCTTGAGTGTCTGCACACGTTGGCCAGCAGCTGTTCTGCTCTTCCAAGGTTAGGTAGTCAGGCTACCTCAAAACAGTCTTTGGATGTCTGCACAAGCAGGTTACAGAAGCCAAAAAAGCTATGTCATAACAAGTACATGGTCACGGCTGTACATTTCTGGGTCGGGGCTCACTGGGTCAGGAATCAAAGACCTCAACATAAAACCAGATACTCTAAATCTAATAAAATTGAAGGTGGGGAATTTCCTTGAACACATTGGTACAGGAAACAACTTCCTGAACAGAACGCCAACAGTTCAGGCTCTAAGATCAACAACTAATAAATGGGACCTCATAAAACTGAAAAACTTATGCAAGGCAGAGGGCAGTGTCAATAGAACAGTCAAAGAACAGCCTACTGACTGGGAAAAGATTTTCACCAATTCTACATTCAGCAGAGGGATAATATTCAAAATATATAAAGAACTCAGAAATTGAACACCAATAAACCAAATAACCCAATTAAAGTGGGGTACAGAGCTAAACAGGAATTCTAAACTGAGGAATCTTTTGTGGCCAGAAGCACTTAAGGGAATGTTCAGTGTCCTTAGTCATCAGGGAAATTCCATCTTACACCCATCAGGATGGCTAAGATCAAAAACTCAAGTGACAGCACATGCTGGAGAGGATGTGGAGAAAGGGGAACCCTCCTCCATTGCTGGTGGGAGGGCAAACTTCTTGTACAACCACTGTGGAAATCAATCGAGAAGCTTCTCAGAAAATTGGGAATAGTTCCACCTCAAGACCCAGCTATACCACTCCTGAGCGTATGTCCAAGACATGCTCCACCATACCATTAAGGACATTTGTTCAACTATGTTTGCAGCAGCTTTATTCATAATAGCCAGAAACTTGATGTCCCTCAACTGTGGAATGGATACAGAAATTGTGGTACATTTACACAGTGGAATACTACTCAGTTATTAAAAACAAGGACATCATTAAATTTTCAGGTAAATGGATGGAAAAAATATCATCCCGAGTGAGGAAACCCAGATCAGAAAGACACACATGGTATGTACTCACTTATAATTGGACATTAGTGGTAAAGTATAGGATAACCGTGCTACAGTCCACAGACCCAAAGAAGCTGAGTAACAAGGAGGGCCCAAGGGAGGATGCTTGACTCACTCAGAGGGGGAAATCAAATAGACATCTGAAGTAGATGGAGGGAGGGAACTGAGTGGGAGGGGACGAGGAGGGAAGCAGTAATGGGATCAGGTGTGTGAGGGAGAGGGCTGGGAGAGAGAATGAAATCAGTGGGGGCATCTCTGGGGGTCTGTGGGGGTGACCCCAGCTGAGACTCCTGGCAGCAGGGGATACTGGGACTTCCAGGGGGACACCAACCTACCCATAAAACCTTCGACTGAAAATTTGTCCTGCCTACAAGAAGTGTAGAGCAGAGATTGAAGGAATGGTCAACCGATGACTGGCCCAGCTGGGATCCACCCCATGGGGGAAAGCCAACCCCTGTCACTATTAATGATACTCCGCTATGCTTGCAGACAGGAGCCTAGGATAACTGTCCTCTGAGAGACTTCATCCAGCAGCTGATGGAAACAGATGCAGAGACCCACAGTCAAACAATAGGCTGAGCTCAGGGATTCTTGAGGAAGAGTGGAGGGAGGGAGGATAAAGGAGCTGGAGGGGTCAAGGACACCACAAGAAGACCTACAGAGTAAACTAACCTGGGCCCATGGGGCTCACAGAGACTGAACCACCAGCCAAAGAGCACGCACGGGTGGACCTAGACCTTTCACACACGTGTAGCAGATGTGTAGCTTGTTCTTCATGAGGAACATTGGAGTGGGTTTTCTCTGACTCTATTGCCGGCCTTTGGATCCCTTCCCCCATAGCTGGGCTGCCTTGTCAGGCCTCAGTGGGAGAGGATGTGCCTAGTCCTGCTGCAACTTGATGTGCCAGGGTGGGTTGGTACCCAGAGGGGGTGCTCCCCTTCTCTGAGGAGGAGGGTTGTGGGGAGGGCTTTAGGGGAGGGGTTGGGAGGAGAGGAGGAGGGGGCCTCAATAAGGCTGTAAATCAATTAAATAAATTAATGAAGAGAATAGAAATGAGGGTACCCGTGGGAGTTCTCTCCTAACAGTCCACCTTGCACATCCGTCTTTACTAACGATCCCTGTATTACGCCCCTTCCCCTAAGACCACACTCGCTTGTGTGCTTGTGGAATACTTCCTCCACCCATGAGCCTCACAGTCTCCCTTCTCTGCAGGAAGTGGCCTACCAGGAAACTGACCCATTCTCATTGGGGTGGCTGTATCAGCAGCCCAGCTTCTAGAACTTTGGAATTCTTTCTCTGAAACCAGAGAACCTAACAGATAGTAGTCTTCTTTCTTCTTTTTCTTTTTTAAAATCTAACATTCTAGTGAAAGGAATTAAAAGTTTTTTTGTAGATAAGTATTTTGCAAACTATGAGCAGTGACTTGGTAATCCATAGTGAAACTACATCAGGTAAGTGAGAATATCCCTAAGTTAAACATTTTAGAAAACATTTATATCAGATCAGATTTACATAGATGACACGGTTGTACTATTAAATGTTTAATCACTGTCCCAAAATTTGAAATCTGTCAGAGGATATTATAAAGTTAAAAAAAACTTGTTATTCATAAACATCTTGATATCTAGTGGAGAAATCAGGTAAATGAACAAAATTAATGACAAATGTGGGAAGCAGATTGTTAAACTTCCAAATAAAAAATCTGAAAAAACAAAAACAAAACCCTAGCATGGTCAACAGGATAAATGACAAAACAAAAAATAAAAATCCCATATAAAATTAAAGAAGTCTGCATGCCTATAATTCCAGCACTCTGGGAGGCAGAGGCAGGTGAATCTGTGAGTTCTATAAAGCGAGTCCAGGACAGCCAAGGCTACACAGAGGAACCCTGTCACAAAGAGTCAAAAAAAAAAATTAAGGAAGTGTGGCTGATCAGTATGAAGTGCTGACTTTATGTTTGGGGAAAATCTACCAATTAGAAGCAGTATTTCTAGACCAAGGTAGATTGTGAGTGTTCTTTGTTGACTGTAGAGTTCCATGCATGTGCGGAACTCCCCAAAGTACGGCATTTGCAGAGGTTATTAATTTATACAACCATCTGGAGGAAGAAACAATCCTGGTAGAAGGAATCTGAACATGGCCTTCAATGTGGAAATGCCTGCTTCAGAAAACACTTTAGTAATATCTATAAGTCATGTAGTCTATTTCTGGTGGTGTACACATGGGCCTTTATGTGTTTGGAAGTCGTTGACTGAAGAGACGCCATGGAGAGTCATGTGGCTTTAGGCAGTTGCCACAGCTGCTGTTTCACAGGTGCCCTTCAGTAAGTAGCCATGGGGCACCAGGCATTGTAATGGAAGCTTATGCTATTTCTTTCCATGATTCAACAACAGCCATTTACCAAGGCCCGAGCGTATCACAGAAGATGTGCGGCTTTTCACCTGGGTGATTGCATTTAACCTTTCCAGCACTCTTCTGGGGTAAAGGCAAACCTTTATTCCCACCTGTGAAGGAGGAAGTGAAGAGACAGCTGCGTGTCTGGGATAACACAGTTGCTAAATGGTAGGTTTTGGCTTAGTGTGAGGAGGACTTTTTATTCATTAAAATGCTTCAAAATGAGATGGCCTCTAGCTTGATGAAACACCACTGACCATGGAACTAACCGAGTAAACATCTTTACTATAATAGTGCCTGGGCTTGGAGAACTCTGTGGAGAACAATAATTGCTTTATCTTGCATTTATATCTGTCATTTGGTGTGCACTGGTGTGTAATAAATTGTTAACAACACAGGGATCTAATGCAATATGCAATTGTGAAGTCATGCTGTGTAGATCAGAAGTTTGGGTTGGATTAATTGGATTCTCTGCCTAATATTTCACAAGGAAAAGCTCAACCCAAAATGTGGTGGGCTGGCCTTTTAAGTAGAGGCTTTGGAGAAGCGTTTGGGTTGAGATGAGTGCTGTGGTCTAAAAGTTATGTCCCCACCCAAACTCATATGTTGAAATCTTGCCCCTGAGCTGATGTGTATTACGTGTTTCTTTCATTGCTCTGATAAAATACCTAAAGAGCCAGCTGTTATGTAGAACTTTCTTCTGAACTGAAACATTTCATCTGAAAGGAAGGTTCTTAAGACTCAGAAAACAAACAGAACTGGCAAAGTTCAGGACAGGCACAACTCACTAGACTTAGGAAGACCTTAAAACTTACAAAATTCACAAGGCCCTTTCTCAAGGTTATATAAACAGTAAGGACCATTGTGGAGAGATAAACGCTTCTTACATGTCCAGCTGCCCCCGAGTTGTACAAGTAGAAACAGATTTCATAACTTGTCACCCATGCTGGGGTGGGCCTCTCGGTGATGTAACTGCCTTTAAGTCATCCGCGCCTCTTTAAGTAGCTCCTCACTTCTACTCGTATCAGTAGCCCCAAGAAACTCTGGTTCCTGGACTCAGACTCTGGACACCACTTTCGTCTATTGTCAGCTCCTTATCTGAGGTTAAGGGATGTTTGTTTGCACCTTAGAAAAAGTCACACAACAGCAACTTCAGTGAAGGAAGATTTACCTCAGTTCATGGTTTGAGGGGACAGAGTCCCCCATGGTAGAATAGGCTTGGCAGGGAGAACTTCCATTGGACGGATCAGGAGGCCAGTGGAGGACGGAGTATAGGGCAAGACTATGAGCCCTAAGGCTTCCTCCCAACCATCTAGCTCCTCAGTTAGGTACCTCTGTTGTCCTTCCTTCCAGGCAGCAGGGATCAAAGCAGCCCCGGCCAGGGGCCTTCAAGCAGCGGCAGCCTGCTGCTCCTGCCCCTGCTTGACAGCAAAGAGTTGGAATGGCCCTCTGCCTCCCCCAACACCACACCAGTTCAACAGTGCTTTGGAAGTGCTAAGAACGGGAAGGCGAGGCGAGAAGCTAGTGAATTTCGCAGTTTGGCTACAGCGCCAGACTTGACTAGGACTGAGCAAGCACCATGAGTCAGGGCATCTGTGTTGCCGGCCACCCTGCAGTTCTGATGGGAGCTTTTCAGACAAATTGAGGATGAATGTGATCAAGAGTCCTTCACGCAAGAGGTGGTGGGTCTCTCAGCAAACTTCTGTGTGAGTAATCAGGGTGCTTCCTGGGCAAAACTGTTTTAGAACAAGAATGTCAAGTCAGTATATAGTAAGTGTGTGTGTATGTGTTTGTGTGTGTGTGTTTCTGTGTGTGAATGGCTTCTAGCTTTCTTCTGGAAATTATAAAAACAAATTCATGTAATTACAAAACATGAAATTTTATCTGTATCTATGGTATGTACGTGTGCATGTTCTCATGTATTTGGGCACAGTGTGCATGGGCTGTGCCTGCACACACGCACATGCGTGTGGAGGTCTCTCTCGACTGTGCTCCATGCACTCATTAGGCTCTCTCACCGCACTGGCGTTGGCTGACTGGGCTGGTCTAGGGCAGGGCTGCCCGAGCCTCCCAAGGACTGGGGTTCTAGGAGGGCTGCCACAATCACATAAACGCCTCACCTGCTCTGGGCTTTAGTCTCAGTGGTCTTGGGGTGGTCTGACAAAGTGTTAGAATCATGTGCGATCCCTTTTCTGGGGTACAGGTCTCTGCTATTTCTGGTACCAAGCTTCACCTTCACTTGGGGCTTATTGTTTCAATCATCTGGCACTGTCTGCCATGCTGGTTGCACTTCCTCTGTCTTGTCTCAGCCCCTCAGTCCTGAGGAGGAATATGTCAGTGTCAGGGTTTCAATTGCAAGACTGTCGGATGGTCAACTTCCTAGAGGTCTTTAAGGTTCTAGAGTGTGGTCACCTGCTCTGTCCTCCAAGGGCTTCTCTCCAGGGCCCTCCGTGGTCACCCCATGTTAGCAGAAGCCTGGGGGGTCCTACCTGGGGTGCCCCATGTTACCAGGGAAACGGGGTCCTTATGCTTGTTCTTGTTAATACAATAGTCTGAGAAGAGTCTCAGAAGACTTGAGGACAATCTTATTAACGCAGGTCAGCTGAGGAATGCGGAGGGGGAGCAGAGCTACAGTCTTCTCCAGGAAAGAGCACAGCAGTTGGTTATCCGGGACCAAGCGGTCAGCTCTGAAGCTGTGCATGCAAGAAACATTCCATAGGCTGAGCAGGTTATATTTGGGAAAGCTTATGTGAATACATCATATATGCCTGTAACGACAATTAGTGAGAAAGGAGGTCATGAATCTGAAAGAGAGCAAGGAGGTGTACGTGGGAGAGTTTGGAGGGAGGAAAGGGAAGGAAAAATGAGACAGTTATATCATAACATCAAAACTAAAAGGAAAAAAACCACAAGTGTTGGTGAGTTAGAAATCTCACAGGCCAGCCACACAGCAGACAAACACCCGGATGACAAAAAGTAGGGGAACCTGTAGAGAAAGAGAAAGCCCAACGAACCAGAAGAAGCAGTGAGCTCTGCGCTGTAGCAGAAAGAGATAGAAGAGAAGAAAGGGGAAGCACGCTTTTCTGAATCAGGACTCAGATGTGCAGACCTAACAGGACACCTGGAAGTTCTCCAGAGACCCTGCCATGCTGAGTTTTCATTGTCAACTTGATACAACCCAGCATCACTTTCCTCGATTAGATTGGTCGATGGTTGTGCATGGGACAGGCTCTCTGATGACTGATATGGTAGGCCTGAGCCCTCTGTGGGCAGGGCCATCTCTAGGCACACAGAACCTGGCAGGCTGGGCACGGGTGGGTGGGAAGCTGGTAAACAGTGGTGAGAAGCCTGTAAGCAGCGTCCCTCCATGGATTCTGTGGTTTCTGCCTCAGTTCTTACTGTGATTCTCCCTTGACTTCTTCCAATGAGGGGTTGTGACCAGGAAGTGTAAGCTGAAATAAACCTTCCCTCGCCTGCATTGCCTTTGCATTGGTGTTTATTCCAGCAATAGAAAGCAAACTGCAGCAAATGCCCTCAATAAAAATGTAATGTTCTGTTCTGTGGACGTGACGTGATATTTTCTGTTGTTCCCTCTTACTGAATATTTAAGTAAATTAATTCTTAAATGTTCCAGTGTACATCTTTGTACTTTTCACTCTTAGATGTGATTTTGTGTGTGTGTGTGCTGGGAATATAAAAATTTTACGACCTTTCTCCGCATACTATCAAATTCACTTGTAGGAAGATTGTGTCAACATTATTACTAAGACAGGCAATCTTCCCTCCCTGAAGGCTTCCCATTAACTGCTTAAATCCTTTAGTCTATTTGCCAGTATGTTGAGACATATGACCTGAACATTTCAGTCCACAATGCACTGCTTTCATGAAGTTGAACTTGACATCTTAAGAACAAAGTTTAGAATGTCAGCATGTGTTCGGTGAACACTTGCTTCCCTCTGGTGGTTGAGGACCTGTGTGTTCCCAGGGGGTGGAGGCCAATGGTTGTTCCTCCTGTTCTTGGTCAGCTCCCTAGGGTGATGGTTCTGAATACTCCTAGATGTGGTCAGGCTGTTAGAGCTGACTATCTGTGTCTTCAAGCATATCTGTATATTAGCTGGGGGACATTTCATCTTGGAGGGAGTCTATCCAGGCAGGGGAGGTTAACCGTTCGTTGTCATCAATGGAGCAACACGGAGTAACCTGGGATTTACTGTTGTTCACATAAGGCAAAAGGAAACCACTTATAAACTGTTGCTTCAAGATTTTCTGGGCATTCCTTCATTCATGAAGATGTCTCTGGGTGTGACTTTGAAGGGGTTAGGGGGTACTCTACCCGACAGGAGACTTTGCCTCATAGTGTGACCCAGGAATGAGCTTGCAAACCAGCAAATGCGAGCGCAGTTGATGTTTCTGCCAGTTCATCTCCCTCCAAGATGAGTTTTTCTTGCTGTAATTCAATTCTCACTGACTCTCAGTGCCCGAGAGCATGCTTGGCTTGCGTTTTAAACAGAAAGCACAACTTTGCAAGTTCGTTGTCATTTTCTGCTGCCAGGATGGTTCTTGGTGACAGCTCCCTGCCACTCACGGCTTGTCTCCTTCAGCGTGGTCCCCAGTGCAGGCCACGTGGAGGCTGGGTACGGGCTCAGGACTTGCAGCTTCACGATGATAATGAAGATGTGGTGTCAGGGAGCATGTGCTTGAGCCAGGAGAAAGCCCAGCACTGACTCCCTTTCCAGTCCAGGCTTCAAGGGCATGTATAAAGTCACGGTCACTTCTGTGTCCTGGTCACAGAAGCCCGCTGCCGACCCCATCTGCTGTAGACTATTTTAGGACTCAGTGCTTTGCTCAGGAATTTCTCCCACATAAAGCAGTCTCCCTTCCTTTGCTCTTCCCCTTCAGTCACACTGAAGCTCTGCCAGAGAACAGGCTCTCAGTCCTGTTGTTGTTTTTAAACACACACACACACACATACACACACACACACACACACACATACACACACACACAGGTGGTTACCTAGATTGCTATCGAAGACTGGACTAGCCTTGTGGGAAGCCCTCAGCCTCTCCTACCCATAAGCTCAGTGAGGCAGCAATGGAAGATTGGGTCACTCTTGCTTATTTTCTCTGGGATAGTGGTTCTCAACCTGCGGGTTGTGACCCCCTTGTGGGTACTGAATGATGTTTTTATATGGGTTGCCTGTGACCATCAGAAAACACAGACATTTACATTACGGTTCATAACAGTTGCAAAATTACAGTTATGAAGTAGCAACAAAAATAATTTTATGGGTGGTGTCAGCACAACTTGAAGAGGGTCGAAGCATTAGGGACCGTGAGAACCGCTGTCCAAGCAGGAATCAGAACAGGGGAAAGGTAAAGAGCATGTGCTTGAAATCTGGTGATGGCTTGGTGGTCTTGGAAATTTGCCGGAACCCTGCAAGCTGAGGTTCCTTTGTTGTGAGTCACACTGAGCCTAGCACTTGCACAAAACAGATAGCTAACATTTCCCAACTGGCCTAGGGCACATTGACTCTTCACCTAAATCCAGGCAGAGGTTTCATACTTTCTGTGACTCAGCTGAACGCCGTGGGTGTGTGGAAGTGCTCAGCCCCGCCTCACACCTCCTTCCTCGGTGGTGTTTTTGCCTGGCATAGGCCAGCGCCACAGCCTCACAGAGCTACTCCAGCTCTCTCCACAGAGATGCCCACTGGGCACTGAATTTTCACTATCTGTACAGACGTATTTATCCTTCTTGGGCCTCTGTGGAGGCACAAGAGACAGGCCCTTCAGTCAGCAAGTCCCGCCCATGCTCCTGTGAGCTTGTTGCTTCTGTGGGACCAGCACCCACCCGAGAGCTGCCTCACTTTCTCTCGTTGCCTCACTCGCTCACCACAGGCATGCACCTTCTGTTTCCTGCCTCTGTCTCCCTCCTCCTGGACCAGGGGAGGAGCTCTTCACCTCTGGCTGCCACATCGTCCAGATTTTCTATTTCTCTATTTCACATCTATCCCTGAAACACAGAAAACAATGGATTCTTTTTTAACTCTGTATCCACAGTCACTCCGTCCCCCTGAGGCAGTGAATATAACATGACTTAGTTGGATGTGGGTGGGAGAAAACAGACAGGCAGGGAAAGCACAGGCCGATATCTGAGCAACACCAGCCCACTAGCGCTCTACCTGGCTTCCTCCTCCCATGGTTCTGCTGAGACTGGTTCTTGTCTTTCATCTTGGTGCTCTCAGTCTCTCGGCATGGCTGGTTCTGTGAGTGTTCTGACTCTGTGTGACCAAAGCCTCTAGCCACATCTTCCTGTCACTTTTGACTTTCTGGTGAGGTGGTAAACTCATTAGTAATTTCCTGCGGCTCAGCTGCGCTCTGAGGCAGTGAGTACTTCAGGCTGTGGCCTGCCTCACTCACAGAGGTGCTGACCTCCACATCCTCCCTTGTCTTCACTTTCTTTCATTTATCCTCATTAACAAAGGGCCACTTACAAATCTTTCTAAGTTTGCATTATCACAAGAGGCTAGTTGTGTATAAATAAGCATGTCATATTATTTCAGTGGCACATGACAAAAATCCATGTAAGAAATTAAGGTTGGGGGCTGGAGAGATGGCTCAGTGGTTAAGAGCACTGGCTTCTCTTCTGAAGGACTGAGGTTCAAATCCCAGCACCCACATGGCAGTTCACAACACTCAGGGAATCTCACACAGACATACATTGAGGCAGAACACCAGTGTAAATAAAATTAAAAGCAAAAGAAATTAAGGTCGGGCTGGATGTGTAGCTTAGTTGGAAGAGTGTTTTTCTAGCATGTGTGAAGGCCTAGCAGTAACCTTAAACTGCCGTTGGTGGCCATGTCTGTAGTTCTAGCACTCAGGAAGTAAAGCAGGAGGATCGGAAGTTCAAGGTCATCTTGGGATGCATCGTTCAAGGGCAGCCTGGGCTAGCTGAAGGCAGACCTCAAAAATGCTTATTGTTTCATGGGGGCAACAAGTGTAAAATATTCAGAAAGCTTGTTTAGAAATATATCAGTGACAGCATCATGAAGTCCAGCCTCTTGGAGCCCCTAAGGAAGGAACTCCAAACACTGGGTGTCTATCCAGAGGGGTCAGCTGGACCTGAGCAGAGAATAATCTCTCTTGTTGGGTAGGGTTGGGGGAAAGTTCTGATTTCTCATCTGTCATGAAAGCAGCTTGGAACAGTGGGTAAAAGGCCAAACACACTGAAAAACAACAACTCTGCTTGAATCCACAGGAGAAATAAGATCACAGAGCAAATGGCTTTTCCCCAAACTGAAGGGACAAAGATGGATTGAATCACAACTTGTTATGTCAGAAGTCTCTGCATTGACCAAGATGGTGGTTGGGAACCTAAGACCCTAAGGAATGAATTTCTCAATGCTCAGTGTAGACAAGTCTGAGGGCTAGAGACTCCATGGCAAAGCTCTGCACTCCTACAAGTATCCAGGAGACCTACCAGGGTCTCACGGTGAAGGCCCGAGGAAAACAGCTGGTACTTCCAGCAGGGAAGGGGATGAGGGGCCGTTATGAATCACGCCTGGAAAATCTTATTTTTGCAAGGGAAGCATTTTTACTGACTGAGGTCCAATAGGCCTGATTTAAGAGAAGCTGTTTTTACCAGAGGCTAGACCTTTGGAAGTTTTATGAAGGACAAATTGACAGGGGGAGGGAAATGCCTGATTTCAGTGATTTCTGTTTTTTCTGGCTCATCTGGGTGTGAGGGGTGGTAAACCAGAGAACCCAAACTGACAGGCATGTGTGAAGATCACAGCCCAAAGACACAGCTTACCTAAAGACAGACGCAGTCAATGAGAGAGCTCCTGCAGCCATGTCAGCGGGGCTCTTGCAGAACTCCAGAGGACTGGAACTGCATGAGCCAGAAAACCTAAACTTTCATAGAAGAGCTTGGAGAAGCGGGTCCAGGCACAGAGGGAAACACAGAAAGGGCAGGCAGGCTGCTGGCCCCACAGGAGAGATGAGAGAACTAGGGCGGCCCCACAGGAGTGCACCACGCTCCGGGGTGAGCTAAGGTGCCCGCCCACGCAGGTGACAACACAAGAATCACATCCGTGTACAGCTAGCCTCAAGGGTCAGCCACTTAGTGCTGAGGAGTCAGTGTAGACACAGCATCCCAGATGTCCCCAACAGGAGGCAAAGAAGGGGGTGGCAGAGGTCAGATGCCTTGCTCCTTGCCGGTTGTTCCTCCTCAGTCGAGTCCTCCAGAGACACCGCCATCAACACACTTGAGTTGTGCCTCATCTGTGCTGAGGGGTTTCTGAGTCCCATCAAGCTGGCAATCGAAACCGCCCATCAGACGTGCTGTCTGCACAGTTTGAAAATGGGACACCTCAAATGCTTTATGTCAAGAGATGCTCCAAGCTGCTGGGATCCTCATGAAAAGGCCTTTCAGGGCCTTCTGCAACCCTGAGTGAGCCTGTGTTCACAAACTGCAGCACACCTACTTGCTCTGACTGTTCAAGAGTCACGGCCTTTTGGAAAGCAATTACGGCTAAATGGGATATGAAGGTTGGCCCATGAGCTGACAAGATTTGTGGCCAGCGAAAGGTGTCAGCAGAGAGTTCCACTCCTTCCTTTCCACAGAAGCACTCACTGAGAAGGTGCCCTCATTGCAGGCTTAGAGGAGAGTCCTTCCCAGACCCACCACAACCCTTGACCCCTCTCAAACTGTCTCCACAACTCCTACAAAAGACTTTCCCGGTGCGTGTCCAGCCTTTGGTATCCGGCTACGGTGGCTCACCCTGCCCAAGATTGAAAGATCTGCACTGTAACAAATCACTGTCCCCAAACGAATATTTTACATTCGGAAACAGCCAAGCATCGTTTTGGAGCCAAGGTTACTGAGCAAAGGGGAACGGAGTAAGGACATCTTCCTAAATTAAAAAGTGTAGTTCTAAGGTGGAAGCCCTGCTCTGATGTGGGCTGGGTACACTGTAAAGGCAGCATCACTGAGGCCATAAGTTCTCAGACCCACTCAGAAGGACAGTATTCACTACGAGTTTAACTTTTCTCTTGATTCATGTTCTTATTCACTATAAATTTTGCCCTAACTTAGAAAGTCACACAAATTCAAACAACTGAAGTTTGTAATCCCATCACATCCAGGACTGTGGCCTTTTGTAGGTTTACTCTAGGTCTTGCAAACCCTGATGTCTACCTGTGCACCCCAAATATCTGCAGGTACACACATACAAGCTTTTATGTGTAAGATCATGCTAAATACGGTGTCCCCTATCCTGTCTTGCTTGTAGATAACAAGTTGTGCATTTCAAAAATAATCCAATAGTCTTGAAAAATCTTAGATGTGTTTGTGTAAGGCTCCTTCTATGATTACACTGAACTAAAAGCTTTTTTTAACTTAAAAAACAAACAAATGTATTAACCAGGGTTAAATAAGTGTGTAATGCACCCCAAGCTTACTGCTCTGTGCTAGTGTGCTTCTCTGTTGCACTGAGCACTGAGCAAAACCAGCTCAGGAGGTGAGGGCAAGCTTGGCTTTCAGGTCATAGTTCATTACAGAGAGAAACCAAAGAGGGAACTCAAGGCAGGAACCATGAGTTGGGGAAGAGCTGAAATGAGCCATGGTGGAGCTTGGTCTGGCTTGCTCCCTCTGGCTTGCCCGGCTCGATTTCTTACACAGATCAGGGTCGTCTGCCCAGGGATGGCACACGCAGTGGGCTGGCCTTCCTATATTAACCACCAGCTAAGGAAATGTCTCAAACATGCTAAGAAACCATGTGATGCAGGCAGTTCTTCAGTGGAGCGTTCCTTTCCCCAGGTATGTGGGGTGACGGCTAGAGCCGGTATGTCACCCATGTGGACACACCACTGTCTTCCACCTTTTCGCCTCTGTCTCTGGTATGTCCCCTTTGCCTCCTTTGTTTCCCAGACAACTTCCCTCTCATATCATCTGTACAGCAAGATTTTACACAGTTGTAAAGTCTCGAACCCACCAATGAGAGAAGTAATGCCTGTCTTCCTCAGACTGTCTTGATTTACTTAATATGCTTTTCTAGTCCTTCTTTTTTCTGAGACAGGGTTTCCCTGTGTAGGCTGTCCTGGAACTCATTCTGTAGACCAGGCTGGCTTTGAACCCAGAGATCCACCTGCCTCTGCCTTCCAAGTGCTGGGATTGAAGGATGAGTCCCCACTACCCAGCTGCTTTTCTAATTCTTATAGAATTTTCTGTTATTGTATATTAAAAGTATTCATATGGTTAAATCTTTCAAGAAACAAGATTTAAAATGGCATGGTATTTTACGGACGTGTCCAAATGGAGTTGATAATTAAGTGGCTTCTAGAAGCTCAGCCCAGTTTCAGAAAGCTAACTGCCAATTTCTCTCAGTCAGCAGGATTTTTAAAGAAATGAGAATATATCAAGGACTGGGTCAACTTTTAAAGTAATCACCAGGCTGGCTGTATTTGAAGTAGGGTTGCATAAGAGCAGGGACCTTTAGTCCAAATTGGCCTCCATTTCTCCATCTGCCATTAATTTAATCAGAATGACCTAATGTCTCGAATCAGTGTTCCAACACTTTGTAGTAAACCTCTTAGTACAAAAATCCAAGGCTCTGAAAAATCTCATTTTGCAACTTTCTCCTCTTCTTAATCAGCTAATCATAAAACTTTTTATACTCAGAAAAGAAGACAAATGATACACACTCTAGAATTTTTTAACACTGTGATCATGAATCTTCCCTTCCCACCCAACTTTATATTTCTTTTCTCTGTCTCTTTTTAAAAAACTACAAGTACAAAAACAAAACAAAAAATAATCTTCCACAAAACCACAAAATGACTGGGTAATAGTGACACATGCCTTTAATACCAGCACTTGGAAGATCTACAGAACAAGTTCCAGGACACCAGGACTCCATCTCAAAAGAATCAACCAACCAACCAACAAACAAAGAAACAAACAAACACCCCACAAAAATGAAAATCAAAGTAAACAAGCAAAAGACTGATAAGACAAAAAATAAACCCAAATGAAATTAGAAGTTTACAAAAACACCATTGAGTTTGTTTTGTGCTGGCCAACCACTCCTGAGTTTGGTGCCTGCCCTGAAGTAAGGTTGAAATACAGTCAGGATCCATTGGAAAAAACTGAGGTCCCTTTTGCCAGCAGGTATCAGTTGCTGATAGCTTCTTGTCTTGGGCTGGAACCCTGTGTCCCCTCCCCTCAAAGTCCTGAAACCCCAGCTGGCTTGAACCTGTGCAGTCTTGTGTATGCTGCTACAATATGTACATCAGTCCTGCTGTGTCTGGAAGACACTGTTTCCCTAGAGTTCCCATCACCTCTGGTTCTTATGTTTCTGCTTCCTTTTCCACGTAGATCCCTGAGGCTTGGGGGAGGGGTTTCATGAAGACATGCTCTTCAGGAGTTAGTTATAGACAGCTTCTCACTCTCTGCACATTGTCCAGTGACGGATCTCTCTGTTAATTCCCACCTGCTTCAAGATGTTTCTCTGACATGGGTAGAGTGAGGCACTGATCTGTAGGCACAGCAATACGCCAGTGGGAATCACTGCTATCTTCCTTTAGCAAAATAATGGTGTGCGGCTTTCCCTAGTCCTAGGTCTTTGGTCATATTCGCAGTGTCAGGTATGAGATCCATCTCATGGAGCGGGCCTTAAAGCTAAACTGTAAAGTGCTTGGGTACTCCTATAACATTCGTGCATGTTACAAACAGTAGGTCACAGGGTTTGCAGCTGGGTGATAGTGATTACTTTTCTCCTATGGTATCCTTCCATGAGCACTAGTATGTAAATGTAATTTTTATTTCCTCAGATGAGGAGATGAGATGAGAGCCTGACCAATGCTCTCTGAATACAAGGCTCGGGCTGAGTCCGGAACAATTCTAGCTGAATATTCCCAGCCATAGGTCTGGAAGCTTCTAGCCTCTGTACATGCTAATCCTCCTCTCTCCATACAGTCTGTCTAATTCTCTCTCTGTGCTGCTCTTGAGTAGCATCTGTTCTGAGAGTTGGGTTCATCCTATCTCTGACGCATTCTGTTAAATCTTTCTCTGATTCAATACTTTGTCCTTCAATTGGTGCTCATTGTTTGGGACTAAAGTTGTGCACTACAGGTGTGTCTACTCCAGCCACAGGATTAAAGGTTGTAGTGAGAATTTTGGTTTCTTAAAATAAATAAGTAAGTAAGTAAATAAATAAATAAATAAAACCAGTTGTGAGCCAGGTGGTGGCACACACCTTTGATCCCAGCACTCAGGTGAGAGGTGGGTGAATCTCAGTGAGTTTGAGCCCAGCCTGGACTACAGAGCGAGTGATAGGACAGCCAGGGCTACACAGAGAATCCCTGTCTCAAAAACACAAAGCAAAACAAAAACTCCTCCCCACAAAAAAACCAGTTATGTTGGGAATATGTTTTTGTTTTAATCCAAGTGTGGGGTATGAGGCTTTTTAGCTTGCTCACAACAGCTGACTATGACTTGTTTCATGCTCCAGGAGTAGCGTGCTTTTGCCAGCTGAAAATAGTTTGCATTTGGAATTCTGGGGACTCTTGAGAGGGTGTAGAAGATGCCAGAGCCCTGAGAGAACTGAAGCGGAGGCTGCTGTTCCCATGTTCCCACTGCTGCTGCCCTGCTGGTGGTCCCTGCTGCTGCTTTTGCTGGTTTCTGATTGCTGTTTGCTGGGCTGCTGGTTGCTGGTGCTGGTTGAAGATATCTTGACATCAAAGATCAGACTTGCCCCAAGGAACACAATGCCCCTAATCAGAATGAAGTAGTCTATGACCCTTTTTCTTCTTTCTCTCCTACCTAATGTTTGGGGGTTGGAAGGGATAGGGGTGGTGTAGGGAGGTAGGAAAAAGAACCCAATAAAGTAACCAAAAAGTATGTTGTGTCTATATTCTAGCCAGATAGATTAAAGGTGTACATTACATCCAGAGGGATTAAAGGTATGTTTTCCAGCTGGATCTCACAGACTAAGGTCTTTGGACATGATTCCTTGCCAGAGCAGCCATATTTCTGAATTAGAATTCCTCTACACCAGTCCGTAAGGGTGAGGCTTCTAGGTAGGCCCCAACTCAAAACCTCTGTGTTTAGTGACACACATTAGCGCTGCATTCAGCAGTAGGGCTTTACCATCAGGTTGTGGAGAACAACCAAGAGTCTTATCAATAGCCTTGTGAAGATGTCAGAGGGTTGCCATGGTACCCTTTTGATCAGTGACTCAACATTTCTGGGCCTGGAGTTTCACTTGGTGGTATAAGATGTTTAGCTGGGGCTTTGTTTCCCCCCCCCCCAATTATTTAGTGACTCCATTTAGAGTCTTTTCATACACATGTGTATTTCAGAAAGTTTCTGTGTGGTAGGTTTCCATATGGTTTTTCAAATGACCTTAGTTCTGGTTATCTCCTCCCATTTCCTCCTTTCCCTCCTCTCCCATCCCCCTTCCTATTTAATCTTAGTGTCTTCATAGCACTGAATCCCATTTCCCCATCCTTGGGAGACCCCCCCCCCTTTCTTACTAGACCCCTCATCTGTGGTTATTCAGCTTGCAGCACAGTTTGGAAACTGAAACACTAACAGCTGTAAGAGAGAACAAACAAGTCTTGGCCTTTGGATCTGGGTTACTGGGGACAGATGTCAAGTCTTTGTTTATAGTCAGCTTATAAAATGGTGGGTTTTCTTGTGACACTTCCATGCATATACTGAGGTCATCATGCTTTGTTCTTAACCACACTAGCTGCCTCCCCCGTCCCTATCCTTGATGATGGAGGACACTCTACAAGAGTTTGAGTTGTGTCATGTACCCATCCTATAAAATGTATGCCTCTGTGCGACGACAGATCTAGGAGGATGGAAAAGAGAGAAAGGGGGTAGGCCAATTCTAGAACCACCTCCCCTTTGTGGACAAGCTCCCAGACACCTCTGTGGATCTAAGAGTGGTGTGGACAGCCCTGCTTGACAGCACCCTGGCTACCCAGAGTGCACTTGGCTCAGCTACGGACAGCTTGTGCTTCAGTTGTCACCTGCTGTACTTAGGAGCTATTTGCTCTCATCAGCAGCCATGTCCTGTGTACTTATTTGCTTTGAATCTTATCTTTGCCATGAGCCAGTTAGTGAGTCATCTCCATGGCCATCACTCAGTCCTGAGCTGGGCTCACAGCAGATGAGTCTTTGACCTCTACCAGACTGTGAGGATGAGAGTCCAGCCCTGTTCACACCTTCCCACCATGGCACTCAGATGGGAGGGTGGGCATTAGAATATCCTTGAAGGTCAACTCAATTTCCAGCCCACTGCCGTGTCAGGTGGTCTCTGTGAGGCTAGCCACAAGAAGACATCACAGTCTTCTGCAGCGGACATCTTCATTCCCAGAACACCCCTCTCAGCAACTTTCTACATGCTGGATTCAGCATCAGAGCCGCAGGGCAGAGAGCAAGGGAGGCAGATTCTGAGCTGGCACCTCTCGCTTAACAGATGCCCTGTTTCTAGCACTGGGGCATTGGTTCTGCACCATGCCCTGGGAAGGGCTTCTCACCGTGTCTGGAAGCAGAGCTCCAAGATGGATCTGACTGTTGGGATGGGAACAATCCAACCAATGCAGTTTCTTCTCATCTCCAAGTTGTCTGTGTACCAGCACTGGCCCTTTATAAATCTCTTAAATAGCTCTTGCTTAAAAATCTGACACAATTCCAAAATGTCCATAAAGATAATTAGAACACAGCACAAGAGCGTCTTGCCATAGAGAGACCGAGTTAGACAGTCTGAGGCAGGTTTTGAAAGTTTTCAGAGAGGGAGAAAATATGTCAAGTGGAAGAAAATATGCTGTGAGAAGATAAAACTGTGTGAGACAATCACTCCATCAGAGAACTATGATTGGATGTCCTGTCAGAGAACTGCAATCAGAGGTCCTGTCAGGGAGCTACAGTCAGATTTCCTGTCAGGGAGCTACAGCCAGATTTCCTGTCAGGGAGCTACAGTCAGATTTCCTGTCAGGGAGCTACAGTCAGATGTCCTGTCGGGGAGCTACAGTCAGATTTCCTGTCGGGGAGCTACAGTCAGATGTCCTGTCGGGGAGCTACAGTCAGATGTTCTGGTGCAGACAGAAGGATGATACTTCAAATTCCTTAACATTGTCACTGAGCAGGGTGCCAAGTAGATGACAAATGTTATGGGACCAAAATGTTAGAGAGCTCCAGTATGAGAGGCACTAAGTAAAGCACACTCCCTCCACAGTGTAGCTGTTGTTAAAATAATATTAAGAGTCTTTAAAGGTGTGAGCAGTACTTATAGAATAATATCAAGCCAAGGAAAATAATGGCTATCTCACAACTGTAAGCTCTCAAACACGTCACACACAGGACACAGTGCATGCTGTCTTGTGACCACAGCTGTTTTGTTTATCATCCTGCTCCTGACATCTACCAATTTAGCACAAAATTGAACAAAAATATTTGCTTATTGTTTGTTCTGAGTGAGACATCCTTTGAGTTGTGTTAGAAAGGAAGAGTTGCCAGGAATACTCTGGACTATTCCTTCCTTGGCAATGGAAGAGCAGGCAGTCAGAGGCACTGGGCCCTGCAGTCTAGCCTGTAGGAGGAATATGTTTGTAGCATCCCAGATCCGTGCTGAAATTTCAGAGAAGATGTGGAAAAACCTTAGTCTCCCATTTTCCACTGGGCATTGGATCTGTTCTCTTTCCCAGTGCTGTGATAACAGCCAACAGAAGCAGGTTGAGAAAGAAGGAAGGCTTATTTTGGCTCATTGTTTGAAGTCCACCATGGCGCAGGAATAGGATGTGACTGGTCACATTGTACTTCATGTGTGTCCAGCTATAAAGCTTTCTTCTTTTTAGTCACTCTGAGACCCCAGCCTCCAGAACACCCCAGCCTCCAGAACACCCCAGCCTATGGACTACCCCAGCCTACAGAACACCCCAGCCTATAGAACACCCCAGCCTACAGACAGTACCACCTTCAGGGACTATTTTCTTCCTCTATTAACCCTTGCTAGGAACATCCTCATAGCTTGACCCTCATTTGTCTCCTAGGTCTAAATCTTGTCAAGCTATCAGTCAAGGACCACCCTAACTTCCCACGTGTCCTTGGAGAGCATTAAGATTTGGGGCAGGTATCTGCACATTGGGAAGAGCGCAGACATGCTGGTGCCAGACAGGGAGGAGCCTAAGGCCTGCACTGTAAAGCGGCAGCCACGCAGGCGGCAGACAATGGTGTGCTGGATTCTGATGAAGTGGGCATTTTGGTTTGGACTGCAAGTAGTGATACAGAAGCAGCCTTTGAAAACTCCTGGGGAACTCACTGTCAGGAGAACTCCCTGCTGGTGTGTATGTGTGTGGGGGGGGCTGTCACTGTCAGCAAAACCCTGCTTGCCCTCCAAACAATTTTGGAAATGGAATATTTATTAATGAATATTAAATGAACTAGTGTGACTGAGAAATAAATAAGGGTATGAGAATATTGGTGTTGACATTGAAGAGAAAAATCCAGATAGATGTTTTGGAAGCCATTGCCCCGGTCAGGGCTGCTCGTGCTAGAGAAGGGCTAGTGAGGAAAATGGTCACTTCACTTGCTAGAATTCTCACTACATCATCATCAGACCCTTGTCTTCGACTTGAAAAGTTCTAGGCCAAAACAGACTTTATCCTAAAATGTCACTGGCATACATGGCACATATGAATGAGAATGGCTCCCGAGGGCGCGTGTATTTGAAGGCTTGGTCTCTACCTGGTGAAGTATGAAGGAAGGATGAGAAGGTGCGGCCTTGTTGGCGGAGGTGTGTCACTGGAGGTGGGCTCTGAGGTTTCCGAAGCTGTACCAGGCCAGCACCCCCCTCTCTGCCCCTGCCTGAGGACCTGATCCATGTTCTCAGCTGCCGCTCCAGCATTGCCTGCCGGCTGCTCAGCCCTCACCATCATCATGGGCTGAGCCTCTGAAACAGCAGGCCCGGAGCCTAATGCTTCATGTTGTGAGCTGCCTTGGTCATGGGGTCTCCTTAGAGCGGCAGAATGGACAAGTGAGGATGGCACTGAGGAGCCTGGGCTGATGGAGAATCCGTACACATGGCTGCACACACCACTGGCCCTTAAAAATTCTACAGCACGATGGAGAATTGCCTCAACATATAATTTGTGTGTACATGTTCTGTTTCAGTCCCTGTTATATGCAATGAATGGTATAGAAAATGGTGGCTGTTCAGCATATTATTAAAAGTACCGCCCAAGGAAGTGGTCAAGGGAGGCATCAGGCTTCCTGTCGGCCCTGGAGGCCAGGATATGGGCTGCAAAGCTCACCAGCTCGAAGTTCAAGCCAAGCTCAGTCTCTGGGGGTAGATCCCTGAAGTGCTGTGACTGGGGGAGGCAGTTAATCCCTCCAGGTCTCAATTACCTTACATATAAAGTGGGTTACCACAAAGATTAAAACACACAAGATGCCCCCCTGTTCTTGCAAAGGTGCGCGACTTCACTCTGCCGTGTCTTCACCAACACGCAATATTGTCAGACTTTTTGAAAGCAAAGGAGGCTGAAGACAGCAAACTGAACCTTAAGTTTCTTTACAACTTTTCAAAAAAATGTTTTAAAATTTACATGAAGATAGGAAAACTGGATTACTTCATTGCTTTAGTCAGCCTTATTTGTAGTGAAGGGTATTTGCTCATGTCACCCAGAAAAAAAAAATCTGTGCAGCAACCAGAGAGAGACCTGAATCACACCAGACAGTGAGCTGCTCAGAGAGCTAGAACATCACACCGTACGGTGAACTGCTCAGAGGGCTAGAACATCAGTCTCCTGAGGCAGGAGACAGAAATGAGAAACAGGAAGAACAACATCTTATAGTTCAGTATGTGCTAGGTACAGATCAATAACACGGCTTGTATCAAAGTGCATAGCAAAACACCTGCAGTTTTCAAATCCTTTTGCGTATCTTAGGCAGTTACTTTTTAGATGCTCACACAGTGTTGATTACAGCCCTGCCTTTCTTTCAGGATAATCTTTCTTGAATTCCCAAATTTGCTTAAGTTAAATTAATGTATCCTTAGCCTGCTCTGCGGCTCATGCTGTAATTGGAGCCACTCGGGAGGGTAAGGGATACCAAGCAGAAGTGCCACCTGTCTGCAGTGTGACGCCAGACCAGCCGGAGCAGCTTAGCGGGACCCTGCCTCACAAGCTTTAAGAGCGTGAGGGAGGCAGCGCAGCACAGACTCTTATCTAGCTCATGGGAACCCTGTGTTCAACCCTGACTACCACACAAAAAGTAAAGAACGAAGGACTAGATGAGAGAAAGAGGCTAAGGAAAACTAATTCTTCAAATATATTTAAGACTACATTCTTTACTTTTTCAAATTATTTCTTTACAGTTTTTCTTTTTATTGAAAATAGCTCCCCCCCACACACATATTCTGATTATGAGTTTCTCTTTTGAGCCGGGTTTGGTAGCACGTGCATGTAATGTCAGTGCTCAGGGAAGCAGAAGCAGGTGGATCTCTGTGAGTTCCAGGCCAGCCTGGTCTACAGAGTGAGTCCAGAGCAGCCAAGGTTACACAGAGAAACCCTGTCTCAAAAACAAAACAAAAAGAAAGAAAAGAAAGGAAGGAAGAAAGAAAAAACGCTTCCCTTTTCTACTCCTCCGAGATTACCCCCCATCTTGATCCACCCCCCCCTGCCTCTCATTAGAAAATAAACAGACTTCTAAGAAATAATAATAAAATATAATAGAGCTGGACATGCCTTTAATCCAGCACCCAGGAGGCAGAGGCAGGTGGATCTCTGTGAGTTGAAGGCCAGCCTGGTCTACAAATCGAGTCCAGGACAGCCAAGGCTGCACAGAGAAACCCTGTTGTGAAAAACCAACACCCCCAAAATATATATGATAAGATAAAACAAACACATCATATGAGGACAGAACAGACAAACAGAAGGAAAAGAGCCCAGGAAAAGGCAATGGCACAAATAGAGAACAGAGAACCATTTGGTTCACACATGAAGGAATCCTAAAAATCCCAGAAACACTAAAGCAGAAGCTGTAACATATAAACCAATAGGCTTAAATGAGAGGGGAAACCTATACACATGAATAAAATAAAATTAAAATAAGATAAAATTAAAAATCAAAATAAAAGCTCTGACATGGTATGTGAGCAGGGGCCCTCCAGCGCTTCTGTTGTTTTGTTTCCTGTTTGCCACCTACTGCTGGGATGTAGCTTGTTCTCAGTGAGACTCCCTTACAGGAAACTGAATTTTCGTTTGTAAGCGGTGATCAGTTGGAGGTAGCCTCTGGGTTAGGGATGAGGCATGCGTCCACATTTCCTTTCGGCTCTCAGACCCCATCAGGACACACACAGGCCCTGTGCATTCTGCTTCAGCCTCCCTGAGTTCATATGTGGGCTCACCCTGTTGACTGAGAGAGGGCCTCGTTTTCTTGGTGGCCTCCATCCCCTCTGGCTTTTACATCCTTTCTACCTCCTCTCTCTTAGGGTTCCTTGAGCCCTGAGGGGCGGAATTTGATGAAGACATCCCACTTAGGCTGACTGTTGCAAGGTTTCTGGCTGTGGGTCTCTGAATTTGTTCCCATCTGTTGCAGGAGGCAGCTTCTCTGAAGATGGCTGGTTCAGGCACTGTCTATGAGTATAGCAGAGTTTTAAAAATTTTATTGCTAACTTTTTTTTTGGAACAGAAGTAATTGGTTTTACCCTAGGTCCCTGGGCTGTCTAGTCTGAGGTTGTTGGACACCCAAGCAGTGTCAGGTGTGAGTTCTATCTTGTGGAGTGGGCCTTGAGCAAGCCAGACATTGGTTGGTTGCTCCCACAGCTTTGTGCCACCATTGCCTGGCCACATTGTGCAGACTGCATTGTAGATCAAAGAGACTGTGGCCTGGCTGGTGTTGAGTGAATTGTGTTCTCTGCAGCAGTAGGGAGCAGCCTATAGTCTTGACAACAGCCTGGGCTGTAGGGGAGCCCCATGGGACCCCTTTGGCCAACACCTCAATGAGATGTAACCCAGTTTCAGCACCAAAACCTTCATTTGCTGACAAAGATTTTTAGGAGGGGCTCTGTCTCCCCTGTGATTTTGTGATTTCATTTAGATCTCCTGCATATATGCATATTTTATGAAGCTTCTACTATATGGGGTTTTCACACTGCTCCTCAAGTGGCCTTGATTTATCTCTCCCTGTGTTCTTTTCTTCTTCCTCACTTAATTCTCCAGTTCCACTTATCTGTATATGACTATCCTGTTTCTCTTGCCTAGAGAGATCTATCTGTCTCCCAGGCCCTTACTCTACACCCAACTGCTGTAGCTCTAAGGATTGTGACTTGATTATCACTTATTTAAGAACTAATTATTGAATACATACCATATCTGTCTTTCTGGGTTTGGGTTGCCTCCTTCAGCATGACTTTTTCTAGTTCTATCCATTTGCCTGTGAATTTCATATCATTTAACAGCTGAGTAATACTCCATGTGTAAAGGAATTGGGCAATGTTCTGTCTGTTTCTGTTTTGTGGAATAGTTTGAATAGTACTGGCATTAGCTATTCTTTGAAAGTCTGGCAGAATCCTGTGCTGAAACAATCTAGGCTTGGCTTTGTTTTTGGTTGAGAGACCTTTAATGACTATTTTATTAGGGGTTTGTCTTAGTTATTATTTTATTGCTGTGAATAAATGACCATCTTACCATGGCAACTCTTATAAAGAAAAGCATTTAACTGGGCTGGCTTATAGCTCAGAGATTAGTCCATTATCATCATGGCAGGAAGCATGGCGGCATGCAGGCAGACATGGTGCAGAGAGTGAGCTGAGAGTTCTCCATTAGATCAGCAAGCAGCAGGAAGCTTGAGCATCTGAAACTCCATAGCCAGTCCTCTATGGCACACTTCCTCCAACAAGGCCCACCTCCTAATCCAGCCATTCCCTATGGGCCTGTGATGGCCATTTTTATTCAAACCTCACAGGGCTATAGTTCTGTTGAAATTGCTTATTTATCTTGATTTAACTTTGGTAACTTGTATGTATTGGGAAAATTATCTATTTCTTTTAGATGTTTGCATTTGTTGGAGTACAGGTTTCTAAAGTATGTCCTTATGATTCTCTGGATTTCCTCAGTGCCAGCTGTTATGTCTCCTTTTCATCTCTTGTTTTCTTCATTTTGAAGAAATGGATATTCTCTCTCTGTATTTTGGTTAATTTGAATAAAGCTTGTCAATCTAATTGATTTTCTCCAAGAACCAACTCTTCCTTTCATCTGTTCTTTGTATTTTGTTACTGTCATTGTTTCTGTTTTGCTGGTTTCAGCCCTGAGTTTGATTATGTCTCACTGTCTATTCCCAAGTGTATTTGAGGAGAGAACTGTGTGTGCTGGCTAGCTACCTCTCACATGCCACTTGCTGCCACTGTGGGTGTGCTGCCCTCAAGACTCAGGTAGTCTTTGTTGACATTCCATCTCTTAGGTCTTTGACTTTTGTTCCTATCTTCTGTTCTACCAGAACACCAATCTTTGGCTAACCACGGCAAGGCCCTGTGGTGGTATAATGTTCTTTTGAAATGTATACACCTTACCCTTGTTCATTCAAATGCTGATTTCTCCCCACCACTCTGGTTTCAATCCAGATATTGCATTGTGATACTTATTCTAAGCATCACCTGTCTCAACTTTGTGTAAACATTCAAAATAAAACAACCAGCCACAATGTTGAGCAATAGAAAGGAAGGAGTAGGCAGGAGAGGGGAGGAGCCAGAGGACAGGAAAAGAGTGGGAGGAGCCAGAGGACAGGAAAAGAGTGGGAGGAGCCAGAGGACAGGAAAGAGTGGGAGGCGGAAGGGAGAGGGCAGAGCTAGGAGAGCAGAGCTGGAGGACAGATCTGGGAACAACCTGGAGAATGAACCAGGCCTAAGATTTCACAAAAAGCAAGTATAATGGGTAAAATCTAAATGTTAGGAAACTATGAGGGCTTGGAGGTTTAAGAGGGCGTAATTATTGCTCAGCATTGTGTTCTAGGTTAATTAAATAAACCCAGTCTCTGTGTGGTGATTTGGTTATACAGCTGTTTAGAATTAACAGCAGCTTTAATAAAAGATAAACCAATAGTAAATATCGATAGACACATACAACACCCCTGACATTCATCAGCTCCTTCCTCCTTCCTCCTCCTGGGAGTGGCAAGACAAACATGAGGTTGCATCTGTCCAGGGGCAAATTTGCCTGTACATCTGTGCAGCCCTGGAAGGTCACTGCACATGTGGGCCGGGCATCCTGGACAAGCCTATTGTTACAAAGTGGGATGTTCCATGGTTTCTAACGAATGAAACATCTCAGAATCTGTTTCTTTTTCCTTCTCTTCCCTTCCCTTGCCTTCCTTTTCCTTCCTTCCTTCCTCCTTCCTTCCTTTCTTCCTTCTTTTCTTTCTTTCTTTTGTCTCAGTCTGGTTTTTGGCATGTGTCACATTGCTGTGAACTATCTCTGATGCAGGTGCGTGGTTTGAACACACACTCCTCAGCTGTCAGTGCTCTTGGGGAGCCTGCAGAACCTTTGGGAAAGAGGTCCTAGTTCTGAAGGAAGTGAGTCAGTGACAGGTGCCTCTGGCCTGGTCTCCTTCACATGCTGCACTTCTTGGTCTGCTGAGATGGGTGAGCACCCCTAACACTAGGGTCACACCATGCCATCCCCAACACAATGGACTTAACCCCTTACGCTGTGAGCCAGAATAGCTTGCTTCTGCAGGTGTCTTAACTATAGCCATGGGAAATAAAGCGAATACAGGTGATGTTCCCCTGCTTATTCCCCTCTTTTCTCTAATAGTCTCCCTTCTGGTCTTTTTGGGTCTGCTAATCATAGTTCCCAGTGGAGACAAACATGTGCCCAGAGCTGGCCATTCAGGGCTTGTCTATGGGATTTATTTTATGTGCACACATGGGCAGAAAAATAATCCTTTGCTATATCATTGCTAATCTGGGTGCAAAGTATAGAAATGTTTGTGGACCAGCCCTGTACTTGATGGACGTTAAGGAACAGGAAAGAATTAGACAAAGAAGAGAGAGGAGAGATGGAAGGAGGGGACAAGGAGGAGGAGGGGCAGAAACCACTTGAACAGCGACTTCCCAGCCCTTTAAGCCTTTCCTTGTCCATGATGCCTTCAGTCCAGTTTCCACCTTGAGACCAGCCAGTGAAGTGATGACATCCTGGTACCACCAGCATTTTTATGAAGGAGAGGAAAACTAGCCACACAATGTACAGTGTTCTCTAAGCCCATAAGATGTGAGGCTGCTAAAGAGAGCAGAAAGGCTTCTGACAGGTGATTTCATGGCAGCGTAAGGCAACATGTGTGACCCAGCAGCAGAAGCTGGAGGGGACAGCCCCGGCCAGTCTCCTCAGGGCAGCGAGGCGGCCTCCATCCCAGCTCTCCTCAGTATCACGATCAGTGTTCTTGCAGATGAGAGACCAGCCGACCGTTTCCCTCCCTGAGAGGCAGCTGCTCATGAGGAGAGTACGCAGCACAAAACATCTCTGGGCCCTGTTGTCACTAACATGAACAGAGAGCACTCTTCCCGAGCTGCTGAGTGTTACCGAGCTCGTTGCCATGGTGCCAGAGTGCACTTGGCCACTGCCGAAATCTCCACACCTGTACCTGCTGAATGCCACTGACAGGAAGCTTATTGTCATGATTAAAATAGTGAGTCCTGAATGAGCAGCACCAGGGGCGGGGGTGCTGCCCAGGACACAGTGTCTCCAACGGTCACATGTGAACAGTTCATGCATACACTTCAGCACTAGTTCAAAGCCATTTATAAGCATTTACTGAAAGGCAGTGATGTGCAAATCTCAGAGAATGCACAGTGGTGGAGTGTGTGTCGCCCTCTGTCTGTCCATGTGTCTGTGTGTGTGAATTGTGCTGGGGCGGGCGACAGTGATAATTGAAGGCTTTCTGTAAGTCCAGTGAAAATCAAGAACAAGGCTAGCTCGTGTTCCACAGCTCCTGTGCAATAGTGAACTGTTTGGGCTGTAAAGGCAGAATGGTGAACATGGTGCTCACGCAGCACCCAGCACATCTTTCCCTCCCTGCTCCTGGCCAGGCCCTTTCCCCGATCCAGAGGCTGGCACCGAATCTCTTTCTGGAGTTAGTATTTTTAAAGCGTGGCTTTTATTCTTGTTCATGTGTTTGCTGTCTGTAGGAACATGTGCCAAGTGTGCACCCACAGAGGCCAGAAGAGGGCATCAGAGTCCTGTGAGCTACAGGTTTAGGGGCTGTGAGCTGAGTGATGTGCGTGCTGGGGACTGAGCTCAGACTGTCTGTAGGAGCGGCAAGCAGGCCTACCTACCCACCGTCTACTCTGGCCAGAGCTGTCTCTTAGTCAGTCCAGGATCTGGGGCTCTCTCCCCTCAGGTCTTCCTGTCTCCCTCTCACTTCTGTGCTCATCAACTCCTCAGCGCACACACACACACACTCTACCATGTAATTTCCCACAGTCGCCCCTGGACCTTGCACTGGACTCTGCCCCAAGGCACGCGTCCTTGAAAACCTCCTTTGTGACCCCTGACTTCCGAGCAGGCACAGTCATAACTCTCCCTGGGCGTATGAAATGTTCTTCCTTTTGTTTGTTTGACACAGTCTCACCACGTAGCCAAGGCTAGCTCAGACTCATGATCGTCTCGCCTTAATCTGCCTAGTTCTGGCATTGCAGGTGTGTACTTGCAGACCTGAATTTTTAGTGATCTTAATCATAATTATTTTATAATGTTCCATGAGCACACTGAGGCAAGTGTGCTGTGTTATTCCTTGCTGTATTGTGTGTGACAGGCATCTTACATGCTTCATTATTTGGGGCATTTGGGGGGGTTGAATTTGTGATAAATGAATGAAAGAGTAATTGGATGGATGAATGTCCATTCAGTGATAAGTTGTTAGAGAATAACAATTAAAATAAGGTATGTAAATGAATTTCATCTTTGTATAAAATGAAAATATGTTGAGAATTTTATGTAATTCATTATTTAATGAGGAAACCAGTAAACTGCTGGACACAATCGGCTCAAGAAGAATTCTAAGAATCACACGTCAGTCAACAGCAAATAGCAAGACTTTACAAAGGAGGTGAGAACTGGCTTGGGGAGGGAGCAAGAGGAAAGGAAACCCGTCATCAATTCATTTATTGCCTCCATGGACAGGAAATGCCTCTGGATGTCTTATGCCCCAGGAGGCCGTGAAAGAGCTCAGTGGGTCTGGTCACGGGGTCAGACGTGGGGTCAGACTCGGGGTGAGAGGACTCAGCTTACACCTGCTTTTCCGTCTGTGACCTGCAGAGAGCCATGGCCGTGTCCAGCCTTTCCTGTCTATGGCACACTTTTACTGGAAGGCCGCCAAATGCACCTGGCAGCCTGAACGCAGCCATGGTAGCTTGTCAACTCCACACCTACCCTCTGCTCAACTTTCCTATTCACAAACAGTCAGGTTCTGTTTATTAAGACAGAGAGTGACAGGGTCAGGGGTGTGGCTCAGCCAGGGAAGGGTTTGCAAAACACAAGTAAAAATGTCAGGAACGGTGGTCAGTGTGTGAGCCTAGCGGCAGGGAGGCAGGTTCCCGCTGGCCGGGCCACTTTGATGCAGGGCAGAGAAAGAGTCTGTCCTAAGGAAACGAGGATGGTGACTCCTGAGAAATAGCAGCCCATGTTATTCTGGTTTTCTTGGGCACATGCACACACGTGCACACCCATAGCAGCACATGTGTACCTGCGTGCACACACATAAACAGAAGATACGGGATGATACTGCACTATCAGATCCTTTATGTCAAGCGTGATCCTGTGCAGGGAATAGGAATGCTGCCTCTGTTTTGAGATGCGGATGCTGACCCAGAATCATGAAGTAGCATCTCCCCGGTTGCACTGCCTGCACATGGACCTGGACTGTAACCCAAGCATATGTGATAAGCCGCAGTGCTTGGAAGGTTGTTGATTGCTTTAAAGAGTGGAATGGTAACTCATGCCAATTTTAGGAGTCAAAATTTGACTGTTCCTTAGGTAAATCTTATACTCTCTGCTTTGAATGCATCATCCTTATTTAAGGAACATTAGAGAAATGGTCTTACTTTCAGTCCCCTTCAGAGGAAGGCTTTCCCAAATCAAATATGAGTTCATTCAAAATCTTCAATGTGCAGAATTCCTTCACACTACCATAAGGTCCTTACTGGGTTCTTCCAGACTTTTCCTGACCCCTGCACTGTGGGGTCATGTGGTGTGGTTAACACGGATAGGTAGATTTTCTAATGCGGCTGAATGCATGTGCTTCTAAATGTTCCTATCTGTTTTCTCACTGGACTCGATGTGAACAGTAACTCACGACAGGTCTGATCACAGTTGGAAATGATGAGCGTACTTGTTCTATAGCTGTCGGCTGTTAACCCAGCGTCTGTAGTCTGACGAGGAAGAAAGGACCTTGGCATGGTTTGAGGTGACATCTGCAGAGTGTGTAGGAGCATCCTGACTCAGCACCAGAGGCTCAGGCAGATCGGGAAGCTGGGTAGACTGTCCCGATGGGATAGGATGAGCAGGGAGCTCTGTCTACACAGTATATGCAGACTTGTTTGTACCTGGAAATGTAAACTTTTCTCATCCAGCATGACTCTCAAGGATGAGAAAGCAATTTCTTCTTTCCTCCTTGGTGACTCTCGTGTGCAGCCAAGGTTGAGGGGTTGAGGACCTCGGCTGCAAAGAAGTCTATGTAGATAGGTGGGCAGGTTACACTGTCCTGGTCCATGAGTCATCTTTTGATTATTTGAGGATTTCTGGAGTAACGGAAGAAGAGCCAAAGAAAGCTGCCTGGACTCAAGTGTAGGTGGTGGTGCCTGCTTGCTTGGCTGGTCACTGAGAGTCCCCCGTTAGAACAAGAAGCCATATACTGGTCAGTCACTTCAAAAGACCAGTGAGCTGACCAAATGCCTGCTTTAAGGGAGCCTTAGAGGTTCCTGCCATGCTGAGTCCACTACCATGCAGCTGTCCCTCCATATTTGCTCATTTCACTTCTCTCCACTCCACCTGTGCCTTGATCAGGGATCTTGTCATTACAGCCATGGCTGTACAGCTGTCGTGCTACCTCGGGTCTATGTAGCACCTATCACCCGTTACCTATGTCTAATCTGTGTATTATCAATCCGCTGATTTATTAATAACTACCTGTATTCAGAGAGGCATTCACTTCAAGGAATTAACAATTAGCTTACCCGACTGGGAGCAGAAACGGAGAAATTTGTCTCTAGTCTGAAGTCAGTCTGCTGGCAGAATTCCCTTCCTTTCAGAAGACCTCATATTTCCTTTAAACCCTCTAAACATGTGTGTACTTTTCCCCATTGTGAAACTTCTGTCCTTTAACTGTCCAGTCTATGACATCCTGCCCTAGTAACTTGAGACAGTGACAGTCCTGCTGCTGACCACATCGTTGCTGAGAAGGAAATGATTTTACAGTACAAACAGGTGTGTGTAAGGATAAACAGGCAGGTACACACAAACACAGATAGGTGCAAGAGCAGGCGTGCACATACTTGCTCGTGATTTTATTTTCTAGCATGAACAGAGCCTTTTCCTCAGAACCATGTCGTTTGTCCCTTCTGTGCCTTCTGCTGCCATCTCATTTGACTCCTGAGCTCCAGCTAGCAGATGTCAGTACATTCTTATTAAAGACAAGTGTTGGATCAATCCATACATCCACAGTAACACAAAGTTTTAATTGCTTGGAGCGAGCTGTGTGATCATTCTGTTCGCCCATTTTCTTCTAGGGGATAAAAGGGTATTTGTTAGGCTCTAAGCTCAAGGGAAAATGTGAGGCCCACGCTTAATATCCGTTGGGTACAATTTATATTTTAAACATCATAATTGCAGCCTTTCCAAATCATTATTTTTTAATGTAGTGAAGTGCAATTCATTAGCCCAGTGCTGAAAATAGCCATGGCATTTGCATCAGGGCAGAGCTGTTTAATCAGCAGCTCTGAGCCCACATGGCTGTTGAGTGCGGCCACAGCACAGTCATGAGTTTAGCTGTGTACAGGGCAGCGAGTGAGTGGGTTCCACTTTCGGGGAGCAGTGTTCCCTGTGGACAGGGTAGCCTGGTCTACCTGCCTCACCCACTCACCCCTGCACTGAAGCCACCAGTCCAG
>CM053745.1:61050151-61079389 GCA_028658305.1 Pachyuromys duprasi | reverse complement strand
GCAAATTTCATGATATCCTTGTTTTTTTTTTTATTGCTGAGTAATATTCCATTGTGTAGATGTACCACAATTTCTGTATCCATTCCTCAGTTGAGGGGCATCTGTGTTGTTTCCAGATTCTGGCTATTACAAATAAAGCTGCTCCAAACATGGCTGAACTAATGTCCTTATTGTGTACTTGAGCCTCTTTTGGATATATGCCTAGGAGTATACTATACGATAAACCTACTAAAATCTGTACACCTAAAGAAACTAATCAAGAGGGAGGACTCTTGCTAAAATGCTCAATCCCTATCCAGAAAGGCAAAGCGGATGGACATCAGAAGAGAAAACAGGGAACAAGTCAGAGCCTGCCACAGAGGGCCTCGGAAGGGCTCTGCCCTGCAGACTATCAAAGCAGATGCTGAGACATATGGCCAACATTTGGGCAGAGTGCAGGGAATCTTATGAAAGAAGTGGGAAATAGTAAGATATGGACAGGACAGGAACTCCACAAGGAGAGCAACAGAACCAAATAATCTGAGCACAGGGGTCTTTCCTGAGACTGATACTCCAACCAAGTACCATGCATGGAGATTGCCTAGGACCCCTGCATATATGTGTCCCATGTCAGTTCAGTGTCCAAGTGGGTTCCATAGTAATGGGAACAGAGACTGTCTCTGACATGAATTGATTGCCCTGCTCTTTAATCACCTCCCCCTGAGGTGTGGAGCAGCCTTGCCAGGCCACAGAGGAAGAGAATGCAGTCACTCCTGATGAGACCTGATAGACTAGGATCAGAAGGAGGGAAAAGAAGACCTCCCCATCAGTAGACTTGGGGAGGGGCATGTGTGGAGAAGGGGGAGGAAGGGAGGGATTGGGACAGGAAGAGGGAGGGGACTACAGGAGTATATAAGGTGAATAAAGTGTAATTAATAATTTAATTAAAAAGTTGAAAAATTCTAAGCACAGAATTTTCAATAAATATCGAATGGCAGAGAAACACTGAAAGAAATGTTCAACATCGTTAATCATCATGCAAATCAAAATGACCCTGAGATTTTACCTTATACCCATCAGCATGGCTAAGATCAAAAACTCAGGTGACAACACATGCTGGAGAGGTTGTGGAGAAAGGGGAACCCTCCTCCATTGCTGGTGGGAATGTAAGCTTGTGCAACCACTTTGGAAATCAATCTGGCTCTTTCTCAGACAATTAGGAACAGGGTTTCCTCAAGATCCAGCTATACCACTCCTAGGCATATATTCAAAAGGTGTTCAAGTACACAACAAGGACATTTCCTCAACCATGTTTGTAGCAGCTTTATTCGTAATAGCCAGAAGCTGGAAACAACCCAGATGTCCCTCAATGGAGGAATAGATACAGAAATTGTGTTACATCTACACAATGGAATACTACTCAGCAATTAAAAACAAGGAAACCATGAAATTTGCAGGCAAATGGTGGGAACTAGAAAAGATCAACCCAAGTGAAGTATCCCAGAAGTAGAAAGACACACAGGGTATATACTCACTTATTTGTGGATCTTAGACATATAATATAGGACAAACATACTAAAATCTGTACACCTAAAGAAGCTAAGCAAGAAGGAGGACCCTGGGTAAGATGATCAATCCTCACTCCGAAAGGCAAATGGGACAGACATAGGAAGAGGGAGAAAACAAGGAACCGGACAGGAGCCTACCACAGAGGGCCTCTGAAAGACTACCCAGCAGGGTATCAAAGCAGATGCTAAGACTCATAGCCAAACTTTGAGCAAAGTGCAGGGAATCTCATGAAAGAAGGGGAAGATGAAAGACCTGGAGGGGACAGGAGTACCACAAGGAGAGCAACAGAACCAAAAAATCTGGGCACAGCCTTATCAGGCCACAGAGGAAAGCAATGCAGCCAGTCCTGATGAGACTGATAAGCTAGGGTCAGAGAGAAGGGGAGAGGGCCTCCCCTATCAGTGGACTTGGGGAGGGGCATGGGAGAAGAGGGGCGGAAGATGGGATTGGAAGGGGGCGAGAAAGGGTACCACAGCTGCTATACAAAGTGATTAAACTGTGATTTATAAATAAATAGACTTTTAAAATGCACAGGATTTCAAATAAAAATGGATTTTAAAGTAAAAAAAAAGAAATTCACAAAGTTAAAAGGCGTGCCATTTAAAGCTTTGCAAGCAGGGAAACTAGTCTTTTACATGGTGAGAACACTACTTCCTACCGCCCCTTCCTCTTCCATCCCTACGTGTCCGTCACTGTTAAGAACTCACTCACTATGCCGCTTACATCACCTCTATACTGTTTATATTTTGACCAATGCAGCCATATTTGCCATGCCCCTACAAAATCTACCTTTTGAACCTCAATCTCTGTAAATATGTTCACATACTCTTCTAATGTTTGCTTGCCACTAGTTTTTCTCTTGATTCCAATATGGAAAAATAGATTCTGATTCTGATTGCTTGCTTCCATTTTGAAATGATTATCAATTGAAGTGATTTGTTCAAAAAAAGAAAACATCAGCTTTGTTAACACCCTGATCAAACTTGTAATCTCAATGACATATGATATGCATTTGAACCTCATAAAGTTCAAGCAAGATGTTTGGAGTAAAAAAAAAAAACAACTGATGAATGAGATTGCATGAAATGAAAAGCCTACACAGCAAAAGAAACAGTTATTAAAGGTACAAATGCAGAATACGAGATCTTTGCAAGGTCTTAGAGATGAATACCAACAGTCTATAAAGAACTAAAAGGAAAAAGTGTCAGGATAACAAACTATCCATGAACACATGGGGAGGTGGCTCAGGCGGCAGAGCGCTGGACTTGCAAGCGTGAGGACCCGAGTTTGATCCCCAGCACCCTTGGAGGGTGTGGTGCACCGATGTAATCCCTGCACTGTGGAGCTGGAGACCAGAGCATCCATTACAGGTGAATGAGAGTGTGTGATGTACACAGCGGAACTTCATTCAGTCAGAGACGGTACTCGTAGCAAAATTAGCTAGACTCAGAAACACAGATAATGCTTGTTTTTCTCATATGTGGAATCTAGATTAAATTTATGTATATCTGAAAAAAACATGACATAGAAGTAGCAGGAGAACCATGCAAGGGAGAAAGGGATATAATGGGTTTGGGAATGAGAGGTTTGAGGGGAAATTGAGGTGAAAAAAGTACATCACGGGAATGTGTGATTATGTCAAAACAAAACACACTATTTTGCACTAATAAGTAAAGTAAAAAATGACAAAAACAAAACAAAACCCAAAATGGGAATGGTAGCACCCGCCTTTAATCCTAGCATTGGGTAGGCAGAGGCAGTTGGGTCTCTACATTTGAGGCCAGCCTGGTCTACAGAACAAGTTCCATGTCCCATGTCACAGAGAAACAAACAAACAAACAAAAAACCAAAACTAACCAACCGACCAAACAAACAACAACAAAAAAACACAAAATAAAAACAGATGAACAGAAATAAGCAAGCAAGCAAGCAAGCAAAGAAAAACCAAAAAGAAAAAGTAAATAACTGTGCTCTGTTCTTCTCTTTGCCTTAATTCATTGTTATATGTTCCCATCTCTTATTATTTTATAACAGTAGGTGAATATGTACAAGCAGACTCTAAGACTGACAGCCGTTTTGGAAATCAGTGTGCTTTCACACAGAGCCCATCCCAGCCCTTAAACTATTTGTCATTACCTTAAGTCTTCTGTAGCAGCATCTGTCTACTTCCCATCATTGACCTACACTTATGCACCTGTTATTAAAATGATAAATTACCGTCTTTCATTTTTCACTAATTATTTTCTCCAAAATACTCATGATTAAAGGTAGCTGCAGCTGAGTCCCAACAGGCACGTCTACAAGGATCAAGGATCATGGCTGAAGAGGGGAAGAAAAGTTGGAATTGTGTCATCTCCAAATAGTAGAAGCTACACACGTAAAATCTCAGCCACATGACTGCCCAGACATGAGGGGAACAGGAAAACAGTACACATGCTAACACAGAGCGGGGAGTGCTCAGGAGGCCTCAGCCTTAGAGAAACACAGCAGCTAGCGAATGCTGAGGGCAGGGGAGACAGTTCTTGCCAGGGAAGAGAGCACAGCAATTGTCTATGCCAAATGGTCAGCCCTCCAAAAACAAACAGAAGTACCGGTACAGACAGAGCCGACTGTGTTTATACATTTAGGGATCTACGTTTATGTTGTTACATGTATTCATGTAATAATTAGTGAACAGAAAAGGCCAGGAATTTGCAGGAGAGCTGGGAGGGGGTTGTGGGAGGACTTAGAGGAAAGGGAACAGGGAAATGATGTAAATATAATCTCAAAAAGGAAAATAAAGAATTAAAACGCTCACATCCACCACAGTAACAGCAAAGCAGCAGTAACAGTGAAAACAGTAACTGCTTTTGGGGTCCGACTCCTTCCTTCCCTGCTTCAGGTTCAGGCAGAGCAGTGATGTCGTCTATCCTCCTTGGAAGGATGATCTCTCTGGATGTCGGAAGATGTGAGCAGGGAAAGGGTTTTGACTTTAATTGGAATTGATGGGAGGCCTGGGTGTTAGGCACCCTGACCGGGTTTGGGAAGTGTTTCTGTAGAAGCGGACGCGACACAGCTAAGGGAACACGCGGTCTTCTGAAAAGGCCTCTGGCTCAGTCAACAGATGAAGCAGGAAGCAGCAACTCTCCTCTGATGACAGAGACCCAGGTGTGCTCGACTCGGCAAGGAGCAGCTTTTCACGTGTCTCTTACACGCGCACCACACTCCTTGAATGCTGACAAGGAGGCTCTGTCATGCCCAGGCTTGGGACCAGACACTGGACTGGATACTCTATGTGTGTATCTGTTTCCAAATGACACCACAAACGATGACTGTGAAACTCTTCCTTAGATACTTTCCTCAGACCCCTCAATCCTGCATGTCCGACACTAGCCTTAACACCTTCTTGTCCAAGTTAAAGGACCCTGTTTCCCTCAGACATCCAAACCATGAGGCAGCCACCCCCTCTCTGGCCTTTCTGTGACAATCACACACTTACCCAGCGAGTTTTCCCTGTGATCCCCGAGTAAGAGCGTATCCAGCGGCTGGCTCCTGAGCCTTTATTGGTAATATAAAATGGTGAGGGTTTAGAAAAGGACATTGCAGCCAGCCCTGAAGAGACATGATAAGCTAGGGTCAGATGGAAGGGGAGGAGTTCCTCCCCTATCAGTGGACTTGGAAAGGGGCAGGGAGGAGATGAGGGAGGGGTGGGGAGAGTGGGAGGTAATGAAGGAGGGGGCTACAGCTGGGATACAAAGTACATAACCTGTGATTAATATAAAAATAAATAAATTATTTTAAAGTAATTTATTATTAAAGAGAAAGAGGCCAGGTACTCACGAAGTCTTTCCAACTCTATATATCTAAGATTTTAGGATTAAGATGTATAAATTTTAGCAAGTCTGGGTTTCTTTTTATTCCATATGAATTTGAGATTTTTTTTCAAGGTATGTAAAGAATTGTATTGGTCATTTGACAGGATTTGCATTGAGTGGGGTATCCCAGAAGCAGAAAGACACACATGGTATATATTCACTTATAAGTGGATATTAGACATATAATATTGGATAAACATACTAAAATCTGTATGCCTAAGGAAGCTAATCAAGAAGGAGGACCCTGGGTAAGATGCTCAATCTTCATTCAGAAAGGCAAAAGAGACAGACATCAGAAGAGGAAGAAAACAGGGAACAAGACAGGAGTCTATCACAGAGGGCCTCTGAAAGACTCACCCAACAGGGTATCAAAATATATGCTGAGACTCATAGCCAAACTTTGGGCAGAGTGGGGGGAGTCTTATGAAAGAAGGGGGAGATAGAAAGACATGGAAGGTACAGTAGCTCTACAAGGAGAGCAACAGAACCAAAAAATCTGGGCACAGGGGTCTTTTCTGAGACTGATATTCTAAGTAAGAACCAAGCATGGAGATTATGTAGAACCCCTGCACAGAAGTCGCCCATGGCAGCTCAGTGTCCAAGAGGGTTCCTCCACAGTAGGAACAGGGACTGTCTCTGACATGAACTCGTGGGCTGGCTCTTTGATGGCCTCCACCTGAGGGAGGAGCAGCCTTACCAGTCCACAGAGGAAGACAAAGAAGCCAGTCCTAAAGAGACCTGATAGGCTAGGGTTAGATGGAAGGGGAGGAGGACCTCCCTTATCATTAGACAGGGGGAGGGGCATAGGAGAAGAAGAAGGAGGGAGAGTGGGATTGGGAGTGGATGAGGGAGGGGGCTACAGGTGGAATACAAATTGAATAAATTGTAATTAATAAAAATAAAATAAAAATTTTAAAAATGCAAAACAAAACAAAACAAAACAAAAAAAATGGTGAGGGTTTTCATGTTTTTAAACAACACCCTTCTGCAGATCTGTACAATGGGTTCAGATCATTCTTGAAGGTGCTGTCACTGGGGAGAGACTAGAGGAGTGTGGGCAAGCGAGGACTGACAGCCATCTTTCTCTGTCTCCGATAACTCCTTCAAAGTGGCTTCGGAATGATCCACATGATCATTATGATGCTGGAATGATCTGTGGCTGAGATCCCACATCAGGGATCTGTCAGAAGCAACCCCCAGCAAGGTGGGGTGTGGCTTCACCCGACGCTCACCCGAATAACAGCGTCCAGGAAAGTGAGCACTAGGCAAGCTCAGGCGAGTAGCTGAAGCAGAAGCTCGAGGGACAGGTAGGCTCGTGTCCTGAAGTGGAGTGCTGAAATCCACTTTAAAAAAATCAATCCAACAACAGAAAGGCCACTCCGAAGAGGAGGTAATGAGGATTCACGGTGAAGCGCAAGCTTTGGGTGACAGCTGGGAATGAGTCACTCGCTGCTCATTGTCTGTGTAGTTGGTGGGGGATGACATGATTCTTTCTGAGCTTTTCTTTCATTTAGAATGGCCAGTGACACCAGCTCCTGTGACTAGCAGGAAGTCATGTGCATTCTAAATGAAGCCCTCTGCCGGCTTTACGTGAGAGTGTGTCCCACGTAGCATTTGGTGTATACGGAGATGAAGACATGATTACAGGTGTTCACGCTATTGTCTCTACATCAACGATTAGCACACAGGTCCTTCCTCCACGGCAGTGTCTGTCAGGGTGAAGGTTTCTCCAGCCTGGCTCTGAGGCTTTTTGTCTCCTTTGCTTTGTTACCCTGTTGTAGCTTTATACACTGTGCTTACATCAGTGTGGTAGTTTTTACACGTCAGCCTTCCGTGTAATTGTCTTGCTTGTTTATATTCCTGCCTAAATTTTATAGTCGAGACCTAAAAGAAACAGTCGACTAGAAGTGTGTCGCTGTGGGTGAGCTCGAGGGTTACTGAACACTTTGAGTTACTGGAGGATGTTGGCTGAGAGGCGGCTCAGCTAGCTAAGGCTCTTCCTGCGCGAGTGTGAGGGTGTGAGTCCATGTTTATAAAGGGGCGTGAGGACATGCCGTGGACTGGGCAGAGCCGGGGGCCGCGGGTTGGACAGCACGGCCTATCAAGTGAGTTACAGGTCAGTGAGAGTCTGCCTCAGAAAGGGAAGTGGGTGGTGTGGAGGAGCAACATTTGGGGCTGACCTGTGGCCTCCACACACTTGTGCACACACAGCGTGCCAGTCTGACACACAGTACTCCTGCATACACATGGAAACCCTGCATATGTACACACAGAGATAAAAGGTATGATAGGATGGGGGCTGGGGAAGGGACTGTAACCAAAAGAACACTACCTGACAAGAAAGGACAAGGTGTGTTTGGTCGGTAGAATGACTTGGTTCATGTGGCCACGATGTCAGAAGAGAGCTGTGTCAGCCCCGGAAGGCCCCTGCCTGTCAGGTATCAAGAATTCACAAACAGAAACCTATGCCAACCGTAGGGCTTACAAGTTCCTGTGACAGGACGTAATGAAAGCTGATTTCCAGTTAAGCTTTTTGAAATCAAAAGGATACTCATGTGAGAAACAACGAGGAGACAGAGGGACAGCAGACATTAATCAGATCTTCCTCTGGGAAGACGCTGCTGTCAGATGGAGACCTTTGTGAAATGTTTGTCGCCTGTGTCTGCTAAGTCCACTGGCCTGTGCTCTGCAGGGGTAAGCGCTAAGACATGAAGGTTCCCCAACAGCTTCTCCACATGTGTGCTTCCTTTGATCAAAACACACTCAGCCAGAGACACATTATCTTCCAAACGTGGAGCCTATTTTTGCTGACTGAAGCTGCTGGGGTTCACCAGTTGGCTGTCCGTGCATTGTGCATTTCGTCTCCAGTTGCTTTTCCATTGTGACTGTCGAGGCTTGGAACACTGTGGGGCACTGCTGTTGCTGTGCACAAGCCCCGCTGGCTGCATCCCCTCAGGAGCTATTTTAAAGGCCAGTGGTGTTTGAGGATGTGCAAACCAGTGTTTGCAGAACTGCAGAGCCGAGGCAAGTGGGCATCAGGGCTGCCTCCCTGACTAGCTGAGCCTGTCATGCAGTAAGGAAAGGAAAGCGGTCCAGGGAGGCTTGTCACCTGCCCATGCCACGATCACTTAGGACACAGCAGGGACTAGAGTTCACACTGATCATGACTAGCTGGTCTACCCATGCTATTTTTCCCCCTGAGCAGTTTAGGATTTATTTATATGAAGGCATCCAGCATCGGGGTCGGAGGTGCCCTGAAAAGGTGACCTTTTCCTGGAGTAGAAGGAACAAAAGCCCTCTAATCACTTCCATCGGGTCCACGCCTGTACCCTGAGTTAATGGGAGTCCTAGGTCTCATACTCTCTCCTGAACTATCTCCTGTCTACTTCAGGGTTGTTTCCTGAACATCTTCATCCTTCCTTTAAGGTGTTCAAGTAACTCTACATGCTTTTATGAAAGTTTTGGGTCCTCCAAGCAGTAAAGTCAGAAACTGCAACAAGGGAGAAGGGAAATGAGACAAGAAGGGGCGATGGCCACTGAAGAATGTGATCAAAGAAGTGAGCGTGTCAAGTGGGACTGTCTCCTGCTGGGGTCCCTCTGTGTCAGGGGCCATGCATCTCACGGAAAGCAACTGCAGCCAGCAATAGTTACTGCTGACCTGGCCTAGCCCAGAGCACGCAGTCCGCTGTCACTGGCCCCTGCTCAGGCAGGGAGAAACAGGCCGTATGCTAACAAGCTTAGACCGAGGGCAGAAAAGGCCACCACTGCCTCCCAGGAAGTTTCTTTCAGGGAGGTTGACCAGATGGTTTCTATAAGCCGCCGTGGAACATGTTTTAGAGCATCAGCTTGAGGGTTGACTGCATGTGCGTGCATGTGCATGTATGTGTGTGTGTGTGTGCATACATACGCCTGTGTGTCTTTTAGGAAAACATTATCAACATACCCTTTCATTTGAACCTTACTTTCAGCATCAGTACCTTCAAGGGGATTTGCATCATAAGCAGGAACTCTCCACACTGGAGCCCCATCAAGTCGTTCTACTGAGTAGCCTGAACCGTGAGAGCTGTCGGTGGTGAAACAGATACAGTAGCTATAAATAGAAGGATGCCATTTCATCGTTCATCCTTTGAGCATCTGTCTGGCAAGTCATAGAATCAGCAGCAATCGGCAGTTTCATGCAGCAGCAGTGTCTGGCTGGCAGAAGTAAGCGTTTTCTATTGGAGCTCAGATGAACTTGGAGGATAGGTGGCTGGGTTGTTGACAGCAGAGTGGTCTCTGGGAATGGCTACTGTTCTTTTAATGCCTTCCTCCATTTTTTATTATTTGAGAATGTTATACATATGTGTGGTGTGTTGTGATCAAATCTGCCTAGCCCATGCACTTCCCTCTAATTCTTCCTCAATAGCCCTCAATTTCATGCTTTCTCTCTCTTTCCCTCTCTCCCTTCCTTCCTTTCCCCCATCTCTAATCCATTGACCCACATGGTGTTTTCTGTATGTCCACGGATGTAGGACCATCTACTGGGTAGTCTGTGGATAGTCTGTGAGTGCACATGGCCCTGAAGAAAACTGACCTGCAGAGAGCTTCCGTAGAAGGCTTCAGTTGGCAATAGCCTCTTCACTAGATCTTCATGGGGCTTCACGAGGCCTGGTTTATTCTTGTGTGGCTCTTGTACACAGTCCCAGCCACCGTGAAATCAAGTGTGCAACTGCTGTTCTGTTGGGCAAATACCATTTCAGTGCAGATGTGTGTCTCTTAAGATGCCATAGGAAAACAGTAGAATCTTCCAAAAATACATGCATTTACATACATAAATGGAGTCACCTTATCATGGGGGGTGGGGAGTGGGAGAAATGACTCTCCTAAACCCTGTAAGCTATCAGCTAACAAGCCCAGTGCCGGGTATGGGCTACCTCTCTCTGAGTTGTTGGTCAGTGGGGCCGCATAGATCCCTGACTCCTCACAAACGACAGACTATTGCCATGACTTGGTTATCCTCTAGAACGTCACCATAAAACCCCACAGCCTCCTAGCTGTGCTGGCTGGTTCTTTGTCAACTTGACACAAGCTGGAGCCATCAGAGAGGAGGGGGCCTCTGCTGAGAACATGCCGCCATAAGGTCAGGCTGTGGGCAAGGCTGGAGGGCATTTATTAGTGATTGAGGAGGAAAGGCCCAGCCCATTGTGGGTGGTGCCACCCCTGGCCTGGTGGTCTTGGATTCAACAAGAAAGTAAGGTAAGCAAGCCATGGGGAGCAAGCCAATGAGCAGCACCCTCCATGGCCTCTGGGTCAGCTCTTGCTCCAGGCTCCTCATCTCCTTCGCTGATGCGGTGTATAATGTGTATCGATGAGGAAGTATGAGCAGAATAAACCCTTTTCTTCCTCAGGCTGCTTTGGTCATGGTGCTTCATGACAGCAGTTAGAAGCCATAACTAAGACACTAGCTGTGTGGCTCTCTCTTGACCTACAACCTTCTGGGCAGAGAGCTATGGCTGTTGGTCTCTTCTTCAGCTACAGGGACTACAGTGGGAAGGAGGCTGTTAACCTGAAGATCTCACCCTGAATCACGGTGCCTTATCGTGGTTTCCCAGACTCCACACCTGTGAACTGTGAATTTCTGTTGCTTTTGTCTAAGACTCCCTGCCTGGCCTGCCATGTTCTTGTCACAATAGCTCCAACAAACCATGGCAGAGGCCTTACAGAAAAAGCTTGCAGATCTCTGTCTTCAGCCTTAACCAAATAATCTCAGAAATAAAGGTGAAATTAGAGCCAGAGTAAGCTCCCTATTCCAGTGCTCATGTTGCCAGTGTTACCCGAACACATCTCGAACCCACCAGCTTCTAGAATGGTGCTGTGAACCAATGAGGGAGGGGAGACAGAGATTGAGACAAAGAGAGAAACAGGGAGACAGAGACAGAGAGACAGGGAGACAGACAGAGACAGAGAGACAGAGAAATAGAGATAGAGACAGAGAGACAGGGTGACAGAGACAGAGAGACAGGGAGACAGAGAGACAGAGAAATAGAGACAGAGACAAAGAGAGAGAGACAGGGAGACAGAGACAGAGAGGTCCCTGGGCACACAGGCATCAGGTGAGGTGGTAGTTAGGTTTTAACACAAAAGGCGAGCCTTTAAGCACAGCGTGTACGCAATAAATTCAGGTCTGCTCACCCGATGGATCTCTTCCTCTAGAGAAGCCTGATGGATGCAGAAGCCGAATCTGAAGATCAGAAGGCACTTGGGGACAATGACGTCTGCGTTTCTAAAATCCTAATGCTTAATACTTTGTGGGTTACGTTTGCTGTTTGGAAAATTAACGAATGACTCAATCTATTTTATTTCTTCCCTAGTCACAGGTAATTGCCTTTGTTTGGTGTGCAGCTTCCTTGTGTTTGTACACTTAAATTTTGGTAACACAATGCCCAACATTGTATAAATGTAGCTTATTTGTCCATTGCCCCACCCCACAGCAGGAATGGCTGCTTCTGAGCCCCAACCTTGTGTACCACAAATAAACATAACAGGGCATTCATACCTCCTAATCTGCCTCTTACAATGTAGCCTCTAGAAGCTGGGCCAGGCTAATCAGCTCCCCAGGCTCTGCCTGAGCAGAAAGCCAGTCTGGGCAGGTGATTGAAGCTGCAAGCAAAGGTGCCCCTGGCTCCTTAATCTGCTGTTATTTTCTTCCTCTCTGGGAATGTGTCCAGTCATCACTTTAAGAGGTAAGGCTCAGTCATTCAGACACAAAGAAGGAAATTGAGGCCTCGCTCGTGTTTACAGGCCACTTGAACACAAGGCTCTGAGCGTAAAGGCTTTCCTTTATCATGTTTCAAAGGGGCCTGCTAATGTAATTCAGGAAACTGAGGCAGTGCTACTGATCAAGAAGGGTTCTATATCCCTGGGGCTTAGTCTTACTCTTCTAAGGGGAAGCAGTGTCAGTGAGTTGGTGGGCGTTTTCTGGCAGAAGTGGGCGGGCACGCCTTGCCTGATGTGGGAGGGTGTCTATTCCATTAGTGTCTAGGGATGGTCTGCTGTGTCTACTCACCCACGGCATTTCCGGAACCTCGCAGAAGCTGCAGAGACTTCGAAGGCAAGGCTGCATTCTAAAATGTGCCCTTGGGCTTCAGTTGTCAGCGTAGAAGATGTAGAATAAAGAAAACGTCTTGTCCCCACTGAGCCACTAAATGTGACGCAAAGGATTTTTGACAATTTCAGACAATAGATCCTGCAGCTGGACCCCACGGAGCAATTCATCTGGCGCTCACAGGCTGCCCGTGGGGTTTTCAGCAGCTGTGCCTTAAATAATCGACTCAAAAGACAAGAGCAACAACAGAAATAAAAACAGACCAAATGCCACCCCGATATCAGTCTTTGGGAGCTGCTTCTCAGAATGTTGCCCTGCTGCATGTTCTGTAGACAGCTTGGAGGCGTCTCTGACCTTCACTGTAGCACACCCATCCTGAGAGATCAATGAGATCAGGGATGTTCACCAGGTGTGCACACCAGGGTTATGCCAACTTGACACAAGGCAGAGTCATCTGAAAGGAGGGAGCCTCAATTCTGAAAATGCTGCCAATGATCCAGCTGTAAGACACTTTCTTAATTGATAACTGAGAGCGGAGGCCCCATCTATTGCGTGTGGAGCCTTCCCTGGGCTGGTGTCCTAGGTTCCACAGAAAGCAGTCTGAGCAAGCCATGAGGATCAAGCCAGTGAACAGCACCCCTCCATGGCCTCTGCACCCTCTGTTGAGAATGCTCAGTTTAGCTCTGTACCCCATTGTTTAATTGGATTACTTGATTTGTTGCTGTTTAACTTCTTGAGTTCTTTATATATTCTAAATATTAGTCCTCTGTCAGATATAGGGTTGGTGAAGATCCTTTCCCAGTCTGTAGGCTGTCGTTTTGTTCTGCTGACAGTATCCTTTGCTTTACAGAAGCTTTTCAGTTCATAAGGCTCAATCCTCATTCAGAAAGACAACCTGGACAGACATGGGAAGAAGGAGAAAACAGGAAACGGGCCAGGAGCCTACCACAGAGGGCCTCTGAAAGACTCTACCCAGCATGGTATCAAAGCAGATGCTGAGACTCAGCCAAACTTTGGGCAGAGTGCAGGCAATCTTATTAAAGAAGGGGGAGATAGAAAGACCTGGAGGGGACAGAGTTCCACAAGGACCAATATATCTGGGCACAGGGGTCTTTTTTGAGACTGATACTCCAACAAGGACCATTCATGGATAGAACCTAGAACCCCTGCTCAGTTGTAACCCATGGCAGCTCATTGTCCAAGTGGGTTCCCTAGTAAGGGGAACAGGGACTGACTCTGACATGAACTCAGTGGCTGGCTCTTTGATCACCTCCCCCTGAGTGGGGAGCAGCCTTACCAGGCCACAGAGGAGGACAATGCCTCCAGTCCTGATGAGACCTGAAAGGCTAGGGTCAGAGGGAAGGGGAGGAGGACCTCCCCTATCAGTGGACTTAGAGAGGGGCAGGGAGGAGATGAGGAAGGGAGGGTAGGATTGTGAAGGAATGAGGGAGGGGGGCTACAGCTGGGATACAAAGTCAATAAATTGTAATTAATAAAAAGTTATATATATATATATATATATATCAGGGCTGTGTGGTTGTTTTAGCTTTTACTCAATGAATCTCATCTTGGGTCTTCAGCCAGTTTCTACTGTGCGAGCACTGTTTCCAAGAGGAAGGCTTTGGTTTAATGTGAGGTGCAGTGACCATCAGAAGCATGCTCCCCTCTCACATAGCAGGTCTGACTAGAACACGGTCTTTGCCTGAGGCTATGAAATTAACAGGAAGGTGAGGAGCCACTGCTGTGTGCTAGCCATGGTGTCTTGGGAGCTGATGGCCACGGCTTTGGATATAATGAAGCCAAACCAAACCAGTCACAGTCAGTGGAGGACACAGGTATGCATGTATGTGTGCAGGGGTCGAAGCTGTACTCACAGAGGCCAGAAAAGGCCCCTAGATCTTTCTGAGCAGGATTTGCAGTAGCACCTGGCTTGTTAGGTGGGTGCTGGGATCAAAGTCTGGTCCTTCCTACATAACAGCCACTTTTAACTGCTCAGCCATCTCTCCAGCCCGGGTACATACTTGGAATAGCATTCCTATATCAACTCTTTCTGAACCCTGAACTAGAATCCAGGTCTCTGTCAGGATGACTTAACTCATCTACCGACCATTCCACTCCCTGGAAAGTCTCTGGGGCATCAGTAGGAAAGCGACACAGCGACCAGAGCTCTGCGTTATCCAAATTCCTAGATGTGCGGCTGATCTCTAGGGAGGAAGGGAAGAAGTGATAAGAGCCCCGGATGTGCGGATGTGATGTGCGTGCAAAGCCTTAAGACAGAGCAGACTTAGGCCAGGCTTGACCCGGTGTCTCAGGGACCAGCAACAGGCTGTCACCTTTTCCCCCTTTCTTATCCTGGATTTTTCATCCCGGTTAATTCCATGCTTACTGATGTCATTGAAGACAGAGGGGCCTGGTGTGGGTAGAGCGTGTGAAGGCTGAGGGAGATCCAGGCTGAAGGGGAAGAAGGCCACACATGGTTCCGCACTCCTGGCAAAGGGTTGGAGGCTTGTGTTCAGACCACAGAGGAAGGCAGCAATGGAAGAAGGCCTGGCGATTCTAGGATGGGTTGGTGGGGAGCAGAGAGTGGGAAGCAGGGATTCAAGTAACAAAGTGGCGGCTGCAGATGCTCAGCTGGGTGAAGCTTAGGTGTGTGGGAAGGAAAAGAGAACCTACGGCTGCTCTTTGAATACACAATGTAACATGTTGTTCCTGATGCTATTTTTACTAGAGCCCCTGAGATATACCTGCACTCTCTTTTTGTGTTAAATTGCTTGGGTTTGGCTATGTGAAAACTCCCAGCTCACTGAAGTAAAGTAGGGTAACTAATATACTAACAAGATGGAATTAGACCCCTCAAAGAGTTCAAATGCCAGAATTAGCAACAAAGCATGAATTATGTATGTTTAAGACAAATGCAGCATGAGAAAGGGATTGAGCCACAAGAAAAGAACAAGCAAACATCAGAAAAGCAAGTCTGGGCTATGTGAGAACCAAGGAGAACTTAAATGCTTGTATTAGCCTGTATTAATTATGAACAATATGGGTTTCATAATGTCATTTGTTTTCTTTTCTTGTCCACCTGACATACGCAGTCAATACACTATGAGAAGGTACTCAGGCCCCTGTTAGGCGGATGAATGGGCAAGCGATGATGGGTTTCAGTTTCTGTCTCTCAGACCAGCCAACAGCCAGAAGATTCAGCGTGCTGTGTTGGTGAGGGGGTAGGATGGACACACCATTCAGTGCCAAAGGAGGTTCGGGGAAGGTAATCTAGTGGTGTCTAATAAATGTAATATGTGTGTTCTCTTTGACACAGCAGTTCCATTTGGAGGAACATAATCTATATAGAAATCAAGTCACGAGTACGTAAGGACATTATAAAGCTGGTATTCCAATATTGTTTGAGATGTAAGAAAAATGAAAGATCACCTGAAGAAAGCCAAAGGGCTGAGTGGATTGCAGTTACTTCCTGCCATCCACAGCTATGCACCTTGTGAAAAGGGTGCATTGCTCCTGCAGCTGTGGCTCAGGGAACGCTGGGGAAGAGGGGCGGAGACTGTAAGAGCCAGATGCCAGGAAGTCTGCTGGGAAATGGTCTTTCCCAGAAATGGCTGCACAAACACAACTGAAACAATAGCAGTAGACATACTGATGTGGAAGAGGAGGTTTGCAGGGTCCCAGCCTAGGACAAAAAATGATAAGCAAGTAATGAAGGTGGGGGAGGGAGAGTTAGCCCTCCTGGGGATGAGGGCCTTACTGGTTACCCAGTACAGCGTGCTCAGCCCTGAAGACATAAATACACCACCAACAAAAGTGGACTCCTCAGGCTGCACTTACACATTTACACACACGCGCGCACGCACGAACACGCACACAACAATAATTATTAAAATTATGAACTTGAGAGTGGGAGCAGGACATGGGAGGGAGTAGAGGGAGGAATAAAAAGGGGTAAAGTGATATAGTTCTATTTTAATAAAAATATGTTTAAAAGAATAGTCCAGAAAAACAAACCCAGAGAAATTGTTCAAAAATTAAAAACAAACAAACAAACAAACAAACAAACAAAACCCACAACTGTATCTGTAAGACTCATAGGAACCTCATACTATGTTTGCTATATAAATTAGGCTGTTAGATGTGGTTATAGAAGTTTAGCGACCCATGACCTCTATCAATATTCCATACATCCCATAAAGAATGTGTTAAGGTATGTGGAAGAACAAGAGCCTGCTACCTTCTTAAACTTCCCTCATTAAAGTTATATTTGCTCAAACTTTCAATCTCTCTTCCCCCTTAATCCACTGTGCCCTTTGTAATTATTCTTCGTGACTGGATTGCTGGATTGCTTTGGAAACCATTGTTTCCAAAGTCCTTGAGTTGGCGGGACACCAAGCTGGATGGCGGGCCATCATATGTGATCTGTACCAGGTTTGCAGACGGTAAAGGGCCACCCTGCTATAGTCTGTGTGTAAAGCAGATGACTCCTTTAGGCAGCAGCTCACTTGGGGACAGGAGGCCTCAGTCCTTGGAATCAGTGTCATTGAGTCCCATGGGCACTGTCTTCCTCTCCTCCCTCAGAAGTGCATGGGCTTGCTGGGCGCTCCCGATGTCAGCAACAGGAACCACGGAACCACCAGGGAATGGTCCCCCATGGGCTCATGAATTTGAATGCTTGGTCATTCGGGAGGGCCACTGCTTGATAGTGATTAAGAGGTGTGGCCTTGTTGGGGGTGGGCTTTGGGGTGGGCTTTGGGGTTTCCAATGCTGAAGCCAGGCCCAGCGTCTGTCTTTCTGCTGTCTGTTGATCCAGCTGCAGAATCCTCAGTTCTCCAGCACCATGTCTGCCTGTGTGCCACCGTGCTTCCTGTCAGGATGAAAACGGACTAAACCCCAAATAGATCTGTGCACAGGGGTCTTTTCTGAGACTGTATCTCCAACCAAGGACCATGCATGGAAATAACCTAGAACCCCTGCTTGGACACAGCCCGTGGTAGCTCAGTGTCCAAGTGGGTTCATGTCTCTGACATGAACTCAGTGGCTGCCTCTTTGACCTCCACCCCCTGAGGGAGGAGCAGCCTTGCTAGGCCACAGAAGAGGACATTGCAGCCAGTCCTGAAGAGAGCTGATAAGCTAGGGTCAGATGGAAGAGGAGGAGGTCCTCCCCTATCAGTGGACTTAGAGAGGGCAGGGAGGAGATGAGGGAAGGTGGGATTGGGAGGGAATGAGGGAAGGGGCTACAGCTGGGATACACAGTAAATAAACTGTAATATAAAAAAATAAAAGTTTAATTAAAAAAAGAAAAAGAAAATATCAGAAATAAAAAAAAGAAAGAAAGAAAATGGACTAAACCTCTGAACCAACCGGAAGCCAGCCCCGATGAAATGCTCTCCTTTATCAGAGTTGCCATGGTTATGGTGTCTCTTCACAGCATAGACACTGAGACACCGGTAAAATTCAGTTCTCCCTAAGATTTTTCTCCCCAAAGCTATTCCTGGGATGTGTCAATTTTTATTATTTTTCACTTGTGTTCACAGCATTCCCATGAGACACTGGAGAAAAACAGAATCTCACAGAATATCCTTTCACCCATTCTGAAATTTTTAAAAATGGTAAAATTTTCCATATCATAAAATTTAGCATGGCTTCCACTTGAAGTGCCCAGTTCAGAAGATGTTCATATGGTTGTTTATCAAACATTTCCAAACTTCACCTTCTAAAGCTGACAGTCACCATCCGTTAAACACTATTTTTTTTCACAGGCCCCTGGTACTCACCACTCCACTTTTCATCTGTGTCTAAGCCACTCTGCATAGCTCAGAACTGACATCGTGTATGTTTGCCTGTGCCTTGTTTGTGTTGGGAGCACCTCCCTAAGGTTCATCCATGTTGCATGAATCTAGATTCCTTTTCATAGCTGAATATTGTTCCATTACATTTTTAAAGAATATATATGTATTATATTAAGAATATGTATGTACATATATAATAACATAAGAATAAGAACACACACACACATGTTCAATGGCTCAGTTATAAAGTAAAAGGATAAAGTAAAATAAAATTACTTATATTCTTCCATCTTCTCGCTGGTTAATTCTGTATGAGTGTGTGATGGCTGCTGAAACAGTGATAACAACAGCACAGACACTGCCTTGGAGTTGCTCACGCTGGGGCCTGGCTGCCAGCTGGCTCACCTGAGCTGTCTGCTAGGCAACACGGGACGCTTCGGCCGCCCTGCAGGCCCTCCCGCTTCCAGACATCCCGCAGGCATTTCTTCCTCTTGCTCACAGAAGATCAAAACGGGCGACCACCAGCACGTTTGATTGCTTGGGCCTGGTCTTTGGTTGCTGTTTTAAGCCTGTAAATCTTGCTTCTATCACAAAGACGTCTTTCCCCACAGGCTGTGGACAACAGTTAGGCATTTTGTGGTGACGTGATGTGTTCTGAGAAGGGCACCACTGTCTCAATTTGCTCCAATTACTCTGACCAAAGCAACTCGAGGGAGAAACTGTTTTAGTTACAGTTGCAGAGGGCAAGAGATCACGATGGTGGCGGTTGGGTGGGGAGATGTGGCAGCAAGCAGAAAACATCGTTGGTCAGGGCTGTAAGCCTCAGCGCTCTCCCTCAGGGTCCAGCCTCCTCCAGGAGACTCTGCTTCCTGAAGGTTCCACCACCTTCCCAAACACCAACACCAATTCAGGACCAAGGGTTCAGACTTGTGAGCCGTGAGAGGTGTGTCCTGCGCAGACCATGCCAGCCGCTCTTGCCTCATGTACTTACCAATATGTGATGACTCACGTGATGTGATCTTACAGGGCCACGGCTGCATCCTAGGATCTGAGCGGTCACGGACCAGGCCCATGCAGCATTTGCGTCATGAAAAGCAGAAAGCAAAGTCTCTGGGCCCCACATTGTTCTACTGAGACACAGAGATTTGAATATTCAGCAGAGAGCACAGTCCACAGTGATCAAAGGACCCACGTGTCCACGTCAGAACACACACTAACAACCTGGGTCAGATCTGTGTGGAGCAGGCACGGAGCACTGAACTGCCTCACCTTGTGGAGTCCTGCCTTGTTCTTCTCTGTGTTTACTCAGCTGTGCTCCTCAGACCTTGCCTCTGAGCTGATAAACATGCAAATTTGACCTCTATGTGGGAAGCAAGACAGGAAGGTGTGCACTTCATTTCTATCAATAGCCTGGTTAGCGTGCACAGGCTCTTGGGTTTCCTGAGGAATGGAGTCGTTTGTAAACAGAACGCTGTCATTTTGAGCCATTAGAATGCATTATATGAGGCCTAATGGCCAAAAGAGAGCTGGCGGGAGTCAGAGGAGGCGCAGTGAAACCCGCAGTGCTCTGGGGCCCTTGGGATTTACCCACCGTGATGAACTGAGCCTTCCCATTATCTGAAACAAAAGTATGTAAGTGTTCTTTGTCTGAGCAGGAAAGAAATTTGCGTTAAATTTCTTGAGATTGAGCAATTTGGACTCTTGTTTGTGCATGTGGTAGAATCTAGTTGTTTTACTTTTTTCCATCAGATGTTATGTAAAATGAAGCCTGCCCTCAATATTTCCTCTGTAAGGAGGGGGTGAACAGTTTTAGCCAGGGAAGAACCTACCTCTCCAAGTTCTTGTTAGAGGACAGCAGTTATAGAGAGATTCACAACTGGTTAAAGTGCACAGCTCAGCCATAATGGGACAGCTGCACCAAACCTCTTCCCTCCAAGGCTCATTACAGAAGTGGGAGCAGAAAGATTGGAGGAGGCCAGGACTGGTGAGGACTCGGGCAAATTAGTGTGCTCTAGACACTGAACTTGTGAACTCACAGTAGCTAGGGTTGCTTGCACAGGACCTGCACAAGATCAAGCCAGTCTCCAGTGTGGGTGGGGGAGGGAAACATGAATCATACCCCAGATGAGGAGCTGATCGCAGTTGGCGTGTTGAGAAGGAGAGGGAGTTTTCTCTGGGGTCCGGCTCCTCGGGTGGCTGACTCTATCCCAGTGGATGATGCTATACGTATATATATGTCCATGGTTAGACTGCAGATTAGGCTCAGCGGCTTGAATGAAACAGTAAGTAAAAAGGACATGAGGCTGGAAGGGAGACGTGGAATATGGGAGTTTGGGGTGAGTCTGGGAATCATGAGTGAATGTAATGTAAATACCTCATATTTGTATTTCATGTATGAAGTTCATACATGTGTGAAATTCTCAAAGGGTAACTAAATAAAAACATTATATTTCAAAGATAAAGAAAGGGGCTAGAGAGATTGTTCAGTACCTAATAGCATGTATTGGGCAGCCTGTTACTCCAGCTCCAGGGAACCTAATACTCATACACTCTTTTAGAATGGAATACTATTCAGCTGTTAAAAACAAGAAATCATGTATTTGTAGGCAAGTGGATGGAACTAGAAAAGATCATCCTGAGAGAAGTATCCCAGAAGCAGAAAGACATGCATGGTATATACTCATTTATAAGTGGATATTAGACATATAATACATGATAGCAATACTACAATCCACAGACCCAAAGAAACTAAGTAACAAGGCAGACCTAGGGAGGATACTTAATTGTCATTCAAAATGCAAACAGGATAGACACCAGAAGCAGTTGAAGAACAGGAACAGGACAGGAGCCTAACAGAGATGTCCTCTGAAAGACTCCACCCAGCAGGGGATCAAAGCAGAGGCTGAAACTCACGACCAAACTTTGGGCTGAGTGCAGGGAAGCTTAGAGAAGAAGGGTGAGGATAGAAGGACCAGGAGGGGACAGGAGCTCCACAAGGAGACCAAGAGAGCCAGCAAATCTGGGTCCAGGGGTGGGGGTTGGCAGAGAATTGTGGAGGCTGATGAATCAACCAAGGACCGTGCATGGAGAGGACCTAGACCCCTTGCTCAAATGTAGCCCATTTGATAGGGGGAAGAGGGAGGGACGGTGGGACCAGGATGAGATGAGGGAGGGGCTACTACTGGGATGTAAAGTGAATAAATTAAAAAATAAATTTAAATAAAATATTTTAAAAATATAAAGAGAAAGAAGAGCATGCCTCCTACCCTGACCTGGGTCTGCAGGCTGGCTGACTGCAACACCACGAAATACTGTAACTCTTATTCTGTTGTGAGAGTTCAATGGTTTGGATGGCATATGAGTCTAACCCTGAATCCCATGTGTTAGTTCAGGTCCTCTGGGAGGCAAGTGACCAGACAAGCTAAAAAGGGGGAAGTTTGCAGCAGGGGACTTTCCTGTGTAAGAGAAAATCAGCACAGCACCAGAGAAGGCTGGGGAGTTTCTGGTCATGTCTGATTCCAGAGAAGAGAAGGTATGGCGGCTGGTGGCAGTATCAAGGACTGCCATGAGCTTTAAGAAAGACATGTTAAGGTTGTTTGGGGGTCTTTGGTCTAATGCCAATGGTAAGGGGAGTCCCTGCTCTCCAGGAACCTGGTACCTGATTGTTTCAGCACCTCTGAAAGCTCATTCTTGGGAAGGTGGCTCAGCCTTGATTAATTGCATGTCTTCATGGAGGGGGGGAGGTGCTGTGTTTATTGTCATGGTTCCCAAGATCATCATCTGTCATCTGCTAAGTGCTACCTGGTTCTGACATCGTTAGTTTTGGGTGCCCGTGTTTTGTACCTAGTTGGTTTCCAATGAGTAGCATGTTTTATCATTTCACTCCCCAGATGTTCCAACACAGACTTCAGCAAGTAATATAAACTCTATTATATAAAAATAACATTACTGCCAATGGAGCAGAACTGTCATGAGTTAGAATAATCTGTACAACAGGAATTGGTGCATAGTAGGCCCTCAGTTGGACAGCTAGATGCAGGTACATTTGCTAAGCATTTACTCCGTGCTTCATGCATGGGGTACACTCACTGTCCTGCGAAGGGCATGTGAGGAAGAACCTAGGCATGCGGTTCTGCACATCTGCTGTCTGCTTCTACCCTGTGCAAAGACCACAGGATCCAGCTGTGTCTGGCTGTGCCCAGATCGGGTAGATGATCAGTTCCCAGAGAGTCGATTATGCGATCTAGCAGTCTGCCAGATCCTCTGAGGTCTGGGTGAAAATGCAAGGTCATGAGATGCTAGCATCGGCCAAGTCTCCTCTGGCCTCAGGGGACACCAAGGAACGCATCCCCACAGTCTCCTAGCTTCTGTGGTCCTTACGAGGTCACTGTTTGTTATAAACAGGACAAGGTCATTTTCCAGTGACTTTGCTGAATCTTACTCCAAGTATTTATTCAGCTCGCCGGGGATGTTCAGCCTTCCACTGATCCTTCCTGCTCTGCCTGTCCCTTGCTTCTGAGTCATGGCTTTGACCTTCTTTGTTGGTCTTGCAGCTACGTTTCCTGGCAACTAGCCCTTATACACATCTCCCTTTTTAAAATAATCTGAAAATCATATTCAAAATTTATCCTTTGGAATTTTCTTCCTTGTACACAATGATCTTATCATATTTTCACCTCTTTCCCCATTTCCTCAACCCCTGGGTCTCATTAGCCCATCTCCCTCTTGACTGCATGCCATCTTTGTCATTAGTATAATTATTTATTAGCGTAATTATTAATAGCCCCTCTAAACCGATTTGTGCTGAGCAGATGCTCATGGGTATGGAACCTTTCTCTGAGGGCCTGGGCAACCTGCCACAGGCCATTCCTTCAGAGAAAAGTGAGCCAGCTGCTCCACAGCTAGGCATCGTTTATGCACACTGGAATTTTGATTGGCTTGATCTTACACGTGTCTTGTACAGATAAGCACAGCTCCTATGATGATGTATGTATCAGCTATGTCATTTTTTTAAGATTTTATTTTTATTATTATTGTTTAGGTGTGTGTATATATACACGTGCATATCTCTCTCTCTTTCTGTGTGTGTCTGTGTGTGTATCAGGGGACAATGTTTCTGGAGTTGGTTCTCTCTTTTCACCATGGTCTCTGGAGATCAAATTCAGGCCATCAGACTTGCTTGGAAATCAATTTCCCTGTTGAGCCAACTTGCTAGCCCCTTTTTAGATATCCTGAATTTAGGAGAGAGAGGCCCTGACCCCTTAATTAAGCCAAGGCACATCAATCACACTTTACTGACTCTTCAGAGAATAAGGAAGTCACTCACAAAAGAGAGCTTGAGCGGCAGCAGCGACCTTTCTCCAGGTAACTACATGCAACCGTTTGCAAAGCGTCTGTTTGAGCGACCTCTTGCTTTATCCTCAGGTAGTCCCCATGTCACCTGCTGTCTCTAAGCCCATCACAGTCCTGCAGGACCCAAAGGTTACTGGTCCTTGCATGATGCTCACGTAGTAGCACAGGATGACGGGAACATGGAGTAGGTAGTTCTGGAGTTTAGCTGAGATGCTGAGATGAGCTTGGCAGAGGGAACATGAAGGAATACAAAGGCCCCTCTCTTCTCCCTGCAACTTCTCAGTTGGGAGAACCCCACAAAGACTTATTAGCAACAGAGAAAAACCTCTAGACTGGATGTATGACTATGGATTACAAAATTTTTAAAGTGCTAAACCTGGTTTTCAAATAATTAATAATAATGATAGTTTTACTATCATTATTTTATGGATGGAATCTCATTGGGTAGCCCAGGTCAGCCTAAAACTTGCTGTGTGGCCCAGGCTGACTTCAAACTCATGATTCTTTGGTTCTATCTTCCCAAATCCTGGAGCTGTAGGTACGAACCAATATTCCTAGCTTCCAGGCTTTCCAGGGAGAATTCTAGCCTTTCTTTTGATGTACACCTGTTCCAACCTCTCTCCCTCTGCTGCCTCAGATGTTGGTAAACTGTAGCCCTTGGGTGGGAGGGTGGGGAAGGTTGAGGTGTGTAACCGGAAGCTGTGGATGCATCCAGGGAAGATGGAAAGCGGCATGGGCAGGGGTGTCATATGGGGCAGGGGGGCCATCCCCTCCGGGGCTGCCATTTGTCACGCTGTCAGTCCAGGCTTACAGAAAGCAGAGGGAAACTGGCATGAGCAGACTCGGGTAACGCTGGTAATTACAGGCATCACGAGGGCAAGCAGGGAGCAAAGCCTTTGTTCAGGGAACGAGTGCAGCCCACAGCCAGTGAGGGCACTCATTTGCAAAATCACAGCATGTCTGCACATGGTGTGGGGTGTGCTCTGTGTATACATGGTGTGGCGTGTGCTGTGTGTACACACGGTGTGGGGTGTGCTGTCTCTCACATGGTGTGAGGTGTGCTATGTTTGAAGGCCCTCAGGATTTTATGTTTTTCTTAGTCACTAGAAATGGGCTGTTGGATCCTTTCTCTCTGATGAAAGTTTATATCTTCTCAGAAGAATAAGTCCACAGATGTAGTAAAGAATGCATGCAGGGCATTCTGGGAGTGAAGAAGGTATCTTGGCTGCCCTAGCCCTCAGAGGGAAGGGCTAGGGGCTTTCTTAGGCCTTGGTTTAGACTCCAGACTCTCCTGAGAATACTATGAAGAAGATGCTCCATAAACGTTCTGATTTCTGCTTGGCCCAGTAGGGAAAGAGAGCATACACTTTCTTCAAAGGAGGTCATGTGCCCACATCTTTGATGCTGGCTGGCTTTCACTTCTAGATCATTCAATCCAGAAACTCCCTTTCCTTTTGCCTTCTGCCCTTCCCTGATTCGGTGTTGTAGCTGGTCTCTCTGGACAGATAGACTCACACAGGAGCTGTGCGTGGCCTGCAGAGCTGGTCTGTCAGCAGAGCACCAAGCAAAGACCGTTTGCCCTGCCCAACCTGAGACCCACTCCATGGGAGAGAGCAGCCCCTGACCACTATTGTTGAAGCTCTACTGTGTTGGCAGATGGGAGCCTTGCATAGCTGTCCTCTGAGAGGCTTTGCACAGCAACGGATCGAAACAGAAACCGAGACTCACAGGCCAACACTGAGCAGAGCACAGGGAGCCTTGCGGAAGAGTGGGGGAAGAAGAGAAGGACCTGAGGGGACAGGAGCTCCACAAGAAGACCGGCAGTGCCAACAAACCGGGGCCCAGAGGGGCGTGTGGAGACTGGAGTGCACCCAAGGCCCAGGCACGGACTGGACCCGATCCTCTACACAGATGTACCCAGTGGGCAGCTTAGTCTCCAAGTGGGTTCCCAGAAAGGGATGGGGCTGTCTCTGACATGGTCTCTGTTGCCTACCTTTCAATCGCTTCCCACTGGCAGGGCTGCCTTGCCAGGACACTGTGGAAGAGGAAGTACACAGTCCTCATGGGACTGGAAGTGCTGGGGCAGGTTTTAGGGAGTCCTCCTGTTTTCTGAGGGGCAGAGGAGAGGGGTTAGGGTGGGTGAGAGAAAGACAGAGGAACAGGAAGGGGAGGAGGGAGGGGCCACAATTGAGATATAAAGTGAGTAACTAACTAAATAAAAAATTTAGTAATTAAAAAAAAAATAAAACGAACAATGGTAGCCATTCCTGAAGGGCCAGCCCTCGCAGCCTTGGCTGGCCTCATCTCATCGGGGTCTCCCGAGACAGAAACACTTCCCGGGGGACCATGCTTCCCAGAACGGATCTTTGACAGTAAAGTGAGCATTGTGTCATGGTCTTAAAGTAGTTCAGAGCTGTTAGTTTACTCGTGAACCTGCGGCTCGTGTTCACTGGGAATTCAGCTCACATGAGAGGATGTATGTAGGTGTTTGCGTGTGTACATGTATCCATGTATGCACCGTGTGTGTGCCGGGTCTCACAGGGCTCAGGAGAAGCCATTGGGTCTCTTGGAACTGGAATTACACATGACCCTGAGCCACCATGTGGGTGCTGGGAACCAAACCCAGGTCCTCTTCAAAAGTAGCAAGTGCTCTTAACTGCTGAGCCATCTCTTTAGTCCCAGCAATACCCCTTTATTTTGTTGGGAAAAGATCCCACAATTTTAATAGTATAATGCAATATTTAACATAGGACATGCTCCATCACGTATGAATTCACCACAGAGAGTGGAATGGAAGGGAATTTTACAGTAGCTGTCCGTCAGGTGTGTACCTTTTTGGTAGGACCTTTATGGTGATGTATGCTTGTGGAAAATGGGGAGTACAGTTAATGCAAGCTGATAACATGTTCTTTTCACAGTGAGGAGAAGACAGAGGAGGTCGCAACAAGCTCATGAGTAGACAGCGGTACGTCTTTTGGTTCACGTTTCTATTCTGTTTTCTGAAATAATATCCGTGGGTGGGTGTTATTAACGTTGTTTTTACTCTTTAAACTTGCTTCAGTATGGCTGATAAACCAACCCAGGAGCTTGTATGTGCTAGGTAAGCGCTCGACCACTGACCTGATCCCTAGTGCTTGATTCATATTAACCAGTCAAAGTAATCCCATTTCAGGAAGTCACTTACGGTCGGTAAGCTCACTAGGAGATGAGTTGCTTGCAGGATTTTGGGAAGACTAGAGGAATGGGTTCTGGGGCCATCCATTCCACTCAGAACAAGCTAGCAGGAGCTATTTGTCAGCTTCTGGGCCCTCAGAACAAGAGCATGTCAGCATAGCCACAACCAGAGATCGGGAAGCCGGAGCTGTAAAGCTTATGGGGAATGTCGTAGCTGCCGCCATCAGTGAGTCTTAACCAGGAGTGATGCAGACGACTCACCGCTGTCCCTGGGGCTCCCTTCCCAACCCTGCTGGCACCCAGGAAAGCAGCAGGCAGTGGGGGTGGGAGCCAGCTGGACGTACTGGGTGGTCTCTGGATTTAGGGGCGGTCCTTGGAGGTGGAGCCTCAGGAGCACAGCCCTCTGGGCACCTCAGCATGCAGCTTTCAGCCCTGTGGCCTTTGAACCTTATCAACACAGACCCGGCACCTGTTTTTCTTTTGCTCAAAGCACAAAGAGCCCTGTTGGGGCTCACATCCCTTCCTCATGACCAAGTCCTTGTTTGGCCTTAGAGAGCAATGGCCAGGAATCGGGGTTCACCTTCAGGCCTGCTGCCTATTTTATAACTCTGGCAACAAGGCTACCATTTCCTGGGCTCTGTTGGCAAATGTTCCAATCCCACGAGAACTGTTGCACTATTCTTATGCCACAGCCCACCCCCACTGTGTCAGCATGACGTCACAGCCTGCCCCGACTGTGTCAGCATGAGTTGAGGCAGAGCAGCAGATGACCTGAGAGGCAGACATATGTTAACGCCATCTGTATTAGTTTTCCCTTGTCACTGCACCCAGGGTATGGGTGCAGAAACCAAGAGGAAAGTTTGTTTTGGTCCTTGGCAATCTGCTTGAATGAGAAGCATCCCCACAGGCTCAGGTGTTTGACCATGCTGTCCCCAGCTGGTGGCACTGTTTGGGGGGTTATGGAACCTTTAGGAGGCTCCTTGCTGGAGAAACTACACCATTGGCAGTGGGCTTGCAAAGTTTAGAACCTTGCTCTAGTTCTAGTTTACTCTCTCTGGTGTGTGTGTGTGTGTGTGTCACAAGTTCTCAGCTTCCTGCTCTGGCCATTGGCTATCATGACCCACTAGCCACAAAGGCCTGGGACCCCTGAAACTGTGAGTCCCGATATGCTCTTTCTTCCTTCAGTTGCTTCTTCCGGCCACAGAGTTGTATCCCAGCAACAGAGCCGTAACTCTTGCAGAGCGGCAGGTTCCAGTTGATAGTGCAGGACAGGCATGGTGGGGTGGCTGGGCAGGGGGAAAGAGACTCTTTCCATTAAGGCAGACCATGAGAACAGGCAGCAAGGGACAAGCAAAGGGCCAGGAGGCCCTTCAGAGGCCACGTTCTAATAACACACTTCCTCCAGCTAGGTCCCACTTCCTAAAGGCTTTACAAGCTGTCTAACTAGCGTGACAGCTAGACAACATGTGCTTGAGACATGAAACAATGGGCACATTTCAAATTCCAAACATGGAATCATGATGCTTCAGATACATCCTATTGTTAAAATCAATTAAAATGAAGATATCAAATTAGTTCTTCTAGGCTTGTATCAAATTTTGGTTTTACTAAGGTAAGTTTTCAGATTGAATTGTGTCTCCCTTAAGAAGACATTCAAATCCTACCCTCTAATACCAGTGAATAAGACCTCATTTAAGTTGTCTTTACAGATGGAATCAAGTCAAGCTATCACATTAAAAAAATTTACATTAAGCCCAGTGACTTGAGGGGGGGTGTATGCACACACATGTATTTCATGTACATGTATGTTCATGTACTTGTGGAGGCCAGAGGACAACTTCAGCTCCTGTTTCTCTGACACCGTTTGCTGTGTTGAGATAGGACCCCTGGCTGGCAGCTGACCAAGCAGGCTGAGCTGCAGGCCAGTGAGCCGAAGGAGTCTGCATCCCCCAGAGCTGGGATCACACCCACAGACCACCACAGCTAGAGGTTTTCTTTGAAATATGGATTCTGGAGATTGAGCCCATGCCCTCGTGCTTGCAAGGCCGGCACTTTACTGACTCCTCCCAGCCTCGATGACTGGGAGCGAAAGGTCTGGAGAGACAGGCACAATGGGAGGAGAGCCATTGAAGGTGGAAGCAGAGCCTGGAGGAAGGGGACACAGCTGCGGGACAACGTGTCAGGCTGTGGTGACAGCCACCCTGACCAGAAAGAGGCCAGGGAAGGTTTTGCTCTGGAGCCTTGGGAAGGAGCGTGGCATTGCTGGTGTTCTAACCACCATCATTAAGAAAGAATAAATTTTTGCTGTCCTCAGCCACAAGCTTTGTGATGGTCATTTAGGTCTGCTTACTTATTATGCCTGGGCACCTTATCCCAAGATAAATATATTTTATTAGGTTCTAACATGGTATTTCCCATTCTGTTGGGATACTTC
>CM053745.1:60971114-61049651 GCA_028658305.1 Pachyuromys duprasi | reverse complement strand
TGGAAGGAAGTTTAGAGTTTGTGAAGTTTGGACTTTAAGTACGTGGGGTTTGGAACTGCCCATTGGATTCCAAGAAGGGGTACAATAAGGAATACGAGAGAAAACACTAGAAACAAACTCTTCCCGTCAGTATCCCGTTACTCACAATGTCTGTGCGTTCAAACACGCAGGGGAATCTTGAAAGTTGTGTCAGAATGTGTGAGCAAGATACGTGTTAGTTTATATATAATGTGATAATTTATAACACAGTGACATTTTAGTTGCTAAGAACATCTTCTCTCCAGCATGACATCTTTCCTAGAAAGACGCTGAAGCTGCACGTGACGGCGTCGTAGCCGCTTTCGCTGACAGTGGATTGATACTGTGTTTTCACACTTGCTAGGAAGTCAAGCCGCATGGACTCGCCTGTGCTGAAATTTCATAACCATGGTAATTATTCTCTGCACAAAGAGACCAAGAGAAAATTGAATGGTGTTTCTACATTACATCCTTCACAAAGACGTAACACACATAGGACATCATTTTGACCCTATGAGTGTAGATAAATACACTCTCCCACAAACAGATACTCCATTACATGGGCTGCCTGTGTTCATTCCAATTAGCAGGAACCCTGCCTGCGAAACTATTGATTTCCAGTATTGTCAACATTTGCAGATATAAACCACAAGACTGTTGACTGTATCTGCTCTGTGGCAGTGTGAATATTTAAGATGCTCAAGACTAAAAATGACAGAAAATTCTGTTAGAACTTTTGTTTTACGGGAGCCAATATGCCACTCTGAGAACATGCCAGGGCTTAACCAGGGCAGTGATTCCTGGTTGTTGGTCACTGCCGTTCAGCAGTTTCGTTGTGCAGCATGTCTTCAATTCTTTGTCAGCTTCAACTGAACCCCCTGTGATAGCTGCACAAACATCAGGTAACTGAAAATATCATCCTTAAAGTCACCTCCTGTGCAGGACTGGCTCAGGAGCCAAATGCTTCAGTTCCCTGGTACTCATGGCTGCTTTTCTCCGCCATTGAATCCACAGGGCTGTCCTTTCTCTGCTTCTAAAGACAAGTGCAGAAGCAACCCAAGCGGACTGGGCCTCCGCCAGGCAGGCCTGGACCTCCTGCACAGCACACACCTGCAGCTTACAGGTAACTGACCTTAATGCCCTGCTTTGTCAAGTATCACTGGCATGATATAGGACTGTAGATTTTCTTTCAGTTGGCTAAGGCCAGAAGACTTTTGAATGTGTTCTGTTTTAAAGGATAAGTGTCTTTTTATTCGCCCCTGCAAGTGTCGTAACGAGCACCAGTGTGACAATCCACAACACACAGTACAGATTACGGTACAAAATGCCCAAGACCCACTTTGTAATTCTGAAGGAACATGTGATTTTTGTCGTCAGAGGTGACATGATGTTTGTCAGTTATTTTAAGATGTCTCTGATTTATTTTATAAACCCTGAAATCCAGAATAAATGAATTTAAAGGGGGCAACAATGAGTTCCTTGTCCAACTTCTAGCAAAGAGCAAATGTTGATGGTCAGTGGAGCCAGAGGCAACCAGAAGCCAGGTTAAAAGTCAGAGCTTCTCATTTGATTCTGCGGAGAGAAGTTCCCATCTCCTGTCACTGGAGGGCACAGGAAATAAAATCCAAGCCCAGAACTTCAGCGTGGTGGCCTGTTCCGTAATGCCAGTGTGGAAAATCTGATACCCAGACACACAACAGGCACAGGAAGATGTCCTTGATGAGGATAATAAGGAAGACAATTTGAGCTTCTGAACCCATGGAGAAAATCAGGGAGAATGCCACTAATTGATAGATGCTAGTGGGGTACAGCTGGAGAAGAGAAGCAGCTTCCTCGATTCTATAGCAAGTACAATGCATTTGGCAGACAACTACTGCACATTTCAAAACAGCATTTGAAACTGATTTCAAACACATTTCAAAACCAATATTCTCAGCAGAAAGAAATGACAAGATATGAGACGGTGGTCCCACCACTTGCCTAACCTTATTTTTATACATTGCATGCGTAAACTCAAACACTGCATTTCCCTTCAAAATTCATAATTTAAATATTTACTCATTTTCTAAACCTCGCTGTTTATATTCATGTTGTTTTTATTCGCTTATAGTAGTTACACTGGTTGCTAATATGATACATTTTAGGGATTGTCTTAGAATTCTTTAATGTTCTTTCTTACATGTCCAAACTCCTTCCGTAGGACTCGAGGCTCTTCATGGACATGAGCTCTGTAGTTTTCCTCCCCACATCTCTAAGGTCTAGCATGGCTGCTTAGAAAGTGTCCAATCTGTCCAGTGTCATTAGTGCTTGGTGGTGAACTGACTGAAGATGTGACACAGAACCCCCCCCCCCCACACACACACACATTCCTTGACAGTGGAAGACCTCGCCTGGAGCAGCTTGGCTTTGTAACATGCTTGCAGCATGCTCTGTGTCCGCCGAGACCCCTGGTTTCAGTGACTCGCAGCTAACTTTACGCTGCAGTTCTAGCGAATGCTAGAACAGTTCTAGCGAATGCTTGAACACTTCTAGCGGTCCTCCCAAAACACCGCTGTGCCCCAGCTCTCAACTTCCTGTTGGAGTTACAAAGGGGGCTTGCCGAAGGTTAAAATCTAAAATTGGAAATCCTACTTTCTCTTAAAGCTGCAATGCAGCAATGCTCATCTGCTCTGAAATGCTGAGAAGTAACAGTTAGACTCAGTTGGCTCTCGCTAGGGTGTGTGCACAGCGTTCTACTCTGAAGATGAGCTCAGAGCCTGTCAAGCCTCCCCAGGGGGCTGGGCATGCGTTTGTTTGCCCTCAGCACATTAAGTTTCACTCCTTAGCTCTTCAAGCACCGTTTTCTAGGTCCCCAGTCTAGGGCTTTTCACTTTCTCTTCATACCAGATGGCAGAGCTCAAATCATTTTCAAACTGAATATTTTAGCCCTTAAAAAAAAAAAAAAAAAAGAAAACATAAAATGGCATAGATTGGGAAGCCAGGCCCGTTCTCCTTTCACTATTTTGTGAAACTTATTTTTAGGATACATCATCAATCTGGACATTTTCACAGATATTTTCGTCAGTTCAGCCTGTTCTGGATGGCTTACCCGTCTGGTTGCTGCGGCATGGCAATGTTTTAAAATCCCATTTTTCTAAACAACAAAGACAATAGCATCGCGCTAGGATTTAAAAATGTGTCTGCACACCCTTGGGGCATCCTCAGTGGCGCACACAGGCTACAGTTTAGCGTCTAAGTGTCTTTAATCTTCAGTGTCATCACAACCGGATTTGGGTCCCTGGGGGCAGGGGGTTTACAGCCGAGACCCTCCCCACAGCACTAATGAAATGCGTGATACAGCGATTGGAAGGCTATTTAAGAGAAGAACTGAGCAAAATGTTGATTCATTGCATGAAAGTTGGTAAGCCCTGACCCCGCTCAGGGACGGGAAACTAGAATGAGATACAGAAGTAAAGATAATCATTTAGAAGGAATATACTTGTTCATAGCATGTGCCAGGTTGGGTGTTCCCGTTCCTTGGGCCGTGTGAAAGCTTGGCGACTACAAGGGGCTGAGCCGCTTGTTTGTGGTAACAGCAGCTGCAAACACCGAATCAGACTTGGGGCTCCAGCATTTGGGGGTCAGAGTTGAAACAGAGCCATTCACGGCAAGTCACGAGAACACACGGGTGGGCTGGCAGGTCCTAACTTCGTTCTCTTTTCTTTGGCTAAGGGTTTAGGATTGATTTTATTCTCTTCTTAAGCATCCATCATCCCACTGGCTTCACACTGGCTCACAGCCCTAACTTAAATGTTCCATCATTTCCTTCAGACAGATCCTACCTCTCTGAAGGCAAGACCCCCAAGCGGCCGCAGACATCCTCCTGTGAGCTAGGCTGGGCTGCCTGACTAGGCTGTAAGGAGCACTCTGAAGGCTTCCCCGAGCCCTCTCCTCCTACCCCTCCAACTTCTCCACTGTGTTAAAACAGAGTGCGAGCTATGGCCCAGAGGAAAGCCTGGAGCATGTGACCCACAGCCCTCAGCCCTCTGGCACCCCCTCCTCACCGCCTTCATTACTGGAGGTGAAGGGCAGATAGGGTGGTGAATGAGGCAGACCACACAGTGCTTCCGTCTTCCCTGGTTTCCAAGCTTCCTCTCTGAGCACCAAGATCAGAACTCCTTCAAGCACATGCCTTTCAGGCTTTCCTCCGCTTCCTGTTCACATCCTGCTCAGGTAGAGAGAGCCCAAGCTGTCTGTGGGCCTCTTCTGTTCTCTGACACAGAAGGAATCGTCAGAGCCTCCTCAGGGGAAACAAAGCCATCAAAGAGCAGAGCAGGTTGGGCAATGCTTTACAACACGGCTTCCACCCTGCCCCCGGCCACATCTGTGCTCTGCGGAGCCTCGGGGCCTGCGCTGTGACTTCAGTAGACCACAGGCGTGCTTGCCATTGTTGCGCTCCTTTCCTCATAAACATACTGACGATTGTACTTGACAACTGGTTTACACACTCCATAATCAAATCCCAACTACATATTTTCCCTTCTGATCTTAGGAGAAACTGAAGTGTTTTTATGAGAAAAAATGGGCACGGAAAGTTAGCACTGTGAGGTGACTGACAGATGACTCACACATGCTACTCAGATCTTAAAGGTGTAGCCTCGGGACTTTTATATGAGGGCTCCTGTGTAGCCGAGGTTCACGGGAAGAGAAGAGCATTCTAGCATTCATGCTGAGCAGCCTCACCACCCCCAGCCATCCTGCGTCCACCGCAGCTTTAGTTTGACCGTCAGTGACGCTCTTCTGCGGAACTAGATGGCGTGTGCTACTGTGTCTGGCCTTGCTCTGTTTGTCTGTTTCCTTTTCCCACCACAGAATTTGAGAGGTTCACCGGTATCGATCCATATGACACAAGCTCTTTTCTTTCTTAAATCTGTGGATCATATTCTTGTGTTTGCGTATGTCACGCTTTGTGCATTTATTGTCTCTTGTTGATGGATGTTCATACTTCTGGCAGTGCAAACTTTGGGGGGTACTGTGAAAACACCGGCATGAGTTGCCTCATTCATATCTGTGTGGGCAGATGTGCTTGTTTCTCTTGGGCGTGCTACAGAAATCTGTGTTATCCAACTCATAGGACCTCAAGCTCACTGATTGTGTGACTGGCAGGCCAAGGAGTTCAATCTGCTTATCTTCTTCACCCCGGAACTAGGGCTGCAGACATGCACTACTCTCCTGGCCTTCGCATGAGTTCTGGGGATTTAAACTCAGGTCCTCAGGCTTGTGTCAAAAGAACTTCCTGATTGACAAAGTCGTCTCACCAGGCCTGCACACTTGTGTTTCAGCAGCCTCTCAGAGTTCTGAAGCAAACAGAAGTCAGAGGACCCTGGTTTAGACCCACAGAGCCAAGGTAGCTCCCACTCACCATCCAGCAGATGGGCCTGGGTGTTGCCAGGCAGTTGGCACAAAGGGGGACACGGGAACTTCCACACACGCACGCACGCACATGAGTAATCGTTGATTTTATCACTTGTTCCGGAGCCCTGTCACATGCCAAACATCCACCTAGGTTTTGCAGTTGAGGCCCTGTTTGCGTTGATGCTCAGAGAGGTGAATTCCCCCTCCCCTCTCCCATCCTCTGAGGACCTGAGAGAAAAGCCTGAGGAGGAAGGACACCGGTCTCACTCCACTTTCAGAAGTGAGGCTGCTGCAGTGTGTGCCCTGACGCCAGCCTTCCTGATGCCTCTAGCCATCCCCAGCCTCATGCAGCTGTGTTAGCCAGCTCCTTAATCAAATCTCTCCCTACACATGTGCGCACAGCAGAGACACTATTACATGTGTGCATGCATGATAGGTATACACATCCTACTTGATGATCCATGTACTCCGTCTGCTAGGTTTCCAGGTTACCACAACAAAGCCCCGCCATGGGATGCCTTGAGACACGTTTGCTTTAGCACAGTGCTGGACTCTGACGTACCCGAATGGCCTGCAGGGTATGCAGCTCTTCAGAGGTCTTGGCTCCAAACACAGCGGCTTAACCTTTCTTTATGATCACGAGACACATGACCAGGCTCCGCTGCACCTCTGCTGGCTCACACGGAAGTGCTAGAAGTGTCCCATGCTTGGAACCTGGTCAGCCCAGAGACTGTAGATTTAGAGAGAGTGGTAGGCAGCCAGCTCAAACTGTGAACTTCCTTCTGCAAACACGCCCGGAGGTCACAGGATTCCGAGTCAGAAGATGCTGCCATGCGTTTTATTCTAACCCTAAGTTACCTGGAAGGCGCTTCCCAGGTGTCTATCAGATTCCTTGCCGCCGTGGGCATCTGTAAAGTAAGAAGGCTCCTGGTGCAGAGGCTGCCAGGCTCACAGGGGCAGCACGGAGCCCTTCACTGCTTTGCTGTTGTCCTGAGAGCCGAGGACCCCACATCAAGTCCACCCTGCTTCGCTTTCTGTGGGTGGCGTGTGCTGCCGCAGCCCAGTCACTCCACGACCTTTGCCACGGGCCTGCTTTCAGACGCCCCCCTTTCCTCTCTGCTGACTCACTGACAGAACTAGAAAGGCCTATGACGCTTTTGATTGGAGAGTAGAAGAGGCATGGGAAAGGGAGGCTCTTAATGAGTCCTTTCCTGGAGTCCCAAGCAGTGCTTGAACGCAGTGCCCCGAAGAAATGGCAGTTTGTAGTTTATTGGTCATCCAGGTTTTATTGCATAGCTATGTAGGGACAGGAAGTTGTGTGCCTCGGACTTCCCCCAGCATAAAACAGTGCCTGGAAACACTTACGTTAGAGAGAGAATCTCCCTGTTTACAGCTGCCTTTGTGTATAGTCTCTAAAGTATCTATTCTGTTCTGCCTAGAGACTGCTTCGAGAGAGGAGGAGGGACCGGGAGTGTGGATGTATCAGAAAGCCCCGCGTTCATGTATGAAACCTTAAAACAGGTAAACAAACAAACAAACAAACAAACAAACGTAAGGTAGGCTGGAGAGATGGCTCAGCAGTTAAGAGCACTTGCCGCTCTTCCAGAGGACCCGGGTGTCTTACCAAGAGCCCACATCAGGCAACTCACAACCACCTGTAATGCAAGCTCTAGGGACCCAGTGCCCACTTCTGGCCCCTATATACACATGTATACCTGTATACACATGGTGTGAATGCCTGTGACACATGTACACACACACACACACATACACACACACACACACAGACACACACACGTACACACACGCAGACACAGACACACACAGACACACACACGTACACACACAGAGAGACACACACACACGCACACTCATGCTCATTAAAAAATTCTCTAAAAGCAGATTTGGTAATGGTTGGTTACTCTCCTTAGCGCATGTCTCGCATCTTCTCCATGTTCCTGGCCTTGAGCACCATGGCAGGCTGGAAACTGGACAAGCTGAACCCAGTCAGCAGCTCCTAGACCCTGCAGTTGCCATCCTAACCACAAGAAAAGAGTGTGTTGGCGAAGCCACCTGGTCCCTGGCGTTCTGCGCCAGTGGCCGGAGCCAAGGCACAGGCCACAGAGTCTATCTGCCACCCACGTTTCTGAACTTCAGTTTCCTCCGTGGCCAAGTGAAGATGTCCCCCTGACACTTCCCTTCTTCCACGGGGCACAGGGCTGCCAACCCCAGCGCAGGGCAAGCCCTCACTGTGTTTGCCTTGATTGTGTAAGCGCTGTGTTTATTGAGCACCTTCCCCCAAGCCACCTCTGATGCAGAACAGCCCCATTTTGCATTCCTTTATGATCCATTTACCCATGATTTGGGGACCAAATCATTTTTATTTTCTCACATAAAAAGCAAAGGACCCCCCAATTAAGTTGCAAGCTGCTGCAGTATTTCACTAAGAGCCGCACAGATGGGGCTGTGAGACACTCGTGGATTGTTTTCAGTTTCCTCGTTGCCTCCCAGCTGCCCTTGAGTTAGACTGCAGTCAGGCCAGAAGTATGTCTATGACCAAAACTACCAGAGTCCTTTGCGTGTGACCTTGTACTCTTGGGAAGAAGTGCGACTCTGAAATCCAGCACATAAATGATTCTAAGTACACAGTGTTTAGAGCACAAGACTCCTGGCTTCCCTTAGAGAGAAATTAAAAGGCTCTGCAGGTGCAGGCCTCTAAATTTCGAGAGAAGGGCCACCTTTTAGCAGGGAAATATCTTACTGTTCTCCTCAAAAGCCTGTATATAAATTAAATGGATACGCAGGGCTATTGCTACATTTTGTCACAAAATTGGAGCCATGATTGAATAGTTACATGCTCACAGAATCTGTACCTATAGAAATATAGATACATGTACATTTATAATGTTTTGTGATTTTCCTAAACTTGGTTGCTTATGGTATACCCCTAAAGAATCAATCATTCTTTTAGCCCACCTAGCAAAGTTCCCCTTAACACAGACCTCATCCTAACCCTCAGGTCGAGTTAGTATATGCATTGTTTAGGTTTCTGTTTAGGCAACAGAAAGTGGGGCTGGTTGGTTTTTATCAAAAGAGAAATATGCTCAGCTCATAGGAAGTAGGAAACAGCCTAACACCAGGACTCAGGCGCGGTCCTACGGTCAGCTCGTGCTTCATTCTCAGGGTGTGTGGGCTGACAGTGCCCTGTGACTGCATAGTGGGATGGAGGAGGCTTTAGGTTTGACTCTAGAAAGCAGGTGAAGCATGATGTCCCCGGAAAGGACAAAAAAGGGGCACTGTGGATGGTAAGGTCAAAGCCATATTCTGTAATGCCTGATTCTAAAGGGCCTTTCTCTGAATATATTTATTGTTGTTTTTGAATGTAACTACTTACTTTTAATTTAATTCACTGATTTTTTAAAATTAATTTATTCACTTTACATCCTGGTGTACCCCCCTCCTTCCCACCCTCCCGGTCCCACTCTCTCTTCCTCTTCCCCCTATGCCTTCTCCCCTCTTACTCAGAGGAGTTCCCCCCTCCACCAACCCACCCCAGCACACCAACTTGCATCAAGACTGAGCACATCCTTTCCCCTGTGGCCTGGAGAGGCAGCTCCACCAGGGGGAAGTGATCAACAAGCAGGCAACAGAGTCCACATCAGAGAGAGCCCCGCTGTCATTGCAAGGTACCCATGACCCACATAAAGTCTGAGCTGTTCATCTATATAGGGGGCTAGGTCCAGCCCAAGCATGGTCCTTGGCTGGTGCTTCAGTCTCTGCAAGTCTCTCTGGGCCCTGTTTAGTTGGCTCTGTTGGTCTTCTTGTTGAGCTCCTGTCCCCTCTGGGTCCTTCTATCCTTCCCTTCACTTTTCCACAAGGCTCCCTATGCTTTGCCCATTGTTTGGTTGCGCGTCTCAGCATCTGTTTCCATTTGCTTCTGGATGGAGCCTCTCAGAGGACTGCCATGCTAGGCTCCCATCTGCAAATATAGCAGAGTGTCCTTAATAGTGTCAGGGGTTGGCTGTCTCCCATGGGGTGGGCCTCAGGTTGGGCCAGGCATTGGTTGGACATTCCGTCAATCTCTGCTCTGTCTTTATCTCTGCACATCTTGTAGGCAGGGTAAATTTTGGGTCAAAGTTTTTGCTGGTGAGTTGGTGTTCCCCTCCCTCCACTAGGAGTCCTGTCTAGAGAGTGTCCTCTTCAGTCTCCATGACCCCTGCTACTAGGAGTCTCAGCTAGAGTCACATGCCGAGTGACTTGGTGACTTCTAGAACCGGATCTTTCTAATCCCCAGTTGCTCTTCCCTCCTCCCTTCTGCCAGCTGCTTCCTGTTCTACTGCGCACAACAGCACACAGGTGACGACCACCTCCTAAAAGATCCGCAGGCTCATGCTTACAAACCTCTGGGGTTCAGAAGCCATGATCAGCACCGAGGTGTCTAGCTCATCGTGTTCATCCTTTGCCCCTCCCCTGCAGGTGATCTTCCCAGTGCAAACAGGGTGAGGGTGTGCTGGGGGACACTGGGTCCAGGGGCCTGGTCTGCCTCAGTGCTTACAGAGCGCGGTGGTCTGTGCCTCTCCCTCCCCTCTCCTCCCTCTCTCCCTCCCCTCCTCCTTCCCACACACCCTCCTCCCCTCCCTGTACTCGAATCCCCATCTCTGCTCTAGCTGTTGTTCTTTCTTTGGTAATAATAGTCCCAGATAATATGCTTTTAGGTAGTGTCACCAATCAGAAACACTCAGGGCTAGTTAGCAGCCGGCAAAGTGTAATTTTGAATTTAAAATTAGCGATCTGGACCTATTTCAGGAGTTCATAGCCATGGGGTGGCAAGCAAATGCTCAGCGGAAGCTGATGTCTTACCCTGTGGCAGCATCAGAGATGTACAGTGGCTTAGGGATTTAAAAGCCTGATCCTGGACTCCTGACTCCAGAGGCACATCCCATTGTTTCTAGAATAAGCGACCTATATGCAGTTTACACCATGCAACCAATTTCTGGCTAACAAAGCAATTTAAATATAATTTCATTTTGTTTTAAACCTACTCAAAGAACTTGTTTGAGGTTAGCAGCTAGTTGGTGAAAAAGAACAGAGTTTGAGGGAGGGCTTTCTTCTCTAGCTAGAGAAGACGTTTATCAAGAAGCTGGTAAAGGGCTATGGGACATATGAAGAGGCCAGTCAACGTGTGAAACCAGGTGAACTTCAGGTAGTCATTTTTCATGTGCTTTACTATTCTTAATCACGTGGCATTTCTTCTGTCTTTTCCAGGGGCAATCACATGCCTACCTCCTTCCCAAGTGGTCACTACATGTATGTGTGTATGTATGTATGTATGTAGCTCGGGTATGTATCTCATGTATGTATGTATCTCATGTATTTATATGTATGTAGTTTGTGTATGTATATAACTCATGTACATATGTATGTATCTCATGTATGTATTATGTATGTGTGTATGCATGTTTCTTATATGTGTATGTATTATGTAGATCATTCATATATGTGTGTATGGAGCTCATGCATGTAATATGTATCTCATATATGTATGTATTATACATGTATGTATGCATGTGTGTAGGTAGCTCTTGGATGAGCATCAGGAGCGTCACCTCAGAGTTCATCAGGACAAGGGATGCTCAGGCCCCAGCCCTGGATCAGGGCTCAAAGCCGCCGAAGCTCAGATGGGCTGGTGGGCCAGGTCCTGCTCCTAGTCACAGAGATCTGGCATCAGCTGGGATGCTGTCTGGGGATTTGGGCGGAGTGCGGCAGACACCACGCTAGCTCTTAGCTCTGCGGCCTCTGTGCTGTCCTCTTCACTTGGGTCTAGTTCTACTTTCCATGTAATGCCTACTCTTTCCCTAAGGCAGGCCTGCATGCACTTGTCCACATACTCCATTCCATGTATGTGTGTCTGTCTGTGTGTATGTGGGATGTGTTATGTATATTTGCTGGTACCTAAAATATGCCCCTTGAGACAGATAGACACCCCTGCTCTCTTATGTCCCAGACATAACTGCGCCATTGGTTTTTAAGGCTCTGTTGGTAGTGCTGTTGACGCTGACGGGAGGAGGGAGCCCATGTCGTGGCTCTCTGTCACATGCCCCTGCACTCCTGCCGGCTCCAGGTCTCCAGGCAAGGGTCAGGAAGGGTAACTTGGTTGGGTGGAACTCTTGTTCTCTGTGGAGCTAGTGGTTGGGCCAGCACCATAACTGGTGATCTCTAAAGCTGTTCATGGCCCATCTTTCTACTTAGATCGCTGACCTGGACACTCTCCCCCACCCTGTGCCTGGGTGGGACCCTCTCTAATTCACTCAGGGGTCTTACATTGGCCTGTGGTAGTAATGATGTAGGCACATGCTTATATAGACAATGGACATGCTTCGAAGCCCATGTGAAAAGGAACCCAGCACAAAGGACTAGAAAGGTGCTCATGGCGGGATCCACAAAGTACGATCTTTGCCAAGCCTCCCTCAGCTGCCACTGTACCGTTTCCTCTGAGCTGTGTGTCATTTTGTGAGTTTCTGACCCAAGCCGGATTTCCTGCCGATGCCCTGCCCCATGATGAGGGGCCCCGGAGATAACTTGGCTGACAATGACGGGTCAGTGGGCGCCACCACTGGTGATGGCAGGGGGTTGTCACAAGTGGCGATGGCGGTAAGGACGTGTCAGAACAGTGAAGGGCCAGTACCTGCATGACTAGGAGTAAAGTGTGCAATGGGAACAAGTGGAAGAGACTGAGTCACCGGGATGTGGAAGGACCCATTTTAACATGGGCCATGAAGCCACTCTGCCTGAGTGCAGCCCAGCCTCGCCCACTGAGAGTTACACAGCCGTGAACAAGTGTCTGCATTTCCCATGCCCCAGGGTTCATTTGCCAGGCAGGAATCACAGTAACACCTACTTACGAAGTTTAAATAAGCTACTCATCAAATTCTTAGAAGGACACATCTCAAATAGCACAGTGCTTCCCACACAGAGTCTTCTGGGTTGTCCAAAATGAAAGCTAAAGCCGCCTCCTCCTCCTTCACTCACCCCGGAGTCTCGGTGGTCGGGGGTCCTGTACCCGGCACTTTGTGCCGCTTCCCAGGCTTCCCAATAAGACTGTGTATATCTTTAAGCCTTGGAGAAAATCCTTAAAAAGTGGAGCTGAAGAGAAACAGCTGTTCTGCTTTTGAAAAGATTTGCCAAGCTCACGTGGTTCAATTTAATGTCTGGTGCTCTCAGCTCCAGAGACAATGTAACTTGTGTCATTACTGCCCCAAAGAGCGACTCTTTGGTGAATGTTCGCTTCGGCTGCCTGAAACTCCACCTGGAACAAAGAAGTGCAAACACACACGTGCAGGGTGGAGAGACTGTAATGGGGTAGGGGGGTGGGGGGAGACGCCTCAGCGTGCCTCACAGCGCAGAATCAGAACGTTGAGGAGGCTGTCTGCTTCAGCAGGCGTCTTAATTTTTAAGCAGTATTTTCAGGGTGATAGTTTATGATTCTGAAAAGTGGCCAAGAGACCACAGGACAGAGTGGGAACCACATTCAGACCTCTGTGAGCTTCCTTCTGAAAGGCTGTCAGTCTTCCTCACATTGGGGAGGAGATAGCTTCCCACTCCGCAAGACAACATTGAGGTTCAAAAAGGTGATACGACCAAGTTCATCCAATCAGTGTATTACAGAGCTAGAATTTGACTGATTCCACCTAAACCCAAAACTTATTACCAAAGTCCTGGGTGTCTTTTTCCCCATTATCCAGAATTTTTAAATAACATTTTTTATTGAGCCATAATCATGTAATTTACCCCTTTAAGTATAAAATTCATTGATTTTTCAACATTTACCATTGTGGAATCATTACCACAATCACTTTAGAAGATTTTCATAATTGTCCTCACTAAGAACCCCTATATTTATCAGCTGTCACCTTCATTTTTGTATTTACAGCTCATAGTTTGAAATTTTTTATTTGGCAATTTTAATATGCCTATAATGCATTCTGCAGGGGACAGACAACTGTAAGGGCCAGGTCATGTTTAGAAAATGTGGCACTGATATGGGTATCCAACATGGGCCAAGATGGCAACTGCTAGACATCTGGGGAGTTCTGGTTCAGCCCAAACTGGCTGACACCTCATGTCCTAGAAACCCAAAGTAAACAGTCGATGTAATCTACCATACTCCTCCCCTGGGATGAGGGTTCTGCTAACTGGCCTTGAGGTCATGGGGAGTCCTTGAACCCTGAACCTTGAACCCTTGCCAGCCTGCCTCTGTGTGTGTGTGTCTGCATGCTTGCATGCATGCTCATGTGTGTTGGCTGGAGAGTGTGCCTGTGCATGTCCGTGGGAGGCCCACGTGCGCCTGGGATCCTGCTGCTGTGTCTGCATCGTGGTCACCTTGGCAACCTTCACCCGCACTGCATAAAGGAGGTCCCTGCAGTGGTTTGAATAGGAAAGGCCCCCATAGGCTCATACATTGCGTGCTTGCTCATTAGGGGGTGCTGACAGGGTTTAGGAAGTGTGGCCTTGTTAGAGGAAGTGTGCCCCTGGGGGTGGACCCGACTCTCTCTCTCCCTGCTTCCTGCCATCTGGGTGTGGAACTCTCAGCACCACATCTGCCTGCACGCCACCATGCTCCCTGATGAGAATGGACTTGCTCTGGGCTTTGAGCAAGTCCCGGCTAAATGTTTTCTTTGTAAGAGTTGCTGTGGGGTCGCTCCCGAGTTGGATAGTCATTGGTCTGCCATTTCCTCAGTCTCTGCTCCATCTTTATCCCTACACTTTTTGTAGGCAGGACACATTTTGGGTCAAAGTTTTTATGAGTGGGTTGGTGTCCTTCCAGTGACCCCACTGGAAGTCCCACCTGGCTGCAGGAGGTGGCCACTTCAGGCTCCTTAACCCCCGCTCCTGGGAGTCTCAGCTAGGGTCTCCCCTGTAGACTCCCGGAACACTCCCCTGCCCCAGAAATGTCCCCACACACTGATTTCTGTTCTCTCTCCCCGTCCTTCCCCCCACACCTAATACCCACCTCTGTTACCCTCTCCCTCTTCAACCCAGCTCCCTCTCTTTATATGCTTCTAGTGTCTATTTTATTTCTTCTGAGTGAGATTCAAGCATCCCCCCTAGCTTCTAGAGTCTGTGGATTATATGATGGTTATGCTGTAATTTATGGCTAATATCCACCTATAAGTGCGTATATACCATGTGTGTCTTTCTGGGTCTGGGTTACCTCACTCAGGATGATCTTTTCTAGTTCTATACATTTGCCTGAAAATTGAATATTGTGTTTGTTTAAATAGCTGAGTAGTATTCTATTATGTAGATGTACCATAATATCTGCATCCATTCTTCAGTTGAGAGACCTCTAGGTTGTTTCCAGTTTCTGGCTATTACGAATAAAGCTGCTATGAACATAGTTGAGCAAATGTCCTCACTGAATGGTGGAGCATCTTTCAGGTATATGTTCAGGAGTGGTATGGCTGGATCTTGAGGTAGCACCATTCCCGATTTTCTGAGAAACTGCCAGATTGATTTCCAGAGAGACTGTACAAGTTCGTACTCCTCCCATCTTGCCCCCTGTCAACCTTCCCCACTGTTCCTACCCATCCTTCCCCAGATTCATGACTTTGGATTTTGTTTTGTGGCTGACTCAGTTTAGCCAGGACCACTTACGCTTTCTCCTGGATATTCGTGTACGTGTGAGATTTCTAGATAATATTCGCTCTGTGTCGATGCTTGAGAAACCAGCAAGCTGGCTCCTCAGAAGGTGCACCTGTGGAACCGTTCCAGGGAAAACCGGAACAAGAAAATATCAAATCTTTATGGTGCTCGGGTACAGGAAATGTCTTCTTTCCTTCATATAAAAGAGAGGGTTTTTTTCCTACATAGTCTTAGCACTTTGGTTGCAAACACAGGAAAAACTGAAGAATGACGCTGAAAACCATGGTGACAATGATGGACGTGACAATTACCCAGGATGGAACAAAACCATCAGCGGATGCCCAGATCACCTCATCTTAGGCTAGAAAACGAGGAGTGTAGGAAATCCGAAACCCCAGATCTCCGAGTGCTGTGCTTGATCTGGAGCTACTATGTACTCATGCTAATTGTTTGTTCCCTGAGATATTTACTGTTCCAAGAGCAAGTGCTCACATGCACCAAGTGACACATGTAACCTTGCTCCCAAATTATCCCTGATTGGCCAATAAAATTGCCTACACTTGGGCTGGGCAGCAGAGAGGTTGGTGGAGCTAAGGTTCAAGGGCATGGAGGGCAGAAGGATCACGAGGAGAGAGGGGTGAAGGGGAGGAGAGGGGCAAGCAGAAGGGATTAGCCAGGGGTCAGCGTGAACCAGAAGCACGTGACTGGGAGGAGCTGGCTCTGAGGACTGGCATGACGGGGAGAAGCAGCCCAGACGGAGCAGGTGCAAGTATTTACGGGAATTTGGGATGGGAAGCGTGGCTGGGAGATAACAATGGAGCATAAGGGGGTAAGATCTGCCAGCCCCAGTGTGTAAGTCATATCTAAAGTCTAATAGGTGTGTATGTCTTTTATTTCTGTAACAGCAGGTTTAATAACAACCACTGCATTTAATGACCATATGAACCAATAATAAATAATCATTTTTCTGCAATATTCACATCAACTTCAGAGCACGTTTCTTTGGTTATCATTGGATGGTGTGTGCATGTGGGTGTATGACTGTGTGTGTGTGCATGTATGTGTGTGTTTACGTATGCACATGTCTGTGTATATGTTTGTGTGTTTGCATGTGTATGTGTGTGTACATGTGTGTCTATGTATGTGCTGAAAGTGTTCAAGCATGCTTTCAAGGAAAGATCATTGACTCTCACTGCAGAGTAAGCCTTCATTGTGTGTTACTGCAGTTTTGATGTCTGAGCCACCTTGGTAGATCATCGAGGCTTGGACATTGCTATAATGAGAAGTGCTTTAACAGCAAATCTGAGCATGAGCATGATTTTAGTTTAGTCCTGCCTGCTGTATGAGTTAGAGTAAGTTGTTGGGAAGTTGAGTGTGAGTAAGTTAATGCATTTGAAAAATGCTTTGTTAGTTGAAAAGGAACCATGTAATTTTAATGTATTTAAACAGACTGTGTAATGGTCATTTTTTCTGAATATTTTTCCTTTTTTCATGCTGTTTTTCCTTCCAAACTTTTTTTTAACCATGCTTCTCTAAATGCTAAGGAAGAAAAAGAATGAACCTTCCTGGGTAGTTGAGACTTCCCTATGATAAATCTTCCATAAATTGTATTTTGGAAGTTGAAATAAAGTAAGGTGAGTCTGTTTCAATTGTCATGGTTCTGGAAAATGAGAAAAATGTTAGTCATTTTCTAGAACACAGCTGCCAATCCCCCACTCCTCCTTCAAAGTTGACCCTCTGGCATTGGGCAAAGGAGAGGGAGAGCCTGCATCCACCAACCAACATGCCTTGTTCTGGACTCTAAAAGAAACCAAGACACCAAGTTTATCTGAAGAACAGAACAGAGACAGAGTTTATAATGAGAAGGAATGAAGCTATCCACAGAAAGACAAGAGCCACCGAGACACATGTTATGAGAAAGTTGAAAACAGAAAAGAAGAATGTGTAGGAGACAAGTATTTCCTGATCAGTTGAGGGCAGTGGTGGTGATACTTAGTGGTGATGGTGATAGTGGTTGTGGTTAGTAACTCCCAAATGAATACTCAAGTTAGGATCCATCCATAAATAAATCTTAAATCGGGCACAGGTTATGACTGAAGATGGTCTGGAGATTCTCAAAAGTCTGAGTCCTTGGTTATATGTTTAAGTTTGGGGGATAGTGGTCACATCTGCAACACCAGACTGGAAGCTGGAGGGAGATCAGGAGTATGAGGCCAACCTTGGCTACACAGTGAGTGTGAGGCCACCTGGACTAGGTGAGACCTCTTTTCAAAACAAACAAAAAAGTGAACCAAAACCAAAAGATAAATAGAAACTAATAACCTTCAAAATGGTGTGAATGTAACAGGAAGTCTTTACTTTGGTTGGAGTTCATGGTCTAGAGTACAGATCAATACAGTTCTTGATATGAGGAACATTAAAACCACTTTAAACACACAAACTGACAAAAACCCCCACCCCCATGCCCCCACTCTCTCTCCACACAACCTCCATGGATGGTGGGCTTATAAACCAGAATTCTTTTAGTTGAAAAACAAATAGACAGATGAAAGAAATTAGTTAATTTCCAGTGATATGACAGATTTTTAAAAAGAGTAGTAATGGAAATGAAGAAAACATATAGGAATGAACAACAACAAAATGGAATGTAAACATAAAAAATGATACTCCACTAAGCAAATCACAAGGAGGGGAAGGATGCTTTCTTCTATCAAAACCCAGCAACAATGTGGAGTTTTATAAATTCTAGTATATGTTATCAAAAAATAAGTTCAACTAAAATGAAATAGTCAAGAAGGGTAGAAAATAATGTAGCAGAGTAAAACATTTTAAGCAAAGCAGAGCAGAGGGAAAGCAAGGACATAAAGAATCTGCGCCGTGGAAGCGCTCGAGAAAACAATAAAAGACACGATCTGCAAGAAAAGGTGATACAGGTCAGGGTGGCCTGGGCATGTCTACGCATCGTATTACCCTAACTGTTGAGTAATGCAGGGGCCCTGGCCCACTATGGGAGGTACCATTCTGCGGGCAGGTGGTGCTGGAATGGAAGAAAGCCAGCGAGGCAAGAGCTTGGGAACAGCCCAGCAAGCAGTGGTCCTCCACAGGCCCTGCTTCAAGTTCCTGCTGTGGTCCTCACCTCCCTCAGGATGCACCAGGACCTGGAAGTCTAAACCAAATAAAGGCTTTTTTCTCTTTAGTTGCTTTTTGTCCAGTGTTTTATCACAACAACTGAAGAAACACACCCATACATATAATAAAACTATATATGTGTGATATCTAAATGATATACCATGTAATACTCTAAAACAATATGTATGATATCTTGAATGGTGTAGATATATCAAATAATGCAATCTGCAAAGCTGTTTTTAAAATAAGTATATAGATATACATATATACACTGCAGACAGAAGCACAAGTTCTTTTCTACATGCATAAGACAGCTGTGGAAGGAAATCATTACTTGCCTATCCAAAAACACCAATAAATCCCAAAGGAACATGCTTATGGCCCTTATTCTCTGATTATAGAACAATACCCTCAAAATTGTCCACAAAGTACAAAATTATCAATTACTTGTAACTTAAAAACCAGACATCTAACTTCACCACACTGAGAATAGCTCCCAGGTGGTTGGAAAAGTCATTGAGATGAAAATACTCTCTAGAGAGGTGGGCCATGAAGTGAGGGATTGTGAGAATTCTCCACATATAATTTCAACAAAATTGCGTTGCCAACAACGGAAGTCTTTGAGGCTTGAGGAGTTCTGCTCCTCATGGTGCTGACTCAGAATTTGGGCCAGGCTAGTGTCTAGCCTGATATTCCTATTTAAACATGTGAGTCTTTGAACCCAGCTGGGTTCAGGACTTCACTGCCTTGCAATATTTGAGCAGAATTCTTAAGGGACACCAGGCTGTTCTAAAAATAGCAAACTGAAAATTAGAAGGAAAAAAAAGACTTCATTCCCCACAGCAGAAATCAATAGCCCATTTATGCCTTCTGGAAGACACGCCATATTTGGAAATAATTCTAGATGGTCTTCCCCCTTGGCTTTGTGAGAGCGAACAGATCCTGTCTCTCTGCAGCTAATTTTAGAGGGTGACATAGTAAGAATTCTTCCTTGTTTTTTGGTTTGTTTTTCCTCATATGATCTCTTGAGGCTCTGATCCTGAGGTATGCACCATCTGCCAGGTATCTTCCCTGACAGGCAATCAAAGACCTCTCTTTCTCCCTCCCTTCCTCTCTCTCTGTTCCTCCCTTCCTTCCTCCCTCCTTTTCCCCTCCTTCCCTCTCTCTTTCTCCCTCCCTCTCTCCCTCCCTCCTTGCCCCTCCCTCTCTTTCTCTCTCTCCCTCTTTCACCCCTCTCTCACTCCCATGAGGTAAGCAGCTCTTCTCCACACACTCCCTGTGGTGATTATAGAGATTCTTTGCCTCATCAAAACCCTAAGCCATGAGGACAAGTATCCATGGACTGAAACTAGGTTCTAATATCTTTCCTCCTTTTAAATGTTTCTCTCGGGCATTTTGTCACAGTGAAGGACAGCTAACTAACACAATAGGGATTGTTTAAACATTGCATCTGCTCACATGATTGTGCACTGTCTCATTTGATAGTCACAATTACTAGGTGTGATAATCATATTCCTATCACAGAAGAGAAAACAGGCTGGAAGAAGTTAAATGATTTTCTGAAGGTGCCTTACGGATTAGCTCATAACCAAATCCAAGCATAAATGTGAAGCCTTTGATGCTCTTTTACAGGGTTTGGAAGTACCAAGGAGGACAAACGCACAATTGCTGGCTGTGGGCATTCTCCCTATCTCCCGTGACTACTCCAAGTCTACAAGATGGTGGCTGAGAGCCAAGCAAGATTCTCTTTAATTTGTAAGCACTGTGTTGGCATTGTTGCGAGTACTTATTAATCCTGGGCTGCCAATATCAATGGTAGCAACAAGTATTTGGCTCTGCCCATGACAAACAGTTGGGGAAATTGTAAAACAGGGTCACCAACTCCATGGCACAAGCAGAAATCCAGGCAGAGGAAAATGTGTTTTGTGATCAACCAATTACATTTGGTTGATCTCTGAATAAAACAGGGTTAGTAACTCAGAGAGTGGTCCAAGCAACAGCTGAAGAATGACGTTGATTTCATGTGACATCTTACGGCAAAGGTGGCTAGCTAGCCTAAAGCAAGCTGACTTTTCAGATGAAACGTGTAAAATTGTAAAGCTTTCGTTGAAGTCACAGGTGGTACATAAAACACCACAAAAACATGAGAAGCTCATCAAAAGTTAATTATGTTTTCACGTGAAAAATCCACTGGAACCTAATGAGTGAGTTGGACCATGAGTGAATGCCAGGTTCCACACAACAAGGATTTAATTTACGGGGGCTATCCATGGGACCGAAGCAAAACTTCCAGAAATAGCAAGATAGGCATGAATAGCATCGTTAAAATAAATCAGCCATGTTTTCATTGAAAGTGGGGTAAGGAGCTAGAACAGATGGGGAGATGCTACAAGACCGAGTGGCTGCAGACTTAAGTGTCATGTTTAGGAATGAGGACAACTTTTTTCCCCCACAAAAGACTTTCCTAGCATAAATGCTAAGTAACAAATTCTTTTAAAGGCAAGTAAGAATGTGAATTTATTTCCTGAGATGCTAGAATTTTCTCCAGATGTTGTGCTGCCTAAGATTGTCAGAAAGTGAAGAAAAAGATGTGAGGCAGATGATAAAGTGCCGGCCCCACAAGCATTGTGACCTAAATTTAATCTCCAGCACCCATGTTAAAATAACATGTTGAGTGCAGCATGTCTATATTCTTAGCACTTGGGGGGATGGAGACAGGAGGATCCCTGGGACTTGGGGGCTAGCTGGTCTACCGGTCAGTCAGCCTGTTCAGTGAGAGACCCTGCCTCAAAGAATAAGGTGGTAAACTATTGAGGTAGATACCCAAAGTCAACTTCTGACCTTCATTTATGAATGCACATACACACACATGCATGAGTGAATGGATCAGAATTAGGAGCTTAAAGATGTGAAGTATGTGATTCAGGGAAAACTTTCATTTCACAGAAGGAAAAAGAAAGCTTACGCAGTGGGTGGCATTCAAACAATACCTACACAGTAAGTCTGTTTTGGCATGATGTTGAGATAATTCTGCTAGTTTTCTTTTGATTAGTATTTGTCTGTTTTATCATTTTCTATCCAGTCAATTTAACTCATTGATTTCTGTCAAAAGCGTATGCTCATCTCTTTTTAAAAAAATTATTAATTATAGTTTATTCAACTTGCTTTTTAATTAATTAATTAATTGATTGATTGATTACTTTTGATCTCTTATAAACACATCCTTACAGTGCTGAGGAACTAAGTCCCTGGACGTTTCTTTTTTCTTTCCTTTCCTTTTCTTTTCTTTCTTTCTTTTGAGAAAGGGTTCCTCTGTGTAGCCATTGCTGTCCTGGAACTCATTCTGTAGACCAGGCTGGAACTCACAGAGATCCACCTGCCTCTGCCTCCAGAGTGCTCAGGCTACAGGTGTGTACCACTACTTCCTGACTCATTTCTTAATTTATGGACATATTTTGGTTTATTTTCCACATTGTAGCTTTCATTTCTTCCATGTGCACATCCTCTTGTGAAATGATAATAACCCTCCCATTCTGGGAAGGTTTTTGGAAGTTAGTTATGTACACTCGGCTTTCCTAAGCAGCTTGTTTTCATTCTTATACCCCCAAGCCAACATTCAGAGTATTTCTTTCCTCTTACATTCCATTGCCAAGCATTTTAGTTCTGTTATGTTTTTATAGTTCCATGGAGTGTTTTAATTATGCTTCGTTCCTTCAGTATTAGCCTGAATTTGCCCACATTTGCCAGATGCCTCGTCTTGGAGTCCATTGTTTACCTCAGACTTTCTGTCTTGGGTCATTTTGTTTTGCCTGAAGAATATCCTTTAGAATTTTTCTTACTGAATATCTAAAAAGAACAAACTGTCTCTGTTTTGGGTTGTTTGAAAAGATCTTTCTCTTTCTTGTATTCCTGAAAGATGCTAGAGCTGGATTTTGACTCCTCCATTGTCAATTTTCTTCTCTCTTAGTGAATATCTATTGTTTTCAGGCATCCACTGTGTCTATTGGGACCTGAGCAAAGCTCCTTGAAAAGCTATGATTTTTCTCTGTGGGGATCTGTAGTACATTTTCATGGAATCACACATGCTCTTGGTTTTTAATTTGCTGTATAAAATAAGATATTTATCCTGCATTCTCCCTGATCTGTGTTTATAGATGGTAAGTTTTGATCCTGTAAGTTAATGTTCTAGACCAATGGTTCTCAACCTATGGTTCACGACCTCTTGGGGGGAGGAGGGGAGGACAATGACACTTTCACAGGAGTTGCGTAAGACCATTGGAAAGCACAGATATTCCTATTACAATTCATAAGTGTAGCAAAGTTACCATTTTGAAGTAGCAATGGAAATAGTTTTATGATTGGGGGTCACCACAATATGAGGAACTGTATTAACTGGTCACAGCACAGAGAAGACTGAGAACCACCGGAGTACACGCTAGCCTCTGAGCTGTTCCCTTTGAACGTTGCTTCTGCCTGGGGCTTTTCCTCTCTTGTGCCCACCTCAGCCCTATTCCACCTTCCCTGTTGCTTTCCTGGCTCTTAGTTAAGTGCTCGTGTTTACTGTCTCTCCATCTCTTTCCTCTAGTTTCTTAATTTTAAAAAGCGCACACAGTGGTGGGTTTCACGTGCTTGCCTGCGCACACTTCGTGTTTATTCACTCCGCTCTCCCGTCTCATCAACAACCTGCCCATCTGCTGGTTGCCTTAGTCCCGCCAACAGCCGCTCCTTTGCCTTTGTGCTGTGTGCATTGTTACCCTCCTCCCCTTTATACTAAAACATGCCATCCATGCCTCCTGAATCTGGGTTACTTCACTTAGTGTAATAATTTCCAATTCTCTTCGTTTTTTCCGCGCAGATGACCCCCTTCTGCTCTTCTCAAGGTCACCTCTTCCTCGTATTTTCAGTTTCACAGTTTCTCTTTGGCTATGTCTCATTTACCTGCTTTGGGGTGGAGGAAGATTTGGTTTTCGATGTGGCTGGCACTCCCCTCGGTTTGGAATCACTCTTTTGCATGGCATGTAAAAATAGATTCCTCTTTATGTATATTGTCATCTTGTGTGTCCTCAAGGCCAGAGGACTGCTTCAGACACCCTGGACCTGAGTTAGGTGAGCCTCACATGGTGGGTGCTGGGAACTGAACGTGGGTTCTCTGGAAGAGCAGCAAGTGCTCTTAACCATTGAACCCACATTTGACATGTGTTGATGACATGGATTATCATCATGAGCCTGCAGCGTCACAGAGGCTGATGCGTGGCCACAAATTCTCAGACTTTTCTCCCTAAACTCAGTGGCTTCAGATAGTCTGTATCTTTACTGTTCCCTGAAAGGGACAGAACGCATGGATGTTTCCCTATGGATATAAGCATTGGGGTAAAGAGTTCATGGGAGGGCTTTCTTTAAATCATATTGTGCTTGGGCCCTAGCACCCCTCCTTGCCTGATCTCCTCTAACCCTGTAAGACATTGAGCATCAGGCTCAAATTCAGAGCAAACATATCTCTGCTTTTGATTCTGTATGCCTGTCCTGGCTTTGGTTTTAATCTGAGGATTTCCTACTTTCTTCTCAGCCGGTCATGTGTTTTGGATGATGGTTATTGTTTATTTGTTTTCATTTTATCCAGCTTTTAATTGTTTTAGTTAGAAAGTTTTCAGGCCCAATATAAAACATCCTTAATATCAAATTATTATTACCAAAGAAAAAGTGTGGGGAAAATATGGATGAATCAGTCAACAGGTAATAGAAACACACCATCTGTACAATTGGGAAGTAATTTGCAAGACCTGTAGTATCTACACTTAAATGGTAGTGACCTGTATTTTATTCTGAAACCCTTTAATATATGCTCATACCACCCCAGGCTTTGGGTTCTAGTGAAGGTTTAGTGAATTTGTAGAAGTACAAGAAAACCAACTGTCTGTTTATTGCTTGGTTTATTGAATACCATTTCAAGGTATTCTTTTTTATAAAATTTCACACAATTTTAAATCATTTCTCAATACATGAGAGAGTAGATTTGTTATAAATTTCAGTCCTTGATTTTTCAGGATCAATATGGAAGATTTTATTATCTTCATACAAAAGGGTCTTCTTTCTCTGCTTCAGACCCAAAGCATGTTGCAAATTCTCATAGCAAAGTGAGCGTTACTGTATAGTTTTTACTAACGTTAGTCGAACATGTTCGGCCAGATTCTGCACTTGATCATGTCTGAGTTTTCCTGTCTGTATTTTGTCCTGTTGCTGTGAGAAAATACCCCGGCAGAAGTGACCGAAGGGTTCCGGGTTAGAGTCCACGCAGTAGCTGGCGTGTAGGCGGCACGCCAGCATCCACAGCGAAGGTGCAGAGAAGCAAGATGAATGGCGGCTCAGCTCCCACTTACGCAGGCCAGGGTCCCCTGCGTAGGGAACCCATCTCAGTCGACTATTCAATCAACACAGTTTCCTCCAGACACAGCTACGGGCCAACCTGATCTACATCACCCTTACTGAGAATCATTCCTCAGGTGATTCTAGATTGCGTCCGGTTGACGGGTAAAACTCACCATCACACCAAAGAGGTGGGATTCCGGGCTTTGATGGTGAGCTCAGGTGATCTATACAGATGGAGAGTGTATCCGATTGTGGCGGCTTCCGAGTCACAGCTGGTTCGTGGGAACTGTAATCTTTTGGTTTCCATCTCTGCATATTGCATTTCTTCATGCCATCTGTCTTGGGATTTTCTATTCAAAAGTAATAACACATCTCAGTTTCTAAGTAGTCCTCTGTGGCTTCCTCAAACATTACCAGCTTCATTTTTTTTTCTTTTCTTTTCTTTTCTGAGACATTCAGGACAGCCAGGGCTACGTAGTGAGACACAGTGCGACCCTGCCTCAAGCAAGCAAGCAAACATTTATTTCCTTCTTTTACTCACTCTTGCCCTCCCAGCCTGAGCTCTTCTCCTGCTCAACTCCGTCTCCCCACCCAATCTTCCCTTCGCTTTTACATTGAAAAGTAAATACGATTTGAACAGGTCTTGAAGCTTTTCATAGTTGTTTTGTACTGGATTTTTATTTGATACCTTCATGTTATTAAATTGAATATTTTGTTCTTAAAATAATAATTTCTATTTAATCTTTGTTAATCCGGTATGATTATAGCCTTTGAGTTTATAAGATCAACAATTTTGGCTGATTTGAACAATAATTATAGTCTTTTCAAAATTATTACTCACATAGTTCATATATCATTCATGTAAGTACTTTGTATTTTATAAGTATAAGCATAGAAATGTTAAAGATATGTTTAAAAATAAATGTTTTCCTTTCTATTAATTCTTCCTGGATTTAAGTGAATGTAAGTTCTTTATTTGGCTCTTTCTTCTTTTTTGGCATTCTTTAACTCCCCCTGTTGTTTAGATCCTAGGTGTTCCCTGATTAGTTCTTATTTAGGAGATTAAGTTTGAAATTCAGTTCTCAGATCCCACTAGCTCTATTTAAATGCTCAGTAACTACTTGTGGTCACGGCTGAGCCTCGGAGGGTACAAACTGTCATGCAGGCATAGACTGTCAGCAGAAAGTCCTTTGGGGACAGCTGTTCACTCCTGCACCACTGAGGACAAGTTGTAGTGCCAATAGAGACTGAAACTTTATTGTATGTCTCTCTATGTTAATTTGTTTTCTGTTATTGTAATTAAATAGCCCACACTAGGTAACTTTATAAAATAAATAGGTTTATTTCACTATATTTTGGAGAAGCAGGGGCCACTTATGGTAACAGATTTCTTGCTGGCAGAATCCTGAGACAGGAGAAGACATCACACAAAAGATGCAGAACACATGTGCGTCTTTTCTGGTCTCTCCTTCCTCTTAGAAAACTGTTATTTACCTACAAATTGTACCGAAAGCCAATGCACAGAGAGGTCATGGGCCCTGGGTGGGGCATCATGCTATTGAAGATTTGCTAACTGGACCTGGCTTCAAGCTGCCCTCTGAATGCTTGGGTTTACCCTGTCCTCATGTGGATCAGAGAACTTTTTGCAGGGGTTAGTTAATTCCAAGACTCACAACAGGTCAAAGTGCTGAGAATAAATGACTTTTACGTGTTCTGCACTAAGCAAACATCTGTGTCACACTCTCCGAGTCTCAGGAGCGCTGAGATGGGACAGAAGAAGAGCGTAAGATGCTAGGGAAGAGAACGAGAGCGGCTGTCCCCTGGATGCAGCGACAGTTACGCTCAGGGCTCGTGGGAGCTGTGCGTGGGCGCACACGCCTGAGCTGTCAACGCTCCAGCACGTGTGGAGGAGGGGCGCGTGAGGCTGACTCCCACTGAGGAGCTCTGGGGTGTCAGAGGGACACCCCATACATGTATAAATTTATGCACGTATAAAATTGCCAAGAATGAGAGAAAGCCGGTTTTCCACCCCAGAGGCCACATGGTAACTTTCTGGGATCCTTATCAGCTTCCGGAGGCTCCACTTCTACACGTCATGGGTCTTCAGCATCTTTCTGCATTGTGATGGAGGTTAAATGTCAGCCCTAGCGGATGAAGCCCGCTCACAGGACATCAAAACCATAGCACCACATTATTCTCATTAGATCCGAATCACAACGCTCCGCCCTGTTCTTTTGTTTGTTTGTTTGTTTTTTGTCAAAGCCCCTTTGAGGACCTGACAGATAATAACACAATAATGTAGGACAAAATACAGACATCACCTTGCACACCATAGTTTATGGTGAAACAAAGCAAGAAATGAGAATATTAAACAGAAAGCCTGGAGAGAAACTCCAGCACCCGAACCTGGCTGGTGAATGCTTAGAGCTCAGCGCCTCCAGGGTGGAGGGCGTTTGGGCTGGTGGTGGCCAGGGTTGCTTGCAGTCCAGAGTTGGCATCACTCGCTCCTCTTCTGTGCCATGTGCACTGGGGCTATTGTAATTTCCTACAGTTACCGACTGGTTAAAACTACAAGTCTATGTCTGACATTTCTAAAGGGCAAGGTGTGAGAGCAAGGCTGGGCAGCCTCCGAGGGCTCTCGGGCAGCCCTTCCCGTGTCCCCTCCGGCATACGGTGGTTGCTGATGTCCCAGGACTTTCCAGCAGCTGCCTGACTCTGGTCACCACACTGTCACGTTCCATCTTCTCCGTGTGGCTCTCTAACTCTTTATTGAACTTCAACTGTTGGACCTGGGGCCCACTCTCAACAGTGTGGGCTCATGCACACAAGGTCCCATGTGTAAAGACCGTATTCCAAATGGGGCCACTAGTGGGAGGAGAGTTTGGGACTTCTGAGGATATATTTTTTGGAGTGACACAATTTAACCCAACTCAGGGATGAGAAGATTAAAAACTTCTGATTAGCATTTCTCTTTTAGAAAAAAATCTTAAGTTGGTACATATTTGAAGCAAGAAAAGGGAATGCCATTAAACCAAATAAACTAAAGTTTTATTATTTGGGGGCTCTGGAATAGAATAAAGCAATTTCCCCTTTAATTTAACACTCTGAATACTAAAGCCCTGCATATAATAAGTATGTAAGAATAATGTACTTATGCATGTGTATAAATCAGGATTAAAAAACCCTCAGTATTCATGAAAATATCAATACAGTTATTCAAGAAAGACTGGAATAAAAATTACTTCCCAGGGAGTATCTGGGAGTAATCGAGGGGAGGAAAACCATGATTAGAATATAGTATATGAATAAAAAGCTATTTTCAATATATTCAAAAAAATCCTCCCCATGTCTTAGACATGCAAACACACATGGAAGTACATACATAGAAATATATATACTTATGCACAGTATACATACATTCTAATACTCCTATACTTATCAATGCATCACATCTTCAAATGTTACACAGTCAGAGTCTCATATGAACTGTCTGTGGTGACAGACTGTGGGAAGACCCTCTAATCAATTAGCATGTGTTGAAGAAAGGCCCTTTGCCAGACAGCTTTCACCACGTGTCCTCCATGTGCCCAGCCCTTTCTCCTGCCACTCTACCCTAGGAACAGACCTTTTTTCTAGACTGTAATTATTTTTTAATAAATACCAAATTAGGTATTTTTAGACTTTTATTATTACAATAGGCTTTGGCAAGCATATGGCCTCTTTGCTTTATTTTTTCTTTTATTAAAAATATTTTTTTCATAAATTACATTCTGATTATGGGTTTCCCTCCCCCAACTCCTCCCCAATCCTCCCCACCTTCTCTCTTATGCAAATCTATACCTCTCTTCCTCACTGGGAAACAAGCAGGCATCTAAAAGGTAAAAATAAAGTAACATAAAACAAGAACAAACAAACCGGAATAGAACAAGACAAACAGAAGAAAAAAAGCAAAGAAAAACACAAGAATACATAGATGCAAAGATAGCGTAGAAGTTCCATAAAAACACAGAACTGGGAACCACAATGTCTACGTAAAAGATCTGTAAGGTTAAAAATATGCCCTGACATAGCTATGAGACCAAGAACCTCCAAAAAGTGCTGCTGAGCTCATTTCATGAGGAATCGATGCTTAAAACATCGTTGCCAGAAGCTCCAAATGTCACTGGCCCTCAGCACTTTTCAGTCCCACATACTGATGAGTGCGTGCCTCTCCATGCCGTCTCCCAGGGCCCATCTGCGCTGTCTCAGGTGTTGGCAACGTCAAGTACAAAGAGTGCTTACCAGGCTGAACAGCGTTCCCTTGGGCGTATGCAGCACACGCGCCGTTTCTATTCATCCCCGGTTAGACACTCCAGTGGACCCCGCATGTCGGCCAGTGCAGAGGCTGCTGCCATGAGCACAGGGCGTGGCTGTCTTTCCCGCACACTGGTTCATTTCCCTGGGATCTGAATTCAGGGGTAGAGTTAACAGACCACATGGTAGGCCTAGTTTTAGTTCTTTGAGGAGCCTGTGTACTGTGCAGGAGTGGCTGGACTACTTTACACCTCCCCCCAGCAGTGTGCAAGCACCTCCTCTTGTGCGCATCACCGCCAATACCTGTTCAACTGTCTCCTGCCTGTCGGATGGTAACCACTGTAACGGGGCCCAGTTCCTGAGTGTTGACTCAGATGTTCCCCATTGTTTATGACATGGTAGAATGATGATGAAAGGCTAGGGTGGGGGAAGGGAAAGATGGGGAAGCAGCAGCCAAGAGATGCATGACCTCATGCACAAACCTCAGGACACCTACCGTCCAGCAAGGAAGCTCTGGTTAGTGATGATGACATGGCCTCAGGAAGTACAAGACAGTGGGTGTTAAATACATGATGCCCACGAGTACTGGAGAGGTAGCCCAGTGGTCAAGAGTCCTGGCTGCTCTCGCAGGGGACCTGGGTAGTTCCTGGGACACACGTGGCGGCTCGCAGTCATCTCTAACTTCAGTTCTAGGTGGACTTCTCTGGCCTCGGTGAGCTCCTGCTCACACAGTGCAGCGCCCCACCCAGCACACAGATACCCACATAAAAGCAGATTTAAAAGTGATAACCGTAAACAGCTATGCCTTGGTTAGGACCACAGGCATTTGTCATCATGCTCAGCTTCTGTCCAGTTTTCCAAAGTTAAAAATAAAACAGAAGCCTCAACTGTGACTGCCCTCGGATCATCTAATCATCCTAAGAACATGGCCTCTCTGCCCTGCAAATGCTGCCTCTTTGCATCAGAGTCATAGGGATATTGTGTGTCTGTTTCCTTAGTGTCGTGGGTTTCTGTTCTTTCTGCCAGCTGCTGTCTCAGATCAGCATCCTGCTCTGACCTCATGCAAGAGGGATGTGGAAGTCTTTGGTGATAAGAGCGACTTCCTGCTGAGAATCTGGGTCAGTGTGTACATGTATATACATAACCTAATAATACACACCACAGACATATACACATTACTCTAAGAAACCTGTGTTGTTTCTTTAGTCCTGCAAGACCGACACTGTTAAATGTTTTTAAGAAAATGATGTCTTCTGACACAAGGCTGCCTGGTGTTTGTCCTTAGCCATTTTTGTGGCCAGCTCCTTGTCCTGAGCCCTCCAGAGTAAGTCATTTGACTTTTCAATAAAAGAGAGTCAATAAGCCACATTCCTGTGAAGAGCATCATATTAATGGTGTTCAGTACGATCTTCAATAATAGTACATTAGGAACGGTGTATATGGAACAAATGTAAAGGAGAATAAACTCACTCGTGAGCACTTCTTTTTAGTATCTGAGGATGTATATTCACAGACCAGAATAAACTTGTTTACCAGAGATGGCCTATATTCCTTCCTGCACTCCACTCTGGATTAATAGCATTCGGAAGGAAGTGATACACAGTCTGATTCAACTTCCCTCCGAGCACACAAAAAAAGAAATGCCATAAGCTATTGTCCTTCTGGAAGTCACAGCAGCGTCAAAGGTGATCAAGCATGACCCGTAGGCAGGGGAATTTATAACCTTCATCTTTCCCATTGGGAAGACTTTGCTTTGACTCTCCTGTGGTCTGATGGCCAATCGACACTCAACAAGAACTTATAACATGACACTTCAGTCAGGCTGTGCCTCTTTCCTCGTGTGTGCCAATAACAGTTACCACAAGAATATTCCATGCAATTGAAAAGTCTAGATGAAGCTAAGACTTTTTGAGAGTGGCTGGTCAGTTAACATCCTAGCTCATGGACAGACATGGAAGTGAACAGTCAGAAATAACATACAGGGTCTTATCATCTGCCTTACTGTCAAATTAGTTCATTAGACTCTTTAACTAAATAGTCTCACAGAAACATGATAGATAATTAGAATAAAGGAAGTAAAATCAATATATTCAGACTCTTTCCTTTTAGGAAAAAAGAAAGGAACTAGGTTAAGATCAATCATAGATCACGGTTTTCAAGGCTCTTTGCACTTAACAGCACAGCAGCCCGGACCACGTGATCCATTCTGAGTACTTTGATTAATCTCGTGCACATTTGCCATCAGCCCTCCATGTACACTGTATTAAGAGATACAATCTATTTATTCAAGGTGTTTTCACTCAACACCTTCTTTAGGCTCTAATGTCCGATGAGGCAGATGAGTTTTGTCTACTCATAGAGCTTATACGTGACTCTGATGGCAGAGGGGAACAATAAGAGAGGTCATGAACATGAAGAAGGCCATCACTGCCACACATGAAAGGCGAAGCACAACAGGGCGTCTGCGTGGGCTTCCTGGAGGAAGGGATATCGAGGCTAAGACTTAAACCAGGAGAACAAGGCATGCAGGTACAGTGGAGTAGGCAGTGAGGGTTTCAGAGTTATCACTCAAACAAGGAAGATCGGAGAGAGCCAGCAGCCTGGATTGATGAGTGAAGGCATAAATGGATGAACGTACGGACATCTCTGCAGCAGGGAGGGAGATGTGTTTTGGGGTCCACTGGCATTTAGGGTAGAACTGACACGCTCTGGGAGACTGCAGTGGGGGGTTCTGTGCAGAACAGGTGCTTCATGGAAAGAGAAGCCAAGCTTCTCTCCTCGTTTGGGGATATAACTTAAATATTTAAAAAAGAATTTAAATAGAACATACAAGAGCTCTTTGATGGATGGCAAGGTCAGGTGACCATTTCCATGTCCTGGAGCAGACTGCATCTGTAGGGTCGCTTACTGAAGATGAACCTGTGAGCAATTGTCACACATGGCATGTCCAACATGGACATCTTCCTCTGTGTGTTATCTAAGTACTCCAAGAGCTAGCGTAAATTCAGGGAAACTCTCGCTGTAACAAGGGTACAAGGCTCTCCTCTGAGAACTCCGTTGAAATGGATGGCTATCCTTCTGAGGCAGGAATGGGCATGGGCTGAGGAGTCTCTGGGTGAAGGACCAGCTCTAGGGAATCAAATATTTAGGCTGCAAACACCAGAGTTGGGGAGTCAGGATTTGGCTTATCCGAGGTATACCTTGACGTCCTGACCAGCAGGACTCCAGGAGAATGGACTTAGTGGGCAAGTAGAGTTGAGAATCACACACCGTGTTCTGAGATCAGAGTGAAGCAAGAGGCTGATTTGCACAGTGAAACAGTAAAGCAGAGTAGCCAGAATCTTGGATTTTTGGAATTAAAAAAAAAGCCTTCATATTCTGTGCTTAAAACATATTAAATAGAGACATCATTCAAAGACTTTCCAGAGTGCTGGTTAGGAGTTCCTGCCAATGGCAGCCTGAAGTCAGGAAGGGGTTAAAGTCTCCTTGCTGGTCATGTTCTGAGAATAGAGAGGGCATCTGTACCTATGAGTCCTCTGCTGGCCATGCTCTGAGGGGGTCACCAGGGACTTGGGAGGTCACTGCCAGTGGAAGAGAAGATGGAGTGCAGAGAGTTAATGAAAGTAAAAATGAACAATGAAAATAAGGCACTTAATTAGAAACTAATGTTAAAACACATAGTATAAAATAGAAAACAGTAAAACATTTTAAAAAAACCTTTTAAGCAACTTGGTTATAAGTAAATGTGTGTCCAAAGTTACTTCAAGCAGTGTCTAACCAGCAGAAGTCTGATCCTGTAAAAGCTCATCAAGAAATCATTAGAGACAGTCGGGAGACTCCTGCCTCATTCTTCAGCTGTGGGACACATCTTAATCTCACTCAAACCTATCATAAATTGTTTTAACCTGTGATCAGTAAAATTCTAATTTCTTTTCTAAGACAACTGTGCTGGGTAATCTCACAGTCAACTTGACTGGATTTAGGGACACATAGAGGGTGTACCTTTCTGTGTGTGCTTGGTTCCCGAGGAGATTGGCTGGAGGGTGAAGATGCATCCTCACTGTAGATGGCATCATTATAAAATGTGGAGATGGAGCAGAGAACCAGAACCTCCTGTCTTGGCTTCCTGGCCCATTGTGATGTTAGCCTAGCAGCTCTGCCTGCCATCTTCGCCATGACACCCTGACCGGAAGAGATGTATTCTAGAGGTTACATGATGGTTAGTCCAGTGTGTGCTCTGTACAAAGCGCGTCATCAGTGTACACTGTTGTTACTGTTTGGTGAAGACCTTCTATCTACTCTACCACTACAATGGAGTCCTGAGAGGGTGTGAGGCAAACCTCGACCAGTCAAGCTCGTTCCTGCTTTTGGCCCTGATGAGAGATTCTCTGGTGAGCTCTGACTGGTATTGTTAGAAACAAAGCCTAAAGCTAAGGGCATCTTGCTTGACTGTTGTTTGCTACCAAAAGATATCCTGAACGCTTTGCTCAACAGGATTTTTTAATTGGATTTTTGGCAATTTGGAGTATTTAAAGGTAAACCTCAAATATGCTTTGAGAAAACAGAAAAAAAAAATACAGTTAAAAGGAATACAATCAGGGTGTGGTTCCTAGCAGCCACATAGGGCAACTCACAGCCACCTGCTAGTCCAGAGCCAGGGGATCCACACCTTCTTCTTGTCTATTGGGATAGCTGCCCATATGTGCTCTCCTAAAGACACACATATACACACATTGATAAAGATTTTAAAATGAAGAATGGCAATTGAGAGATAGACCAGTAAGCTAGAAAATGAGACGTGTTCAGATTTACAATGGAAACATCCCCCAGAGACTCGTGTTTTAAATGTTTATTCTCCAGTTGGTGAGAGAGTTATAGGACCTTTAGAATGTGGGACTTGGGGGTCATTCCTTGAGGTTACACCCAGCCTCTGGTTGCTGGTCTACCACAATGTGAACAACCTTTAAACCATGAACCCACCACCATGGGCCCTCCTTGCTACAGTGAACTGAAGCCATCAGCCCAAAGGCTCATTTTCAACTCAGGAGAGAAGGTGTTTGAGAGGAAGGCGGAGCAGGAAGTCAGGTCCAAGGGGCTATTCTCTCCTGATAAAGGCGCTATCCTGGCAAATGGCTGCTTCTTTCTAAGTACAGTGAAGTCACACTTTTAACTTTTCCCTTTCGTCAGGCTTTCTTGAGCATCATTTTGTTTTCAAAAAACGTAAGTAAAAATCTGCCTACCTCAAATTCCTAATACTAGTGCTTCATGTGCTGACTGTGGTTGGCCTCTGAGAGGCCACTGCGGAGTATGGCAAACACTTTCTAGTGGAAACATATCTGACCTCAAATGAACTAGAGATTTTCAATGCCCTGATGGGTCTGCTTGCTTACTCACTTAAACAAAGGATTCTTTTTAAAAGAAAATCAGGCAGTGAAGATATGATTACTATTGTGAAAGTCCCTAATCTTTCTAACACATCCAATCCCACTTCCTAGGAAAACAGATGGGCATCCTTTCCAAAGCTTTCCCTGCCTATGCAAACATGCTTCTATCCGACACAATTTACACACGTTTCAGTACACAGATGAGATTATTTACATCCTCTTTCATAATACAGTTTTGTATATTATTTTATTGCCACAACTGTAGTACATTATTAGCAGACAGTGTTGAAATTGATTTCCGTTTGTTTTAATGGTTGACACAGTTGTGAATTTCCCTTCCTTCATTGATTCTAGGACTGAAAACAAAAGAAGAGTTGTAGACAATCAACCCTCAAGCAAAGGAAAATAGCATGCTCATAAGAACAATTCTTTTCTCAGAATCAGAAACCAGAACTTGGATGAACTGTCATTCCTCAGATGGCAGAGGAGGAAGGAGAGGGCAGTCTAAGAAAGGGACCAATAGGAATAAAGGCTGGAAAGCACACTGATGTCGCTCACGACTTGAAGGTGGAGTGATGGGAGTTCCAGAACTGTGAGACATGAATGGGCTGCACAGAGGCCACCCTTGGCTCGCATTAACATCAGCGGTGTGACCTGGTAACTAACTCACATAATGCCAAGTGCCCTTAACGATGTGCCCAGTGAGCTGAGTTCTCTCCTCATTCCTCAACTCTGTCTTTAGCCCATGTGCAGAGAAGAGAGGACTAGAGAGTAGGACCTTGAGTTGGTCCACAGCATGACACCTGCTCTCAGAGATAGGTTGGGTCGGGTATGGTTAATACTTGGACGGCAGAAAATGTACACGGGGGGGGGGGGGATTTCATGGGAGATGCTTTTCATCTTTGTCAAAGCTCTAAGATGGAAAACTCCATAGGGAAGAGAGGAGGTTGTAGATGGAAGCAGGTGCAGACAACGGAGCTCTTTCAGGGACCTAAGCACTTTCCTTCAGAATTCTGCTTCAGGCTGAAAGCTGTGAGACCCTGTAGCTGGCCAACTCTTAGGAATTCCTTTGTCCTCTTGTTGAAAATGCATCATCCCAGCCCACTGTGAAGCCACAAATGGCTTCCAGCTGTCTTATGTTCCTAAGTAACTTTTATCTATTAATGTATTTACTGTTCATGTGTGTATGTATGTTCACGTGTGTGTGTGTGTGTGTTCACATGTGTGTGTACATGTGTTCGTGCCATAGCACACATGTGGAGGTCAGAGGATAGCCTGTGGAAACCGGTTCTCCCCTTCACCATGTGCATACCAGGGACAGAAATGAGATTGCCACACTTGGCAGCAAGCCCCCTATTCACTGAGCCACACTGAAGGCCCACTAATGTTCCCTTCTTTTAGTGAAATTTAGTTTTGGGTTAGAATTTCTCTGCAATTGTTGTTTAGGGATATCGATAAGGAAGTAAATCTGAATTTCATGAAATTGCCAATCATTTATTTTTATATCTAAAACTAATTTTATATTGTTTAGTCTGTATATGTAACTACATTGTTCTGTTAGTAAACTGAGATTACATATTTTAAAAGTTATAATATAATTACATCATTTCCCTTTTTCCATCCAAATCTTCCCATGTGTCCTCCCTCTACTTGTTCTCTTTCAAATTCATGGTCCCTTTTTTAAATTGTATATATTTTATATAATTCCATGTATATATTCCTAAAATCTGCTCACCCTGTATAATGTTACTTGCATGTTTTCAGGGCAGAGCATTTGGTACTGGACAGCAGCTTGTGTGTTCTTCCCTGGAGAAGACCAGGCCTCCCTTTCTCAGGGTCTCTTAGTTGCCTAAAGTCTTGCTAACATGGCTGCCTGAACACGGCCCGAACAAGGACAGCACCAACAGACATGCTAACATGGATGGGAGATTACATTTTTAAAAGGAAACAGAAACATAAAATAGATGGAAATGAGCATCAGCTGTGAGGCAAAAAGACAGAAGAAGCCATGGGAAGGAAGAGTTCACTACAGATCCACGGAGCATCGGAGCTTCCAAACCAATATTCACGTAAGGCCCTTCCCCTCCCAGCCACACACCAGCAGTTCTCTAGACGTGAACATCTGTAGCAAAAGGACTCATCCTAAGTCCCATGTGGAATTTCAGTGGCTCCTGGTTTTAGCCCCCCAGGTTGGAATCCATCTGAAGAATCTCTGCAGCCACTCCTCTCGGTTACAAAAAGGCCTTCAAGGTAGACAATAATACTTGAGAAAGCTTCCCAATCGGTCCCTGCAGACAGTGTTAGCACATGTAAGTGTGGTCTTCTTTGAGAAGTCTCACCAATGTTCTCACTATGGCTCAGGCTCTCCCAAGGGCCTCTCTCTCAGTCTTTGTGCTTAAATCTACGTTTAAATGCCTTCTTAGACAAGGCGCTGCTGTCCTGCTCTAGGCCTTTAGTTCCATGACGTCCCAGTTGTCAACTGCTGGCTGCTTTCCTGAGTGATCAGAGCCCTATTCAGAAAGTTCACACCCACGCCTGCATGTGTGATCCCTCCGTCTCTTCTGGCACTTTTTCAGTTTCACGTCCCGTGCTAATGCACTGAGCCATTTGGAGTTGTATTTTGTGCAGAGTAAGAAATAAGGTTCATTCTTCTGCCAGTAGCTGAAGATGCTGGCTTTCCTGGATTGTGTATTTTCTGTGATTTTGTCAAAAAAAAAAATGGGTGGCTGTAGTTGCATAGCCTTCAACCTAGGTATTCTATTCTGTCCTGTTTATCTGTGTACCAGTGTACTTGTATTAATACAGGCCTATGGATATTTATGTTTATAGCCATAGCAAAAATGCCACTCTCCGCCTCAATCAGAAAAGCCTCTCTGCAGGTGGGTGTGTGGGATGTGGACTCATGGATGCGCTCGGTGCAGAGTGAGTGCCCCGCCCCGTACCAAGACATTTGTACCGTCACCTCTACGGCTCAGAGAGCGTGACAAAAGAGAAGAAGGAATGTCAGTGCCAGCGACAGGAAAAGGAGCTTAGAAAGGTCGTCTGGGAAAGACAAAGCACTGCACGCGGGATCTCACAGAATCTCAACTGCCCCTGCTGAGTGCCGAAGACTGTGGCCCTCAACGGCCAGGCGTGGAGGAAGCTGAGGGTGGGACCCGTAGTGGGGGAGCGTCTTCCCTCGCCGCAGCCCTTCTTGCGACTGACTCGTGGGGAGGACAGATCAGTGCCCTCAGCTGTGTACTCACGGCGCTCGTTCCCATCCCGTGGTCACATTAATGGCCCTGGTTAGACTGAACCACAAAGCAAAACCAAAAGTCGCCATGTAGGCAGCCTGGAGGGAGACTGATAGTGTGGAAGGAGACAAGAGAGGCTGCGGGGAGAAAGCAGTCAGAGTATATTACATACGTGTATGATATTGCTAAGTGAGTCAGTCAAAGTTACAACAAAATGGCAGCTCTGCTGTGATATTCTTTTCTCCAGTCAAGCTGAGGATTTGGCAGCACCTCAGGCAGAGGTCAGGCCGTGGGGGACAACACGGGCCTTGCTTCCATCCCCACCATCGCTGACATCACACCTGATTCAGGCTAACTCTCTCACAGTTAACTTCAGAGCCAGCTGAAATCAGCTTCTATGACTCTCGAAACCTCCTCTGTGTCGCCATGTTGTTGCTGTCATGGAAACGCTGGCTATGCTGTTGAAGCAGGTACACAGCAAGAGTGCAGAGCTCAGAATTCATGAGGGCTGAGAAGGGTACCAGCACTCTGAAGACCTGTCTGTCCTAACAAACAGATTGTTACGCTTTTAGAAGTTGGCTGAGGCCTTGCGATCTCTGTCTACACGACCATCTGAGGGTGCTCTTTGTGTCCTATGACCACCAAGGGACATTTTTGTTACACATTTACAGGACACATTGGAGGTAGCTGTTAAAACATTTTTCTTCTTACAAACAGGATATGTGGGTTGACCAGACAGCTGTGGTCATCAGCTCTACGGGCCATTTCTTTGAAGCATTCACCTTCCCAAGATAAGAGCAGGGATGCTAACAAGCTTTGCAGAGCTCAGCACACTTAACTACCCCAGGAGTAAAATTTTAACTCATTCTCTTTCCACATCCTCCTACAGTTTCTAAGCAAGGGTTTTACTATAACTTTATTTTAATCTTTATTATAATTTTATTATAATACAGAGTAGCAGCTTCATTTTGTTAGGTATATATACATCTTTCCTTCCATTCAAACTTGACTTATCAAACACATTCTTCCTCCCTTATTTTTGATGTGGACTATTTAACCTATTTTTCCACCTGGCTTCAAGTTTCCTGCAAAAAAAAAGGGGGGGGGGGAGTCTATTTTTCTAAGTAGATGGTTTGCTCTTCCAAAACGATGGCCGACAGCTGAAGAGCAGGCATCAGGCCCCTCCTCTCTTGGCCCACTTCTTCCACCTGAGGTAGTTCAGGTTTTGTTGCTGATGTCTGCTTTACTGCTGAATTCGCTCCACCTGACATTATGCCCACTGGCCGGCTCCCTCCCTGCCACACAACAAACTCTCCAGTGCACTCTTAGACGTCACAAAGCCTGTGGCACCTAGTGTTGTTTCCAGCCATGCATACTTTGGACCGACCATTTCTGGAGGGGCCATTTTTAGACACTAGGCCAGCCACTCACGCACCAACAGGGAGCCGTGGAAGGAAATGGTCACAGTTAGCACAATGGCAGAAGGCTCTGCATAAATACCTATACCACTCACGAGAGACTCGCTTAGATTTAGTCGTGCAACAGGCTTTGAAGCGTGAGCCCTCCCACCATTTTCCACGTGGCAGTTCCACGATGATGTTACGACAGAGCCTGTCCTGGGAAGCGGGCACTGCCTGTGATATCTCTGTCTGTTCCAGGAAGTCCTGGCTCCAGGCTGCCAAAGCCAGCAATGGCTGTGGGTCTGTGGCTCCTCAGAGAAAGAGGCTCTGGATGCCGTGCTCTGTCCCTGTTACCCGTTTTGCAGAAATTCTGTCTCATTGGAAGCTCACAGGCACTGCCCACAACAAGAACTAGAAGCTAAGGACTTCAGCAGATGCCATTCCCTCCTGGATGGCCCTGAAGGGTTCAGTCTGAAGGGCTTTCCCAGGCACGGTTGGGACTTCTCACTTACGCCTCTGAGGCCCTGCCTCCTCCTGTGAACTTGTATGTGTAACTGAAGAACAAACCTGATGAGCAGTCTTGGCTTTGGGTGTTAGCTCCACATGGCCAGGCCTCCAGGAGCTTCCAGAACTGTTGTCTAGAAAAATACTGCTTGAACCTAGGACAGGTTTTTAAAATAATGGGTTTGACAGAGTTTTGGAAATGTTTCTGGTGTGAAGAGGAATCTTGAAAGACAATGCTCCGGTTGACAGGGCACATGGGAAACTAGCTGTCTCCAGCCAGACCACACACGTGAAAGGAAGTGCTCTGTACCACAGGGAGAGCCAGTCAGGCAAACGCTAAGGAACACTGGGGGATAAGCAACAAGCATGGATTTAGGAATGGCATCTAGCTGTAAAGTTTCCTGTGGGAAAACTCAGAAAGTACTTAAAACTACCACGGGGACTGTTAGCCCTTCTTTAATGCCGTCATCTTGGCAGAGGCACAAGGAGAGGGCTGCGGTGTAACTGTCTCCCAGACCCTTGAGTCCCCAAACCACTACTGAGGCAAATGAGCATATCCAAGCTGTTAACTGGGAGATGGATGAAGTGAGTTTGTTGATGAGTATTTTTTCAAAACCTGAGGAAAAGTTGAGGGTCATTTGTATGCAAATTAAAGAGGAGTCTGATTGGAAGCAGAAAGAAGCAAAACCCACCAGTGTGAAGGCTCATTGAGTTTTCCTGCCGACAGAGTGGAGCAGGCAGCGTGGGGAAGCAGCAGGAACGTGTGGGGACGCTCAGTGGCTGTGTGGTGGCCGCTGAGTGGGAAGTCCCCTGAGGGGGGACGGACAGGAAATTCTGAGCTAATTAGTGCTGACTCCGAGACTATCCCAGGCCTGGGAAGTCCTTGCCCCCATTTACCCACTAGAGGCTTGCTGGCTCCACACAAGCATGAGGGCACTAAGAGGCCAAGCTGCTCCCGGACTGCCCCTCGGGACGCTCTCCCCTCGCTGTCGGGGGCTCCTCCTCAGGCACCTCCACCCGATCGCTCGGTACCCCGCCGTGCAGACATCCACGTGCAGGCGTGCTGTCCTCCGTGTGCAGGTGGGCTGTCCTTCCTGTGCAGAGGTTTTGACCCGGGCCGCATGCGCAGTCTCTGGGCAGCGCTCACCGGAAGCAGTTTTGTGAGTAAGCTGATCTAATTGGTCAACCCATGTCGGTTTTGGGTTGGCTCAGGGAACGGTCATGGCTGCACACCTGGTGACCCGAGGTCCAGCCCCAGAGGCCGCGGTGCAAGGTGAGAACTGCCCCAAAGTTGTCCTCTGACCTCCGAGGGGACGCGCATGCACGCACACACTCATAATACGTCAAATCAAATCATTTTTCACAGTCGGGAAGAGGAACAAGTACCCCCTCTAGCAGGCCAGCAGCTTTAAGCCCCGGCAAAGTTGTGAGCTTAGACGGTAGCTTTCTGCACCCCAGCGTGACCTGAGGATGCCGCCGCGCACCCCCTCCCGCCGTGGGGTGTGTATGTGTGCGCGTGTGCTCTGACCACGCAGACTGTTAGAGCAGCGAGCTGGGCTGGGCGGCAGCTGTGTCCTCCCTCAGCAGAGGCTTCAAGCACACCCTGGAGGCCTTCACCTCAGCCTCGCACTGCCCGGCAAGCTCCCCTCATTAGGACATTTCCCCATCGGGCTTGGCCCCTCTTGGCACGCTGGCTGGCTGTTTTATTCTGTGTTATCACGACAGTTACTGCTTTAGTTTTGTGAGTTGAGCCCTTGCTACATTTCCAGTTTGTACTTGAGACTTCCTGTTTCAGGCCCCCCAAAGGCTGACTACAGGCACAAACCACTATCCTAGGCTTATTTACTTCGTGTGTGTGTGTGTGTGTGTGTGTGTGTGGTGTGCACGTGTGCATGGGCCTGTGTGTCTGTACCATCCCATCCACCTGGATAAGTTCATAAACTCCTCTTTGTGTAGGTCTCTTCACCACAGCTGAGTCTTTATTACCTCTTTTAAATCAACACATCTCCTGGGGAGAGGGACAGTCTCAACAAAATGCACCAAACTGTGAAACACACAGGAGGCACTTAGGAAAGCAAAAGTAGAAGTAAGTTTTCTGCTCTTGTGTGTGTGCTTGTGTGGATGCAGGTGTTCATATGCCTGTGCACACGTGCGTGCAGGCCAAAGACTGGTGTTGAGAGTCTTCCCCAGTCTCTCCCCACCTTGATTTTTGAGACAGGGGCTCTGACTGAACTCCGAGCTAAGCAGTTCAGTGACTGGCTGGCCAGGAAGCTCCAAGACTCCTGCATCTCCCCTGCGCTGACCCTGACACTCTTTTACAGACACATGTCACGGCACTGGGCTTTTTACTGAGCCCAGGTCCTCATGCTTCATGGAAAGCCAGTTACCACCTGAGCTATCTCTTCAGGGCTGCCCTTCAGATGGTGTGTTCTCTGCAGTGACGGTCTGACCTCTCCCATGCTGTCCTGCAGCTTTGCTCTGTGCAGCTGCCAGACGTGTGAGGCTGGCCCATGGCCTCCAGGAGGCTTTGTTCCGTGTCCAGATGTTTCCTCCACACCACTTAGGGCTACACTGGAGACAGGGCAGCTCACTGAGCCCTGGCCGCAGCTGGTTTCTTATCTCCAGCCTGCAGTTACTGCGGACAGAGGAGAGGCTGTCTTCCCATGCATTTTCCCTGATGGCTCATCCGGCCCTGACGATCCTTCTTACCTTCCTAGCTGGAGCGGGCTCTCCCTAAACTCTGAGCTATTTATAGCCCAGGCCACTGGCTGCCAGATATTCTGTTTCTTCTTCCAGATTCCCCACTTCCCCCATATCCCCTCTGCTCTCGGTCCAGGAAGGCTGATTTGCATAGACACTATCAAAGGAACCCCAGTCCCCCCTTGCTTCCTTTGGGGTCCAGCCAATGAGAGTTCCTGGCAGGAGAACTGGAGAAGGGAGGAGTCCGGTGGGTGCTTCCTGTCAGGCTGCTGTGGCCTGGGGTACCCCTCCCTGACAGCTGGGGCTCCCCACCAAGCACGCTGTCCCAGCCCTTACATGCTGTAACATTCACTACTGGGTTCCGTAGGCTCGGGCACAGCTTCTCTGCCGCCCACAGATTCCCTGTGTTTCACCGTACACAATCACACCTTTGTGATTTAGCTACTTTATAAATAAGCCCGTCAGAGTTTCTCTTTATACCCTCCTGTACCCTCTCTTCCTGTTGGGCTCTGACCTTTGCAATGGCTTTACGCTTAGCTGTGCTATTACTGTGACCTCCAATAGAGGGCAGAAAAGTGATAGAGAGAAATTTCTAGAAACGTCTAAAATCTCTGTCCAATATAACATCTCCAATTGTCAAACCACCTGGGCTAGTTTTTCTGTTGCTATGGCAAAATGGCCTGACAGAGGCCACCTTCAGAGAGGAAGGGTTCATGTCAGCTCACAGTTCCAGTGCATCACAGTGGGGAAGGCTTGGCTTGGCGGCAGGGTGTGAAGCCCTGCAGAACCCACATCATGCATCCTCACGGAAGTCTGTGGTGGTTAGGGACAGCTGCATGTTCCATCCCAGCTCCTGAGAAAATCGATCTAAGCATTATGGTTCTCCTCCAAAACAGGGAGCTGAAGAAAGCCACGCCTGTTTGTAGAACAGTGTTTCCGATGTGGGAAGTTCAGTTGTTTTGGTGGCCATTGAAGCTCACCCTGTTTTTACCGTTGCTTGCATCAGGGTTGTCTTGATTATGTGCCCTGCACACACTGTGGTGGTCAACACTGATTGCCATGTGACAGGATCTGGAATCACCCAGGCTCTGCAGCTCTGGACAAGTCTGTGAGTGAGTGTCTAGACTGGCCTAAGGGAGATAGTAAGACCTAACGGTGGGTGGCACCGATCACAGGCTGGATGGAAGGTAGAAAGTGAGCCACACACACCCGAGTTCATCTCTCTACTGATTGTCTTTTCTCTTAACTGTTCTGTTGTTGTGAAGAGACACCATTGCCAAAGTGATCTATGCATGAAAGCGTGTAATTGGAGGTGTGCCATGTCGGAGAGTGAGTCCATGATCACCATGTGGGGAGCAGAGTGGCTGGCGCTGGCTGCTGGAAGCTCACATCCACCCACAGGCAGCAGCTGAGACACTGCGGCTAGCATGGGCTTAGCAGGGGAGAGGGCCTCCCCTATCAGTGGACTAGGGGAGGGGGAGGGGGAAGAGAGAAGGAAGGGAGACCTGGAGGACGTGGGGGAGGGGGACACAGCCGGGATACAAAGTGAATAAATTGTAAAGTAATAATAGTAAGACCAGAGGCCAGTTAACTCAGACAAATAAGAGGAATAATTAGATAAAAATTAATAAAATTTGTGTTAAAACATTAAAAAAAAAACAGAAAAAAAGAGAAAACTCAAAGTCCCTCTCCCCAATCAACACATCTCCTTTATCAAGGCCACACCTCCTAATCCTTCCCAAACAGTTCTGCCAGCTGAGAACCAAATATTCACATATCTGAGCCTATGGGAGCCGAGCTCATTCAAGCCCCCACAGTGGCTATGGAAGCTACATGAGCAGCTGCTCTCAGCTCCTGCACCTGCTCTTCCCACTGTGATGGGCGTGTGTCCTCACTTCCCACTGTGATGGGCGTGTGTCCTCAGACAGAGGCAATGTTCTCTTCCTCCTCCTCCCCTTCGTCCTCCTCCTCCTATTCCGTCCCTTCCTCCTCTTCCCCCTCCTCCCCTTCCAGCATCTTTTCTTTTCCTTTTGTTTTGATGAAGGACCTGTTATACAGCACAGTGGCTGGGTAGCCTTTGCAGAGACTTCCATGTAGGCTGGACTTTTCAGAGCAGGTTGAGTTCAGCTCATAGGCAGCAAGTGTGGAGTGCATCTGTGCATCGTGTGGCCAGCCATGCAGCATTGAAAGCCGCAGCCTCAGCTCCATGCAAGTCCTACATGAATCCCCAGCACAGGACGGCAGTCAGGCGTCTTCCCTGGACATTTGACTTAAAGGCTCTTGAGAGGGTTAAGCAGCAAGTGTGGCCTGCTGGCAAGAACAAGGCCTACTGCCAAGCTGTGACACACTTGAACGTTTCCACTCAAGACCCTCTAGTCCTTCCTGTAGATTCCCGGGACAGGAGAGTGAATACAATATCCTTGGTACCTCTGCTCAAGAACCCTCTGGCAGCACACATGGACATTAAATGTAGGGACTTGAAAAAGCCTTCTCACAAAGCTTTCTACAGTGAGCATGTACTGTCCTGTAGTGACAGCCGAAGATTATTTTTACCTAAAAGAGGTTCATTATTGAACACTGATTCTCTTTATTAAAGTCTTATCAAAAACACCATAAATAAAATACTTCACGTTAAAGGTTAAGTTCAGCGGTGTGGATAACTCAGTAGGTGATTGCTGCTTAAACCTGGAAACCTGAGTTCCGTTCCTGAAAAGGGAGAGGGTGGGCTCCATGAAGGAGTTTGTCCCTGACCCCTGCAAGCACAGCCTTCCAGAGGGCATGTATCACTTTACACACCACGCTGTGCACCCATCGGGGATGGTTACTCAGACACCCACCAGAGACAGTAACTAAAGTGAATAGAGTCTTTAGTAACCAGCCGTCAGCTACACTTCAGTGTTAAGGACCTGAGTGTAGCCCCAAGCCCTTCTCAGGGTGTGCTTGTAAACATATAAGGGTTGACATACCTCACTTAGCAAGAACAGTTAGCCAGAAACAAAACTACAGAAGCCAAAAAGCAAGGATAGGATATTTATGGACTTTCCTAGAACTATGAACTTGGATGGACTAGGTCTTTGTTTTTGTTTTGGCAGGTGTTTCTGCTTATGTCCTGGATTCCGAGACCCGAGTAGTACTTTTATCATGGCGTCAGCTGTGCTAAGGTCTGGGAGCCCGTTACATTCCTCACAGGGTCTATGGGCATGAGCCACATCGTGGGCTCATCTTAGCACTAGTATAACAGAATTTATTCTCTGTTTTATGGGGCATAGTAGGCAGTTGAGCAAGCAGGGTCCCAGAGTGAGAGCTAGGAGCAAAAGGATTAATGGCCCAGCCATGGCCTCGAGCAGTTAACCGGGCGACCATGAAGAACAAGGATTGCTCACTGTTAGATCCTTGATGTCTCTTTTCTCTTTTTTGATGGTTTGGCTAAACTTTCTTTAATTATCCCTGACTGGTTGGCAGAGAAGTAGCAAGTTTCTCCCAATGAGAACCTCCTTGTCTCATAAAGAGGGGGTCCAATCCTCTTCGACTCTGCACCTCAAAAAACAGAACAAAGGAAGGTCTGTGTTGACCACACATTCTAACACCTTGATCCTTCAATCCTCTCCACCTTTGCTTCCCAGCAGGAGGGAAAATTCCTCCTTCTTGTCCCGAATGGCCCAGTGATGTGTCACGAACAGCTCCCTGGCCTCTCATGGGCCACACTTTTCAGTCTTGTCCAGGTTTCCTTGTTACCTCCATGTTGTAGTGGGACAATTTCCTGACCACTGGCCATCCCCAGAGGTGACCTCAGAACAGCCTGCCCCTCAGCCACAGTGATGAGTGGGGCCCACAGTAGTGGTGGTGAGACTCTTCAGAGCCCTTGCAAAAGCGAGAGAGTCACTAGATCCCAGCAGAGGTTTCAGCCACAGGCCCCTCCTGGGCCCACACCCAAGTCGCAGGAAGTGGAAAAGGCAGATGGGGGAGGGCTAGAGCATGTAGGAGGTATCAGATGGTTCTAGGGTGGGGTGCACTCTTTGGTGCAGGGCAGCTGCTGAAGCCAGGCCCTCACACTGCCCTAGGTCACCTCTCCCCCATGCTAGTAACCCCAGGGAGCTCACTAGTTCACCAGAGCTGGCCTTGGAGGGAATCCTTTTACTGGTCTGTAGGCATTGTATGCAGAGTGGGTAGGCATTTCTTTACTTAGTTCAAAGAAGAGTAACTCACGCTACACCAGTTGAAATAGATGGAATCGTGGAGACAAAAATCCGGCAGGAATGCCTGAAGCTTGGAGTGAACCACACGGGGGCTTGCCTTTCTGGCATGAAGCCTTAAAGAAAAGCAAGCCCACCATCAGCACTGCAGGAGCTGCCTGACAAACCTACCAAGCGTCTGTGTCCATTTTATCTTTCCATCTCTTCTTTTCTCTCCCTCACACAGTTTTTTAATCTTTTATTTTTCATCTGTTGTGTTGGGAAGTAGCTCCAGAACATTCATCTGTGTCACAGGCAGAAATGTGGAGGAAAGAGAAGCCTCAGGCAAGTGTGTCCCATTTTATGAGGGAACGTAATCCTCATCCATAGTACTTTAAGTGGTTAAGGAACATTGGTGAACCTTCAACTGTTTCCCGATCGAAGTCCTGAATTTTCCGTGTAATCTGCACACTCCCATTCATGTCCTTGAATTCACATCCGTGGTCCTGGCTCCTGACATCCAGTAGCACACATCTTTCACTCTTGAGCTGCTTCCTGCCTTTCCTCATCCTTGATCCTCTGCACGTGCCGTTCCCTCTGCCTGCTCCCATTTTACCCACTTATTACTGCTTATCCAAAGGTCTCACTTCAAGGTCCCTTTGGTTTTGAGAGCACTCTATGCTTCTTTGGTTGTGTTCCATCAGTTTGGGGGCTTGTGATTGTGTTACTGTTGGTTCCTGCCTGTCTTGTCCCTCTGTCACAAGTTCTGAAGGTGAGGATGTTACTCCAACCGCACAACTGATGACTGCAGCAACAGAAGTCCAAGACATTTGCAGATGGAGAATGCTGGACAACACACACACACACACACACAAATACTAGTTTAAGTGCCTATTTTGTAACATCCTTGGTCATCTTAGAACATATGAGTTGGTTGTAGCCACTTGGACCATTAGCTGTGTGTGTATGTGCAGGCTGAGGCGTGTGTGTGTGTGTGTGCGCGCACACACGTTTGTGTATTTAATGCCTATAAAGTTCTTAGACTTCAGAAGCAGGCCTTCTCAGTGGTAAGGATGAGACGGGGAGATGAGGCTCAGCTCTGCTGCCTGAGGAGATTTTCCTCAGGGCCCTGCACTCAGGTAAAGGTGAGTTCTGGACTATGTCACCGACAGGCCCTGCAGGGTGAGTCCAGATGAGGCAGAGTTGTGAGTTCATTAGGTAGGGCTGTGCTGCAGCACAAGCTTCAGACATCAGCGTGGGCACTGAGAGGGAGGGTTAGAACAGGAGAGAGCACGGTCCCAGGACTCAGCTGGGCCTCCCAGGTGGAAGTCACACTTGGGTGTTTTTACTGCGGCTGTAGATAGGGGTTTGTGTCTTTCTTGTTTTTGTTTGTCTTTGAGACTGGCTCCTACTCTGTAGTTCAGGCTGACTTGGAACTCACTAGGTAGCCAGGCTAGCTACAAACTCAGGGTGATCCTCCTGTTTCAGTCTTCCAAGTGCTGGATTTATAGGAGGACCTGCCATGCCTGCCTGATTCTGGGTCTAAATTATACTGCCTGAAGAATATGATTTTCAAGTTTTAAAAGTAAGCAACATTTTAAAAATTCAAGTATTTAAAATGTATGGCTGATTTATGTTTCTTATCTTACAGACTTTATTTTGTGAAGGAAATCGTCTTTTTTGCCTGACTCAACTTGGTAACTCAAGAAGTGCAGGTACTACAGTATATATGGAAGATGCTTGCACTGGTGAGCAATGACCTTAGCTTCAGTGAATCTGTAAGGTGGAGACATGGCAGGAGAGTGTAGTAAGGAAGAGTCCAGGAGACACATTTCCTGCTGACTGCAGAAAACTTAGGACCCGTTTCCTGTCTTTACCAGGAGCTCTGCAGCCACAGTGGAGATAGGGCCATCCCACCTTCCCTTGGGGGCTTCACTGAAGGACAGATCTTTGTCCTGGGCTTTAAAGGATGTGAAAAGTCACTGCAGGAACAAGAGAGGAATATACTCAGCTTGTATGTGAAGAAGATGAACGGACACACAGACGCACAGATATAGAAGAAAGCCCTTATCCCAGAGGCTGCGCATGAGTGGAGTGCTGAGCAAATGATGAGAATAAAGCCGAAACCCAGCAGGGTCAGGAGGAAGCACCTTGCCCTAGGTATGAAAATACGCAAAGCAGTGGGCTTTCAGACGCTGCTGTGCCCTGAGAGACTCCAGTTTTTAAAATCCATCCTTCTGTCTATTCATCCTTCTTCCTTCCTTCCTTCCTTCCTTCCTTCCGTCCTCCCTCCCTCCCTCCTTCCCTCCCTTCCTTTTGTCCTCCCTCCCTCCTTCCCTGCCTTCCTTCTGTCCTCCCTCCCTCCCTTCCTTCTGTCCTTCCGTCCTTCCGTCCTTCCGTCCTTCCGTCCTTCCGTCCTTCCATCCTTCCTCCTTGTGGACGCCCAGGTGTGCATCCCATGGAGCACCTGTGGAAGTCAGAGGAGCCTCGAGTGTTCCACCTTGTTGGAGACACTGCACTGTTAGGGATGTGCCAGGCTGCATGGCCTGCGAGCCTTTGGCCAGTCTCCCATTTGCACTTGGTGACTCTTGGTGGAGTCACAGTGTGATCACATGCACAGGAGTCACACTGATCACAGTCACACTGTGATCACAGGAGTCACACTGTGGTTATAGGAGTCACACTGATCACAGAGTCACACTGATCACAGAGTCACAGTGTGATCACAGGAGTCACAGTGTGATCACAGGAGTCACACTGTGGTTATAGGAGTCACACTGATCACAGAGTCACACTGATCACAGAGTCACACTGTGATTACAAGAGTCACACTGATCACAGGAGTCACAGTGTGATCACAGGAGTCACACTGTGATTATAGGAGTCACACTGATCACAGAGTCACAGTGTGATCACAGGAGTCACAGTGTGATCACAGGAGTCACACTGTGGTTATAGGAGTCACACTGATCACAGAGTCACAGTGTGATCACGGACATGAGTACAGTCAGGTCTGGTGTTTCACGTGGACACTGGAGGTCCTGATTCAGGTTGTAAGGCTTGCATGGCCCCTGGACCTTTGAGCCATCTCTTGGGCCCTCAGAGGTCTACCTTCTAAGCAGCATTTGTCTCCATGTTGAGGATCAAGGGTGACTTCGAGTCTGGACACGAGGGGTACCATCCATCTGGCAGCACCCATGCAGCATGGACTGATGAATGACTCATTCCTGGGAGCACACAGCGCAGCACCCTGAATATCCCTCAGGGTACTGAAGAGCACAGGGTCTCCACACACCAGGAAGATGAGGCCCAGAGCTTACTAGAGCAATGGATGAATGGAAGCCCCTCATCTGGACCCTAGAGAGGACTCCTAGGACTACAATGACCAACAGCCTGGTGTGCATTGGGAGGCCGCAGGCAGAGCTCCAGACTGGCCCAGGACTGCAGACGGGCTCACTCTGCCACTGCTGTGGCCAGCTGGAATCACTAGCAGCCCATCTGCCCGTCTGCAAGTCCAGACCTGGCTTCTGCCCACCCGCCCACTCCTTCATCGAGACCTTCATCGAGACCTCTGCCTCTGGAGCTGTACTCAGATACAGCCTCCCTCACAAGCCTGTGCCCACATCACCTGACTCAGAGCGGCAGCCACTTCTCCATCTTGCTTAGGTTCGATATCTTGTCAGGAAGGAGACGGATACGTCCATGGTGCTTTCACTGACTTGGCTGACGAGGCCTCTTGGGAACTCATCACTCTGTAACACACACACACACATACACATGCACACACACATGCCTGCATGCAGAGGAAGAATCACTACATGATGTCTAAGGTGTGATCTGAGAATTACTCTTAGTAATTAAGGTTGGAATGAGAAGAACTCGTGTTCCCCTTGGCCAGGGCCATCAAGACAAATGGAAACTTGTAAACTATTGCCACTAAAACCGCCTTGCATGGTGGATTCACTGTTGTTTAATAAACCCTGACACCATGGAGCATATCCTAACAGCATGCATATGACATGGAAGGAGCTCTTAGAGCCAGGATGTGACCTTAGGGCATCGCACAAGATGCTGGAGCCATCTTCTTTGCAGTTTTCAAAAAGCCCATGGTGGTGGTGCAAGGTACCACATGCCCTAGCATGTGGGTGGAGGTAAGACAGGACAGCCCACCTCCCCCAGGGCTGTTCAGGCTGGGAGTGAAGAACCATTAAGTGATGGCAAGACTGTGAGCGTTGATGATGGGTCTTTGCTGTAAGTGTTGGGTTTGTAGTTTCTGAGACACAGTCCTATTGCCCAGACCGGCCTCAAGCCCACTGGGTAGCTAAGAGGGTTTTCTTGAACTTCTGAGCCTCTTGCCTTCATCTCCTGCATACTGGGATGGTAGACAGACACCACCAACCATGCTGCTCATTATCTGTTTTTGTGTTGTTTTTACCATGAGCCAAGCAAGACAAGCTTTATTTAAAAAACATACTGCTATCTCATGTATATTGTTATAGACATGGACAGATCATGAACATGCTCACATTAAGAGAAATGCTGCGCATATATGATTTTGGATGGAGTTTGGGTTATGGAAATGGGTTCCTAGCTTTGTCTGGGGCTCAGCTGGGCATCACTAGGGAACTTCAAGTGTGTGCGGGGGGAGAGGGGGCAGTTTCTTCCACGAATACTTGTGCTTTCCTTTTACCCAGCATACGTCCAAAGAATGCTCCACCATACATTTAAGGACACCTGCTATGTTCATAGTAGCTTTATTCATATTAGCCAGAATCTGGAAACAACCCAGTGTACCTGAATGGAAGAATGGATACAGAAATTGTGGTACATTTATATATGATATACTACTCGGTAATTAAAAACAAGGCAAATGGTGGAAACTAGAAATGATCATCCTGTGAGGTATCACAGAAACAGAAAGACACACAGGATATATTCACTTATAAGTGGATATTAGACCTATCTGTGCTACAAACCACAGATACGAAGAAGCTAAGTAATGAAGAGGATCCAGCGGAGACCGTCCTTGAATCTCACTCAGATGGGGAAATTGAGGGAACAGGGCAGGAGAGGGTAAGGGGAGGGAAAGAGATGTGAGGAGTATGAGGAGGGGAAGTGAGAGGACTTGGAGAGAAAGGGGAAACAGAGGGCAGGGTGTCTTGGAGACAAGCTGGAGACCTGCAATGGGGAAGGCTCAGGGAGGATGTGGGGGTGTCTCTAGCTGAGCCTCCTAGCAGCAGGGAACATGGGACACTGAGGAGACCATCTTCTCATCAGGCAGGACCTAGAGTGGAGGGAGGGGAACAACAGTCCACGCATAAAACCTTTGACCCCAGATTTATCCTGCCTACAGAATCTTTTTGTACTCAAATAAGCTAAGCTGTTGGTGGTCCGGTGATTTAACATTGTGATTGGCAGCTCCCAGCACTGCCCCCTTGTCTCTGGTTCCATTGGGAGGGAGCCTTCCATCAAATCTCGCTTTTTTGATAACCAGCTTAACTGTCACATCAGTCCACTGTTTTTAATACTTCATGAATGCTTTGAGGAATACATTCCAACTTAATGGAGTATCAATGAGAGAAACAGGTCTTTCCTCAAAGGAAGAAAGGAGTTAGTTCATTAGGAAGCAAAATATGAGTGACCATGGGCTTGAAACACAGATTCTGGTTTGTCCCTAAACACCATATTTTAATAAGGTAGCAGTTTCATGGAGTGTTTACAGAAGCAGAAGAAGAAAGTCATAAATTGACACACTTTTCAGACACATGGTGGGGCATGAAGCCCTCGGGTCAGCAACCTGGGAGGAGTTCTGCTGTAGGCCTCAGAGCCACCCAGGACCCACCCCGTGGTTGGTGGAAACTGGCCGTCTGTTCAGACACTCCTAACCACCTCAGTGCTACATCCTCAGTCGCTGCTGCATGGCTAGTGCAGACAGGTGCTCCGTTTGCATCCTTCCGGTGGATGGCACCTCCATCCTCAAAATGGGGGCACATCTGCTGCAAAGTAAGGGCTATCAGGGAAAGGCACAGCCACAAACAATATGGAGTAACTTAGGGCAGACCATGTCCTGATTGTAAGAGGGAACACGGAGGAAAGCTCTGTTTAAGAAGCACGAGGTTACCTCAGTCCTGTAGCTCCTCTACCTGTCCCCAGTTACCTTTCTGTGACACAGGTCTCATCAGGCCCTCTTGAATCCTTGGAGTTTAGTCATACAGGAGACTGCACTTGTCAAAGGTCAAATGTAGCTGGGTGGGAAAATCCAGTTTCTCCTGTGTTGACTTAGTCATACAGAGCATATTTGAGGCTGAGCTCCTAGGTAGGAGACATAGAACTTTGAGGGGCTTTTGTTTTCTGTCATCAGGAAGCTGGAGAATCAGAAAATCATGGCCTTAGAGCTGAGATCAGGGCTTTGGTTGCTGCCATGAGGGCTGTGGCCAGGTCCACAGACAACTCAAGGGAATGCACATCCTATTCAAGGCTTCCTGAGCGCCACAGAGCTGGAGATGGCCCAGTGCTGGAAGTTGCTACTTTAGGTAACGGCAAGGCCTCCAAGCAAAGATATAAAAGATTCTGCTCCATTTCCTCCTCCAAATATTTTATAAGTGTGGTCATTTGGTTGCGTCCTGACCTGAAAATGTAGAGAATTGGAAATAAAAACTTCAAATTCTCACCTTTTTGCATGCAATATGGCAGATCACGAGATATTGGAAATAAATTTCCAGTGGCATCTGCTTCTGTGTAATAACCAGGATCTCAGCTACTTGCAGACTTTCTGAAAACACTTGGCTGCTCTTCAGATTTTGTGTGTGATTGTGTGGGGTGGGGAGGAGGAAAAGACAGATTGAGATTGAATTCATGGTGCCTCACCCATGGTAGAAAAGTACTCATTAATGAGCTGTGCTCTCGGCCCTTGCGGTTTGGATGAGAAATGTCTCTTGAAGGCACATGCATTTGAACACTTGGTCACCAGTTGAAGGGGCTTATTGTGGAGGTTATAGAACCTGTAGGAGGTGTGGCTTTGCTGAAGAACGTGTGTCACTGGGGTGGAGCTTAGACGGGTTATAGCTTTGCCTGTTTCTTGATCTCGCAGTTTCCTGTGTGTAGACAATACGTGATCTCTCTGCTCCCTGGTCCTGCCACTGTGCCATGCTTACCAACCTTAACAGTATCTAAGTCTCAGAAACCATAAAATAAATCTTCTTTAAAAGTTAGTTTTGGTAAGTAACAAAAACTAAAGCTATGTTTTAAGGGTTTGTTTAGAAGAGAAACACAGACAAAAGGAACCTAATGATTTGGTGAAATCTAAAATTCACCAGAAAGCTTGGTTTTGATGTATTCCATTGACTCATTATCTGTATTATCATAACATGTTTTAATTACTGGTAACGTATTTTTTTCCTCCAAAGCATTTCTTTGGCAACTTTAAAAGTAGATGGAATATTAGGGAGAGTCATGAATTAAAAATTTTGGAGATTAATCTTCAAAATCAGTGGAAATGCAAAACCATTTTTAAAGTAAAAATGAGTAGATAACAACCCATTGATAAGAAGAAAGAAAATTTAAACATTATCTAATTCAGACCAGGCTCTGGGCTGAGGTAACTGGCAATCTAGGGAAGCATAACTCTTCCCGAGGGTAACGGTGGGTGTGCACAACTTAGTGATGGTGGATGTAATGGACACAACCCAGATAGACGTGACATCTGATGTCTCCTTGCCTTGGGGATGTTTGCAGGTATCAAGACACTGCTAAGGGTCTCGCCAGTATACTTTGGACTGACGACAACTGCAATTCAGAGCCTGGGAGGATCAGAAGTCCTAAGACACTTGGAGTGTAGCCTAGAAAACAGAATAAATCATGTTCTATGTGGGCTGGAATCCAGTTTTGAGTCATCTGGCTAATGCAGAAAAGCTCACTTCATGGAAGTGGCTAATAAAATGTCAGTTGCCAGCACATCATTTGCCTGGCTGGACAGTATCATTAAATCATTTACACAAATACATTTTCAAATGCATTGTCTGGCACATTATCCAAGAAAACTCATGAAAAGAAAAGTACAAGAAACATCAGATGAAGGTAAAGAGAAACAACAAGCAATAGAAGCAGACACACAGAAGCCCTCCTGGGAGAATGATCTGACACGATGCTTGAGGGGATTAAAGCTAAGGATGAAAACGCTGGCAGAGAACTTCCGACCAGTAAATAACATTTAAGAGATACACATTATAAAGGAGCAAACAGAAGTCTTTAGTTGAAGTGTACAATGACTGAAATTAGTTACTCAGTTCACAGGATTAAGGATAGCTGTAGCTGAAGAACACAGAACGTTGGATCTGTGAGATGGCTCAGCGTGTAAAGACGTTTGCTGCCTGACAATCTAAGCTCCATTCTGAGACTCACAGGTGCAAGGAGAGAACTGACAAGGAGAGAACTCACAGGTCCAAGGAGAGAACACGTTGTCCTGTGACTCCATGCACAACCCACACACACCTGTGCCTTCCCCTACTAAATAAATGTAAATGTTTAAAAATAATAGGACTAATAGCCCCCAGGTTTCTGAAAAGTGAACACTTAAAACAATCCTGAAACACAACCAAAAGGAAGAAAAAAAACAAGACAAAGCAAATAAACCACCAGTACTATAAGATAATAGGTGCTAGTTTACATTTTCTGACAAAAGGAAAAAAGGTTATTTTAAAATTCTAAGTCAAGTGAAAATACAGAATAAACACAAAGAGAAAACAGTAAAAGAAAAAAAAAAAGACCAAAAACTCTAGAGTTGTTGAGCTGTAGTCTAAGTAGTTCCCCAAAGAGGAAAATGGTCTCATTAGACGATCAGATGCTCAGGAAAGTGTTCAGGAGCAACAAAAGAATCAAGTACCAGAGGATGTGTGTGAATAGTATGAAGTATTAGACTGTATGTGTGAACTGTATGAAGTATTAGAGTGTGTATGTGAATAGCAGGAAGAATAATGTCTTTAGGATCAGCCCGAATATAGAAAAAAAAGGTAGTGTGTGAGTGAGAAGGAACTTAAACACTGTCATTGTCATCTTCAGCTAAAGCACTGATGAGGAAAAGCACCTCAGCTTCATGTGAAAGAACGATAGTGAAGAAACCCTGGTGCTCCTTACCACTGACAAACTAAAGGCAGACAGCTTCCACGTTGAAAGATTATAAAATGAAATTGTAAAAAATAATCACTCCTAATAAAAGCAATCTTTTCTTCTTCCTCCTCCTCTTCCTTCACAGAAAAAAAAGAGCAAAAAGAAAGGGAATGGTAACATGGTAGGTAAGACGTCTAAATTATTAGGAGTCCTATCAAGGAAAAATGTGCCCCAGACTTTGCTCCAAACAAAGATGAAATAACAAGAAACAAGCTTATTCTCCCATCTTTAGCAATAAACGAGGGGTGGGGGAGAAAGAAGTTGTAAGACACTGGAATGATGACAGATGGTCTACAACACTTTATCACCAGGACGTGCCAAACCAACCTTCCAAGTGTGGGCAGAGAACTCGGCTCTTCCCTGAGGAGATGCCCATGAGGGTGTGAGGGACTAGGGTGGCTAAGAACAGAGAACAGAGTAGAAAGAAAGAGCTACAAGAGAAAAGACTCGGGAGATCTCCAGTCGAGCTGGCTAGATCTCTGGGACTGAGGCCAGCCTGGTCCACACGGTGAGCCACAGGCCAGCTGGAGTCCCACAGTGAGATCTGGCTGAATTAAGAACGTTTGCTCCTGGACAGGACCTGGGCTCGGGTCCCAGCACCTGCAGAGGAGGACCCACAACTACCTGCAGCTCTAGTTCCAAGGACCTGGCATACCTTTTGGCCTGTGAGTGCCCCAGGCACGCACAGGATGCACGTGCATACACCAAGCACTCACATATAAACATAAAATAAAAATCAAAGTTCTTCATTTTTAATCCTTACGAGTGTGAAGTTTTTAAATCTTTCTGAGAATCCCTGAGATTAGAGCAAGTCACACACGTGGGTTAGACAATTTGCCTCCACTTAGCGACGAAGATAAAGAGGGTGGTCCCTTGAGTCTTTGGCTCCTTGGGCTCTTTGCCTCTAAGCTTCAGCCTCTTGTCCTGAACCTGTATTTCAGTGTCCTGGCTTACTAGTTTGCAGCCCTTTATCTCCTGTCTGCCAAATCCAGATGATCTCTTCTCTCCACTCTTGGTGATTAATCCAACACAACTTTGGAGAAAAATGTACATCCACATGCCAGCAATCAGGTTTAGCTGCTCTGCTGTGAAGATGGTCCTGGTGCCCAGGGCCAACAGTCAGAACTCTCAGGGCCAAACGATTCTGCACTTTCCAGATTGACTCTCTTTCTCAAAATTAATCTCCTGGCAGACTTCTGAATATTTTCTGAATGCTACTTGGTCTCCTGCTTTCACTCTCCCTGAGCAGCCTAACAACAATCGATGTGGACATGAATATTTTCTGCTCTACCCCATGGTTTTCCCAGACTCTGCAGAGTTCTGATCTTCACACATGTGCATTTTAACACAAAGCCCCACAAATCAACATGCTCCTATACTTGGTGTTTATTTCTATGTATTTAATTATTTTAATTATAGTTGTTTATTTTAATGTTCTAAACAAAGTCATTTAAAAATTTTAAGTCTTCTGTTCAAGAATCCAGAATTAAATAATTATACTTTATTTACAACATATATGGGTATCTATAGGGCTTAATTTACAGAACTTGGATCACAGAGTAATCAGTTTGCTGTGTCAATCATAATTCCTGTTAATTATTTTGTGTTTTCATATGTGTTGTGGGGGGATATGTGTCTGTACACATGCTGAAGTGCACGTCTGAAGGTCCGGAGACAATTTGTGAGAGCTAGTTCTTTCCTTCCATCACCTGAGTTCCGAGGATTGAACTCGGTGGGCAGGCTTGGTGGCAGGTTCTTTAAATGTTGCTGCGCCACACAGAACCACATTTATAATCCTTTATGTGTGTAAGCATCTGTAGCCTCATGTACTCTCCTGTGGCTACACTGTCTTTTACTTAATAGATCCCCGTTCAATAACTGAATTGTTATATATGATACAGCAACCAATGCCTTCATCCTACCTCCTTGTTTATTCTTGAGGTCCAGTCCTTGACGAGATGACCCCATTACAGGCAGGGACACATCTGAAGCTCTGGACAGAAGTTGCAGATCACTCTTCTCCTGGTCCATTAGGATGGGTGTACAAGCGGGTGTCTCAGAACATACATCGATAACGTGACTTGCTTCAGCAGGGTTGAAACGTGACCCTCTTTGGGTTCTTGGAACTCATTTTTCTAAGGTTTTACGTCTAATAAAGCAACAGGAAAACCATGGCAGCTATTATGCTGAGATGAAACGCTCTTCTTAGTCACAACTGTGTGATATAGTCATTTTTGGGCTGAAGAGAGTCTTTAGAAAGTCTGACCACTTGCCCGTAACCCAGGCGGAGCTTAGTGCAGACTCAACAGGCTTGAGGCTTTGTCATATTTTCTTTTCTTTTCACTTCAATTACTTTTGGTTTCATAGCAACCATTTTAAAACCAAGCACCAGAAAACCTTTTTGTGTGTTATTAAGATTTTCTGAACCTTCCTTTTATCAGTTCTCCAAAAATGACATTTTGTTTGATATTGGATTAAACTGAAGAAAGTAGCGTTACATTTTCCAGCAACATGCTGTTGTTGACATCCCAACTGAAAGTGGTTTCCATCAGCATAGACTCTTCAACTTCTAATGAGATGTGTGCTGGGGGACTGGAATGAGTTTTCAAAATTATCATTTTCCCACTTTGATAACTACCCCCCTTTGACTCCAGCATTCTGTCTGGTTTCCGTTTCCAGCATTGCCATGTACGGTTTAACCAAGCTTTAGAGCCAAGTATAAGCTCCCTGAGGTGCGGCTTTCAAGTCAAACATATACGTTTGTAAAAGACTGAACAAATGCTGACACCTTATTGTCTAATTAACGTTAAAATTCATTTCCCTAAGAATGCCAGTCACTGGAGGTGAGGTTGCAACTGGCTTTTCCTAATTAGATTTACCCCACACTCCATTATTTTCCATCACAGACGCTATTTCCACCTCCCACTATGCTATGAAGTCTTCACACCAGGACTCAAAGTCAGTCTGGGTAACTGGGTAAGCTGGTAAGCAGCAGCCTCTCCAGCCGAGAACATGAACACACCACCAAGTCCGCTCTCCTGGCCGGGACCTGCGGTGGCTGAGGCGCCACTAAACTGAACCCCTCAGCTGGGCCTCACTGCCCCTACCACCGCTGACATCATCACTCTGCTTGATATCAGAACCAAACCAAATCTTTCATTTTCCTGGAATACCCTAAGCCAACTATTTCGAAATGTGACCCTGATGGAAGAGAAAAAAACTGTCTCCTGGGCAGTAGCATCCTCAAGAAGAGCTGGATGAACGTCCAAGCAGCAGGGATCACGCTAAATATGGAAGCCGTGCTTTGCAGGCGGCAGGATCGTAAGCTCATCGTGCAGTATGCCTTTCAGAGTACCCAGGCGAGCACAGCTGCGTTTATCACCAGAACACCTCAAGATGGTAGTCTTCTTTCCCTCGTGTCTTTGGCTCCCAGGGAACTCAGTTAATAGGAGGGCTTTGTTTAAAAAAAAAATCAAGACTATTTGACATGCATTGTGACTAATAACTCACTCTCCTACTCTCTTTCCTTTGTTTCCTAGTGAATAGGTGATGCATGCTCTTTGCAAGTTCTCCCTCACAAGACAGTGAGAAGTGAAAACGCATTTTTATGTGGGTTTAGCTCCCAGCATGGGTGTCTTTGGCTTTGCAATTTAAGAAGAAAATATTATTATTGTTATTATTTTATTGTGTGTTGTATGTATAATATACCAGTGCAGGCCATGGGGCAAGTGGAAGTCAGGAAAATTTTTAGGAGCTGGCTTTCTCCTTCTGCTGTGGGTTCTGGCACTGAACTCAGGTCACTAAGCTGGTGCACTGCATTGATTACTTTCTGTTCTTGTCATAAACACCTTGACCAAAACCAACTCATGAAAGGCTGGGAGTTGATTTTGGCTCACGGTTCCGGAGTGAGAGTCTGTGATGACAGGGGAGGCGCGGCAGCAGACTCTCGGAGCAGGAAGCTGAGAGACCGCACCGCCAGTGCAAACACCGCCAGTGCAAACACCGCCAGTGCAAGCACGAAGCTGGAAATGGTGGGTCTCTGCGCTTTCATCTTGGTCCTAATGATGTGCCCTCCTCCCCCATGCAAGACTGTAGCACCTCCTCAAGCCATGCTACCCACTGGGGACCAAGTGTTTGAATACCTGAGTCTTGGGGGACATTTCTTGGCCAAACTGCCACAAGCAGCAAGGTTGGTTTTTTGTTAGTTTTTAAATCTTGCTGGCACTGCCTTTGCAATCTGTATTGGCCTGTTCATTCATACTGTGTCTGAATGGAAGCTCCCACCAGGTGATACAGACTTAGGTCACACAAAATCAGGGAGTACAACATCCATGCAAACGTTAGTTCAGCACAAACATATCTAAAAGTAATTGCCACCATGCAATTAAGTCCCAAGTGCCCGAATGCTACCTTGGTATCAGCCATATTGTTTTTTCTAATATTAGGGCATGGGCTCATTTTTCCTCAGACTGATTTTTAGTTGTTTGGTTTCAATGTGGTGGTAAAAATCATGGCAATAACAGTGAAATCCTGTGGATAGTCCGGGTCCCTTCGGTTTCAATGTATCTGTTGTTAGCCCTGGGTTAACCTTGGCTACCTTTCCCCAGATGGTGTGTGCTGCATCATGTTGTAGCCAGGCTCTTTTAACAACGTTTAATTACCAAAGAGATGCCTCAAATTTATTGAGTGTGTGGTCACAGAATAAAGGGACAATCGGGTAAAGGGTAGAACAGATTAGGCTGAAGTGCAGCAGCCTGCCTGAGAGGGAGGGTCTGCCCTGTGGCAGAGCAGTGATGCTCTGGGACCCCTGCTGCACAGCCTGCAGCCCTCTTCACGTTGGAGCTTCCAGAGACTGCGCAAGGCATTGGCCATCACGAGAAGATTTGTTCCTTAAAGCTGCTCCCTTGAAAGGTCCCTACTGAGCTGGTCCAAAGGGTTCTGGGCACAGGGACGCCCTCGGGCGGCAACTTTGCCCTTACTGTCTAAAGGGAAGGAGTCTGAGGGTTGCAGGGCCGAGCCCTGCTTCCTCTGGGCAGGGCTGGCCGAGTCACCTGCAAAGCCCAGTGTGGATCACATTAAGACTCAAGATGGTGTCCTGGGCTTTAGCACAGGAACGGCACCAAGCCCCAGGAGCCACCTAAAGAGCTAGGCATGGTGGCGGGCTAGGAAAGCTTGTGCTGGGGAGGCAGAGAAAGGTCATCTGGTGTGTTCCAGGCCAAGAAGCTCCACCTAAAGGGAAATGGCCCCGTAAGTATGACACCAAGGCTACAGGAGCACCCTGTCACATAACAGCACACACACACGTGCACACACACTCACAAGGCTTTTTAAAAGACTCACATGATTACAACAGCATTAAGCAGAGCATCAGCCTTTCTCTGGGCTCATGATCACCTGTGGTCACTCAGGTGGCATGCTCCTGCACAGATTTCTCAGTGTGTGCTCAGTCTGTCCCTGAACAAACACAAGTGGAGTTTTGTTTATTGACTAGGATTTCTGCTCTGACACACAGCTCCCGTGTGGCCCATGGCTAGCACGGAGAACTACCGTGCTTTACCCTGAAACAGCTCCCCAAGAGGTGACACCGTCATTGCTGCTGCCGTGTTGGGCCTCAACCGTGTCAGGCGAACTACAGGCAAGAGGCAACAGCTCCACGTGGAAAGACCTCGTGAAAGCACACATCTCTCAGCTTGACTGGGGCCGTGAGGGAGCGAGGCCTGCAGGCTAGCCTAAGCCTAAGCGCAGCGGGGCTGCTGAACGCCCATGTGGAGCATGGTTTGGAACTGTGGCTCTTGGAGGTGATCCCTATTTCCACGGGGACGTAGGGGTCATCCAGTCATTAGCGGAGTCACTGGAGCATCGACATTGTTTCAGGCCGAGGACATGCTGCCATGGAGGACTTGTTCAGGGGGAGGCCTGCAAGACAGTCAGACACCATGTTTAAGGGAACACCGGGGTTTGGAGGGACAGCTCAACAGCTCGGGCTGCTGCTGCTAAGGCCAACAACGGGAGGCAGATCCCTTAGACCCACAGGGTGGGAGAACAGTCAGCTCCTGGTTGTTCTCTGATTGGCGCATACTTGCACACAAATATAATAATTTTTTTTTTTACAAAGAAACATTAGGAACTGCACTTCTAAAATGAGATGTATTCTCTGCTGCTCTTTGAAATCCTTTTAAAAGACTTCATCACTGTCCTGTTAGGATCATATTTCCTCAGTGAAGATTGCTGCCAGCCCTAACCTAAAGATGTCTGCCTCCAGCTTTTCCAAGAAGCGTCTGACCTGGGCCCCAGCTTGGTTGAGGCAGCCCAGCCATTTCTGTCTGCTCTTTCCCTCCAGCCACCAGCTCAAGGCCGCAGCTCTGAGGGGCACACACCAACAGGAGCCCCTTACTGCCTGGGTTTAAAGTTCACGTTTGTTGCCTCCGCCGGTGGTTATGAAACACCAAACAATCATCTAACAGCACTATACAATGACCACTGCTGTCCGAGTGGAAGAGTTTTGCTCTACACGTTTATTTCACTTTATTTCAGGTATTAGTCATGACCTGAAATCCCAACATATGCGTACAGGGAAGGCACACACTACTGCTTCCAAACAGGCGCATTTGCACCCACCTCTTAAGAGAAAGGCGGCCAGATGAGACTTGACCATTTCCAGTATCTGGGATGCTACTTATGTGCCCCTGTCTCTGGCCCGCACAGGGCTGAACCGCAGAGTAACCCTTGAACACAAGAGCTGAATGAGGCTGCATAAGGAGCAGCAGCTAGGAAAGGTGATGTGAAAGCTCTGGTTAGTCAGAAGTCACGGGTCACCCCTGCACAACCCTGATATGGAGGCTGAGGTATGGGCCAGCAGTAAGTCGAAGGGCAGCCTGGCCTACATGAGACCCTAAGAAACAGAAGAGCTTGGCTCTGCACCACAGCTCTGCCGTCGGAAGCTGTGCGACCTTTGCTTTGCATAGGGAGCATCAGGCTGTGCACCCGTGTCTGTGCTGCACCCATGTACATGTGCCAGGAAGGGCGATGCACAGTGAAAGCGGGCCTCACAGGCACCGGGAGCTGAGCTGGCCGTCCCTCTCTGTTCTCACTGGCTTCCTGCAAGTTAAAGCACATCAGGAGCAAAATACAGCCCCTGTTCACTTGTAAACATGAAGAACAGGGCATCTTGGACACCTTGTGCCTCTCTGAAATAGAAAGACTTCGTATTAAAATAAAACCAAGCAAGCCAAGTGTGACCTGAAGTTTCCAGATAAAGCCCACTGCCATGAAGAATTTTGCGAGCTTCAAGTTAGACTTTCTCTTCGAGTGCAGGGTTGGGACCCTGCAGACACATAGCCATGGGCTAGCCTCGGCCCCCTTCATGGTCTTCACGGCCTGTTTGTCTGTCCTCCCATCCATCCCTGTGACTATCAGGTAAACACCATGTTCTAAAGATCACTAACATATGCTAACCCAAAGGCCAAGAATGCTGTCAGTCACTGAGGCCCAGGGCACACAATTCCCAACCGCTGTGACCCACCATGCTCCCCAGCATTTGTGAAACAAGCCTTCATCTACAGCCATGAAATTGTTACCATTTGGGGGTAACCCGAATCTGTGTTCCCAGGCCACAGTCACCCACAGGTAACCCCAGAATAAACTCTGAATTGTGAGGGGTGCTTTCGCCTGGACACAAACATCACCCCAGATTTCTTTCTTCTAAAGCACACATGCTGAACAAGTCCTTTTCTATTTCCTCCCTTGCCAACTGCCCTCTACCTTTCTTTCTGTGGGTTAACAGGTCTTCTCAGGAGGTAACAATGTTTTTAGGGAAGAACAGTCTATCGAGGATCAAGGATCTAGGAGAGACACAATTCCCTTAAATCTACTACATAACGAACTGGAGGAAGACTGTCAGCAAAAGCTGTTCGGCTAGAGGGAAGAGTGTAGGCAGCTTAAGCGATTTAAAAGCCATGTTTCTTTAGTATTTACAGCCTTGCAGCTATTTCAAGGAGTCACTGAGGCTCTGTGACATCCTCAGGCTTACAGGCCCTCAGAGTCAGCAGGGCATGGTACTGTTGACTCCTAATTCCTTCAGCCATGCTTCTAAGAAAGTACATGTAAATCTGATGAGAGTTTCAGAGCGCTCCTTTCAGCCTCCGATAGTCTCTCAACTAAAGTAAGAATCTGGTAAGTATGCCTTCTAAATACGTCAACAGAGACCATGGAGCCAGGCAGATACTGCTTACCAAAATATAGGCATTTCCTTGAAATATTTGACCTTCTGCCTACAGTGCCTCTGTTATGTTCATTCAAACAGCTCTTATACTGTGAAACAATGACACTTCTCAGCTGGTGGAATGCCGCAGGGAGTCTGCAGAGCTCATAACCAAGGCAGCCTTTACATCGGCAGGGGATGAATGCCTTCTTATCAGAGCAGCTGAGGCCATACACAGCGGCATCTGTCAGCGTTCACAGGGCCCATATAGAACACGCTGGCCCCACAGAACAACAGGGCCCATATAGGACACACCGGCCTCACAGGACAGCAGGGCCCATATAGAACATGATAGTCCCACAGCCCCACAGGACAGCAAGCTCCAGCTTCTGGCACCATCAGCCCACATGAAGTGAAAACAGAAAGTCTGTCTCAAGCTGTACTGAGACCTTCAATGGTAAAGCAACTGCTAATTAACTGGATTGCCCAGAATCCCCAAATTAACCAGCTATCATTAAAATAAATACTCATAAGGATGACTGTTTGTGCTGATTTCAAACCTTCCTTGTGCTATTGTAAAGGCCATGAAAATGACCAACCAGCGTCCCTTCTTGAGGAATGAGCCCTCGGCTAGCTGGCCTACAGGGTTCGGCAGCAAGAGTGTCTGCGTCACTTGTGGCCGTGCCCGACTTCTGTATATGGTGAATGTACCTCACAAGTGTAAGCAACACACACAAGCCAGACTTTCATTAAATAAATTTATTTGTTAAAATAATTTAACTCCAAATACAACTGTTGAATTTGCATTGAATTATAACTACAATTCATGTTTCAATTGAAATGCCGGGGCTTACCCGACACTGTTACAAAACAATAAACTGTTGTTCAATTTTAAATGGTCAGTTGTATTAGAGTTCAACAATTAACTGTGAAGTGTAACTCTGGGAAGCCCCAAACCGATAGTGATAAGTCTGTTTCCAAAATCTACCGCAGCCATTCTAGAAACTCTGCTCAAGGTTTAATAGATGCTCAAAGACAAGTTAAACAACAAAAGGTCCCGCAGTCTTTAAATCTGATTGGCTGGGGAGACAGAGCTTCACCAGTGCTAAGGAGGGCTGCCGATGGCGAGCTGGCAACCTACACAGCCCACCGGCAGCGGAACACAGCACCTTCACATTCACCAGCAGCACTCACTGGAAAGCGACAGCCCGCCAGGGGCCACACAGAAGAGCATCAGTAGTCTGACCACAGAGACCGACGGCAACCATAGTGAGCGCATCAAACCCTGCTTCTCCACAGCAGAGGGCGGGAACATCGAAGCACCTTTCATGTGTAAGGAAAGCGCCCAGAGGCGTCCCCGAAGACACTGACCGGTCTTGCGGAAGCTGAACACGGAAAGGCATTGGTTGCCATCACTACCACAGCCTCAAAGAACCCGCAGGTTACAAGGGAAAAGAAACCTGAAAAGACCTACCTCTGTACAAAAGCAAAAAACAATGCAAAGAAAACTGAATAACAGCTAAAGAAACAGTGGGTCTTTGGGTCAAACCATAACATTTTTAAGGCATGTTAGAACAAACTTTTCATTTCTCTAGTTGCTAGACGCACCAGGGCTTTCAGGAGTGAGCGGCCAGCCCTCCTCTGCCCTTCATCCCCACCTCAGCAAACATCATGCATAACAGGCGGACTGACACTGAGGAGCAAGGAGAGGGCACGGCACGGTCTGGCTCATGGATGTGCCTGGGCACTATGGAGGGCTGCTGGCTCTTGAGAGCCTCACAGAAAAGGCTTGCCCGAACGTCTGACAAACACTTCCACCTCACACCATGCCAGGCTTCTCACAGGCCACCATTTTCATGTCTGCACAGCATCCGTGATGTGAAGCTATGGACTCTGTACAGCCAATTCTAAAATGCAGTATCAAAAACTGCTATTCATTGCTACGGGATTCTAAAAATCAGAATTAGTCTGACAAGTTAGAGGCCTCAGAGGTCAAAGTACTAACATTTCTACTTCAGTCGATAAAACATAAGTTCTTGAGTCCAAGTTCTCGATATGACTGAGTCAAATCAACTTTTACATCATGGACTTTCTTTTTCCCAAGAAAACTGGTTAGAACGTTTTGTCCTATAACTGCGGTGTGTTAGCTGGAGAAAACGACACTGAAGACCACAAATACTAAAAGACTCTCCAACACCCATGACCAGCCTTTACTCACATTACTCTTTTTCTCACTTCTGACAAACTCCAATGACCTTTTTCTAAGCTTAAAGCCAATCACTAAGTACTTGATGGGATTCCAATGGCTTAGAAGAGACTAATAATTTAAAGAAAAAAAAAGTCTGCTTACACATAATGTTCTGCAGTCTAGCTTCTCAGCTGAGGCAATCATCTCTGAATTGTGCCAAATTCTTAGGAACAATAAACACACATGCACACACAAACACATACTCTTCTCTCAGTGACACACATGGGACTAAGCGGTTACTTGCACAAGACTATGGAACCAAGGTGTGTGCGCTAAGTACATCCAGGCTCAGTGACACCATCTCCAGAGGCTGGGCTCAGGACATCCACCAGCACCCCCAGCTCGCAGCTCAGGGGAGAACCCTTCCACATGTGACTGTGAAACTCCTGAATAGACTTTTTTTCCTGTGCCATCACTCATGTAAATGATAAAACACTTCACGGCCATAAAAACCAAAACTGCTGAGCTTCAGCACCCTTCAAAGCAAAAGATCCCTTCTGGCAGTGTGCGCCCTCGGGAACCAGGGCAAAACAGGCACTGGAGAACCTCCCAGGACTCTCCAGGAAACGGAAGAGAAAAGGCTTTGTGTCTCTTCCCTTCCACTCTAAAATAATTTTTTCTACTTTTAAGCTCAAATTATTTCACAGGTTATTAATCTGACTTTTTAAAGCCTACAATAAAGCTCTGTTACAGCAAAGTGGATTTCCAAAGCAGGTGAGCCAAAGGGTCTCATCACAACCATAGCCCTTAACAGCTGCGTTCATGAACACACAGAAAAATGCCAGATTTGTCCTGTCCTGTCCTGTCCTGTGAGGCGTCTGCAAACGGGAGCGTGTGGGGGTGACATGGCTTCATTTTCCTTCTGTGATGGTTCGGGTTAATCTACAATTCTCGTTAGTAAGGCTAGGCACTGTGTCCATCTCAGTCGCTTCTTTCTTGACCAGCAAATAAAGGCCATCCTTGCTCCATTATCAGAGGGTGGATGTGCACTTCAATGCTCATAAACCTTCATGAGAGACTATTTTCTGTGGCAAAACAGGTAACTCAACAAATTCTAAAGCCAGGCTGGATTTTCACGCAGCCTTGTTCTGACTCTCACTCTCTTGAAGACTGATGCGTTGGGTGATCAATTAGGAGAACATCTACAATTAAGCATCAACGTGAAAAGCAGAAGCGTATCAGCCGAGAAGCCTCCCTGGAACGCTGCCTTACTGGATGGTGCACACTGGCTAGAAGGACCATCCGTTCCCGACTTCAGTATTCTTGTAGGAAAATATTTCTCCTTTACTTTTTTTTAAAGACAACAAAATATTTTAATTATTAGTGATCTTAGGAATTCTTCTGTTTTTCTCTCTCATGATTATTTTTAATCTACAGGACAGTGGCTTCTGTTAGCTCAGTGGTCATGCCATCAGTGCTTCAAGTGAGATCACCCCGTGGCTCAACGGTGCTGCCTTCGGTTTGCGGATGTACAGAAGACTGCGGTCAGGGGTGGGGACTGCAGTCACTGAACCACAGGTACTCAGACGCACCAACTGGCCGTCCAGCCTGAGGCCGCAGTGTGCGGGTCGCACCAGCACGCCCAGACCGCAGCAGTGCAGACGAGCTCGCTGCTGCCTGGCGGAGCCCTGCCCAGGACGGCCCTGCTCGGATGCTATTGTATGTTACAGGCCGAACAGCACGGGTCGTCCTTGTCGGGCTGGGCTGCATAGTTCATCTGCCTCACAATCTCCGCAAAGAGCTCGTCCACCATTGTTTTACTCTTGGCAGAAGTCTCCATAAAGGGGCAGCCCCACTCCTCAGCCAGGGCGCGGCCTTCAGTGGACGACACTTCCCGCTCGGTCTCCAGGTCCACTTTGTTCCCCACAAGGATGACCGGCACCTTCTCATACCTGTAAGAACACACACAGATTGCAGTGTTAGTGAGCAGGGGAAACACATTTTCTTTTTTCTGTAGTGTGGTATACATGATCTCTTTAGCCACATGAAAAATGAGTTGCACCAGCTGGCCTGGTGCCTACCAAGGGCATTGGGAAGCAGCTCTCAGAGGGGCCCGTAGACGGGCCTTCCAAGTGATGTTTTCAATTAATCAATCATGTAGCCTTTAAAACCAATTATGTATCTTTGCCAGATACGCTGGGGAATTAGTCTCAGCATCTCAGGCTGACTTCTCTTAATGTAAATGCTGTCTGTTCCATGAGATGCTCGCTCACAATTTCAGCTAGTCATGCAATCATTAGCTCTACTGGTAACTGCCAGCATTTTACTATATTCCATAAGAATACAAAACCCATCCTATTCTAAATAGCTCCTAAACACAACAATTAAAAAAAAAACAAAACCAAAACCATAATGGAACTCATCAAAATGGAAAGCACCAAATAGAAGCACACCCATGTGGAAATGTGGGATCAGCCAGCTGAAAGAAAAAGTTAATTTATTTTCAGTTTAAGGATTAAACTACAACACACCTAGAAAATGGAAATAACAGGTAGCCCACACACAGTTCCTGGGCAATTCAGTGTCTTGTGGACATGGTACTCCCCAATTCCCTTAACACCACATATGTCCCCAGGGACACTTACATTTCCTTTGGCCAGAGAGCATATCAATGGCCTTAGTGACGGTCCATCCCAGTCAGCAAAATACAAGAACTGGAAAGTACATGTGGGCACCCAGTGTGGCCCTGGCCAGCACTAAGAAGACAGGCTGGAGTATTACCGAGCCTGGGCCAACACAGGCTACACAGCTAGACCCTGTCTGAAGTCAGAGGGCTGGACAGACAGCTCAGTTGGCATAGCGCTTGCCTGCAAGCACAAGAACCAAGTCTGCCTCCTAGAACCCACATCACAGCCAGACCCAGCTGCAGCGCTCTCACCTCAGGGCTGGGCAGGCAGTGAGGGAAGGGCCTGCAGCTCACTGGCTAGCCAGTCTAGCTTAACTGAGGAGCTACAGGCCGACAAGGTGGAAGGCAGTCCTCAGGAAGACATGTGCTCTGGACTCCATACACACAGGCACATGCCAAAACACACACATGTATGAGGGTGAGTGTAGAACTCAGGTGTTCTGTGTCTTAACCTGTACTACACTGTCCCTGTGGCCTCCACACCTTTCTGTCAGTGAGCTCTTGCACAGGCCTCTGGGAGCACACATGGCAATGGCGATGAACCCCCACCAAACACTCCACACCAACCCTTGCCATGGGACGAGCAGCCTCGCAGTGGCTGTCACTGCTGACAGAGTCAGGACCAGCTTCTAATCTGCTCTCCGTTCAAGGATGTAACTGCATTTCCCTTTCCTCTGTACACAATGACAGAGCAAGAGACAACACCCCTTACCAACAACGACAGAGAGAACTTAACTGAGCCAAAGTTAGGACCTGACTTCAGCTCGCTGACTAGACATGATACATTACTTTCTAGTGTTGGGCCTGGTGGTGGCACACACCTGTAACCCCAGTGCATAGGAGGCAGAAGCAGGAAGGTCAGGAGTTCAAGACCACCCTCAGATACTCAGTGAATCGGTAGCCAGCCTCAACTAGCTCTCAAGTAACAACCAACCAAACAAACAAACAATCTGAAAGAGTACTTTAAGCTTAAACACAATACCACATTAATATTTTCTATTTAACAGAGATGTACTTTTAGTTGAAATGTGCAGGATCTATTAGTACATGTGGACTTTCCAAAACTTGCAAAAATATGAAGTTATCAGCAGCTGGCTGATGCACATGCTCTTCAGGAGGTTCAGAGTCACAACACTTGGTGGGCCAGCCGTCAACCGTCTGTTACCAGGCTGACAGCTGAGCACTTGGTTCTGTCCCACACTTCAAACATGTGTCCACACACAGTGGAAGCCAGTGGCTATCAGGACGGTGTAGTAACAGGGCTAAGTCCAGTCAGCATCACAGAACCTGCCTTGCTCTACTAGCTGAACTGGCATCGGTCCTTTCCGCCATCTGGTTATTAAGAAATGCAGGTCAATAACCTGAACAAAAACCTGACAAACATAAAAGACTTGAGGGGAAACAAAACAACAAATAAAGTATACATTTCCAAATAACGTGCGGATGGGTTTTGTCTCTGTTAACACTGAAGTCAGGACCGTGGAAAAGGTGATAAGCTGTGGTTCGGACGCAGGCTTGGCTCTGATGCCCAGGAGAGGCTGCGGGGCTGAGCCCAGCATTTCCTGGTACCTGTGTCTCATCTTTTTACTGGTAAAATGGAGCTGAAGTACCTGCCCCCGCTCACTGCTGTGAAAGCCAGGCGAGACGATACAGAAATGCAGACCAGCTAGGACAGGACTTTGGCCACCCGCTCCTGCTGTCCTCACTTAAGACCACAGCTTGGCAAAAGATGGAGTGTTGGGAAATTCAGAAATCGTCAAGAAACAGAGATAGCTGCAGGGAGAAACAGACTTCCCCAAGGGATTAGGGTTGTGAGGTAGAAACGGGCAACAGAGAGGGAGCAAAAGCAGTACTATGAGTCTCTGTCTCTTGCTAGGTATCATCTCAGAACACTGGGCCTTAGAGAAGGTACTAACACCTCAGGAAGTGCTGGGGTGACGGGAGGGTCGGTGGGGAAAGGGAAGGCTGGAAGGACCTGGTCTCCTTGGGACAAGGAGGAGAAGACAGGGCGAGGTAAAGCCTGTGCTGGCAAAGCACGTGGTGCTCAGTCCACTGCTAAGGCAGTATGTCGTGTTTAAAACAACAGTAACACAACTCCCAAGCCAGACCAAGACTTCAGCCTCAGAGCCAACCCCAGCTAATCAAGTGCCTGTTTGCTGGACTAGGTCTAAAGAGCTCTTAAATCTGAAAGTTAAATGTCACATCAGACATGGTGGCCCAACCCTCAATCAACAGGTAATGGCGGAGTGTCTGGCCATTCGAAGAACACAGAGCAGGCTGATCTCTAGAAGAGATAGTGAAGTATGGGAGGGGTGGAGTGGATAAGGCTGAGAAAACCTTAGCAGATCCTGTGTGACCAGAGCAATGAGCAGCTGCTGCTAGTCGTGCTGACCCACTGGCAAGAGGAAGGATGCTCCCAGGAGCTTAGCAGCAATACTGTCTGCTAGCAGCATGAGACGCTCCAACTCTCCGGTGCTAAGGGCTGCCCTGGGGAGCCTGCTGAGCGGCAGCAGACTAGTGGGAGACCAGTAGTACTTTGGATTATATACTGTGTTGTCCATTCAACATGTGTATTTTCTAAGTACTTACTACATCCTAGATACTATCGTGTCCAGTTATGATTCACAAGAAACAACAAAGACATCTGTCCTCACGATGATGATAGCCCAGCACAGGAGACAGGTATCAGCAACGAAGAGAAGTTAAGGTTTATTAGAGGCAGTCAGGAGACCGGAGGGCATGCTGGGGCACAGGAGTGACGGCAGAGGCTTCCCTGGGAAGGCGGCGTGCCATGTGAAGTCACGGGGTAAGGAACCTGCCACATAAGTACCAGGGAGAACTCCCAAGCGAGCTGTGGACTAGACGGCAAGAGCCTGTGGGTGTGTGGCAAATGGCTTGTGAGGTCCACGTGTAGAGCCCCTCCCATGCCTGCTCAGCCCTGGAATGCACTTTGTCTGAGAAACAAAACTGGGGAAGGGGACGCAGGAGCGCCCTTACCAGATGGCCAGCATCTACGGTCTAGGCAGCATCTACAGCAAGGCCAGCCCTCTGGTCTAGGCAGCATCTACAGCAAGGCCAGCCCTCTGGTCTAGGCAGCATCTACAGCAAGGCCAGCCCTACGATCTAGGCAGCATCTACAGCAGGGCCAGCCCTACGATCTAGGCAGCATCTACAGCAGGGCCAGCCCTACGATCTAGGCAGCATCTACAGCAGGGCCAGCCCTACGATCTAGGCACGCTAGCCATCTTGTGAGGAGGTGACAGTAGTTTCTTTCTTGTCTAATTCTCACCACAGCCCTGTGGGTTTTCTTCAGCTCCTCCCTTTCAGAGGATGCCACTTGTGAAGAAGTTGAACATGTAAGATTCCAAAATGACTCCTCATGAACCTGTTAACCTGACTATGGAGGAGACACCATCGTCAGGGCCAGAAGGTGGCTGGTGTGGCTCAAATTACTTTTGTTTGTAGACTGTGGAAAACATTTGTCTTATTAACATGAATTTGCATGCTGCTTGTTATATTCATGAGTGGGATTATATAATGTCTGAATAACTAAAACTGCTCTTTTCAGCAGCTGTGCTTAATGGATTGCACAAAGCCCGGCTTAGCTGCAGACTGCTGATGGGCTTCTCAATGAGGCGGCTCTGTAAATATCAGTGGCTCAGAAGGATTTCAGTGTGCTCATCAACAGGCTGTTTTTGCCTCAGAACTGTCCTAATACACGTGTTAGTACACACACAATTTACATACAGTTTATTCTGGCAATGTCTCAGCTTGGCTAGTCATTAAAACAACTGGAGAATTTAAGTACTGATTCCTGGGCCCGGTTCCAGAGCTACTGAGGCTGACTCTGTAAGACCAAGAGTCCACTGTAGATACAGATTCGGACACTCCGAGCTTCCCAGACGTGAGGAACTGCTGCACTCTCTACTGCCGCTGATCCCAAACAGCACCACATGCTGACATGGATGCTCCAAGCGTAGCATGTCTAAAACCAACCCCCTCTCCTCCTCCCGCACTCATCACGAGCTGAGGGCGAGCTGAGGGCGGCATGGCAGTCGGCACCGCGGCGGCACTGCATTGGAGCGCCTGAAGAGAAGGGCGTGTCCCACTTGCTCGGTCACGCTCTGCCTGGCCATCAGCTGGGTGAAAGAAAATTCTCTTTGAGTTCAGAAGAGAATCAGAAAGGCTTTTTTTAGTTCCCTTGCTCAACTTTCTTTCCAGTGTTAAAATCTCCTTTACCAAGAGTTCCTGAGACAAAACAGCAAACACCTGATTCTTCATTCACTCTGGGGCCAACCTTGCCAGGTCTCTTTGCAGTATTTCTGAACAGCTTCATTGACAGAGGACCCACACTTTGGGCAGCTTGCTTTATCTGTCAGTTTGTCAACTATTATGTTAAGAATCCAGAGTGTAAATGTTTGCTGTGTTCCGACCTGCGATGCCTGCACTTGCGCCTTCACAGGTCCTAGCTTCTGCTGTGCAGGGGAAGGAACCTTTCTTTATTGCAAAAGGGAAACAGGTTTTCTTCCTCAATTCTTTGCTCAACTCAAACAGTGCATCAAGATTCAAACAAACAAAAAAAGCAAACAAATAGGAAAATGGAAAAAGGGGAGTGGAAGAGGGAGAGGGAAAAGGAGGAAGGAAGAGAGAGAGATGGGAAGAGAGAAAGAGCTCTTAATCTCATTTGTGAGAATAACCACCGTAACTATTTTGGTGTATAAACTTCCAGACTTTTCCAATTCATAGGTATTAACATAAGCATATGTTTTAATACAAAGAGATCACACCATTTCATCACACAAGTCTCACTTTTGCTTATTATAGTCACCCATTTCTATAAATGACATATTGTAATGACAAATCTTTATAGACTGATGAATTTCTCTCTCACACACAATATATGTATCACCTAAAACTGAATAATAATTTACTCTTAGGGCCATTTTTTGGCAAACATTACCAGCAATCTGATGAGTGTACTTAGAAGTATAATTTCTGAACTAAAAGGTAATAAAATGTACACATTTAAAAGCCCTATGTATCTGATCTTTGATTTAAGCCTTTGAACTAGAAAAGTCCATTTCTAGGTTGGTTCCTCAATCTGCTGTGACTGCACAGTTTCAGTGGATGGCTAGAGTTTACGTCGCCGCTCACGGCGTGTGTGTCAGGACTGCCCTCGCCTCCCGGACTGAAGCTGCTCCTTGTTCAGCACACTGTCCTGGGCCAGGCCAATAGCTGGCACGAGGGGTCTTTATTTCTTGAAGCCAGGGGGAAGGTGCTACTCCCCCGAGTTCATCAGCACTCAGCTGCCTGTTTCATTCTGATCTTTGAACAGGACTTTTTTTTTTCCTTCTGGCACTCCTTTGCTTAGACTTTCTCTTGGTTTCTGACTGCAGAGTAAGCTTGTAGGTGGGAAACTTACAATGTAACATAAACATGTGATAACACCAAGAAGGTCTTCAGAGCTCCTACATTAGTAAAAATCAACCAGTTCTCAGAAGTTCCGAGGGTTGACATGGTGCCCTGCAGTTCAGTCAGGGTGGCCCAAGTGATGGGGCCACATACAAAGCCAAGGTAACAGATGCCCATAAAAAGTGCAACAAGAAACAAACAAATACTCAACTCTGTTTCTCTAACCAAAAGAATCAGGAAGGGGCCAGAGAGACTGGGAGACATTTCCGGTTCTTTCCCTCTCTTTATCAACTCATTTTGTTAAGCAGCTGAACCCAATGATGAGAACTCCGTGGAGTGCAAAAAGCTAAAACTGTGAAAGAAATACCCTACTCCTGGCCAGGAGGAGAGGCTCTGCAGGGTAGGGATCTGTGTTACTCAATACAAGTTCACAGGAGCCCAAAGGTGCTGAGTGACAAGCCAGAGTTTAAAAACAGGGAAAGAGAATGCAAGGCCTCAGCACACGGGAGGGGGCTGCTGCGCGGCAGGGCCGCCCTGGGGGATGCCTCAGTATGTTCATCTAGCTATGCATCTTAAGGTCAAGGTGTGCGTGCTCTACTGCATGAAAGTTATGCCTCAACAAACAGACTAAAACAAGAAAATTAGTAAAATAATTAGATAAAGTCCTCATTTAAGCAGGACAGCAGGAGAACCGTCAAGACACACTGAGGATATATTCGTGTGAGCTATGGTGTTTCAATAATATAAAAGGCCAATTAGGTTGATCAGCCAGTTTATTACTTAGCTACATCCTGCCAACCAATTTGAAGTTGAACTCATGTGCTGCTGAATTTCCATCCCTGGCATAGGGAATGCTAACATTAAAGAACAGTGTGTTACTGGAGATAAAAATGATTATAGTTCTGCAGGCTTCTTTCACTAGCAGACCTACAAACTGCACCCACAAATCTTTTCAGGAGACAGAAGATGCTACAGTACCTTAAAACCCATGTTAAAAAGGGAAATGTAAACTGGGCGGTGGTGGCGTAGGCCTTTAATTCCAGCCCTCAGGAGGCAGAGGCGGGTGGAGTTCAAGGCCAGCCTAGTCTACAGAGTGAGTTATGTGACAGCCAGAGAAACCCTATCTTGGGAAAAAAAAGTGGGGGTGGGGTGGGATTGTTTTGTATTTTACAAAGTTACACTTTGTATCTATGATTACATTCGATCTGGCCTTCTGTCTTTAAGAATGAGGATTATTCATGCTACAAATGTGTACCTGTGAGGAGATGTTAGCAAATACAAGCCTGATGCCTTGTCATTAGAACTGAGTGGAAAACCAGGATGAATCTGGTTGACTCTACTCTGCAAAGACCCAGGCATGGGACCGAAAAGAGGGAGAAGGGAACAGCTGTCGGCTAGGCTCATTGTGTGGCTTTCTTTTACTGCAGTCTGCAGCTGCCTTTAGGCTCCAAGTAATACTGGACCACTGAAGGGTAAGCCAAAAGGAACACATCTGAGCACACAGCGGTATCTATCAACGGGGAAAGGCGCTGAGACACAACACACGCACTTCCTCTTCAGTACCGGTGAGATCTGAGATCTGTGCTTAGAAACTGGCCAGCTCTTAGGTTTGCCAAGACTGAGCAGCGCCAGGGTGGGAGCTGTGGGAGCAACCTGTCTCCACTGTGCAGGGTGCACAAGTTCTCCGCACCCCGCTCCAGAAATAACTGTGTTAGAGCTGGCCCTGAATGAGGTGAGTTTAAGCGTGGACCTGCGACGAGCTAAGCTCTTAGCAGTTATGAGCAAAGATGTGTTTATCTGGGAGAACGCTTTTATATCGTGAAAAGATCTAAATATATTTCTATTTCCTTCTTTCCTCCAAATCACTGAGCACCAGACACGACCCTCGAAAAGATTTAAAGCGAAACGGCTATACGTGGCAACTCATGCCTTTAATCCTAGCCCTGGGGGAGGGGGAGGCTGAGGTAGGAGAACCACCATGAGTTCACCGTCAGCTTGAGCTAAAGTGAGATCTTTAAAAAAAATATTCAAACAAGCAAAAATGCCAAATTTCAGCAATACACATTTCTAGAAAATGAAGGTTAAGACTATGGAATCAGCTTTTTTCTTTGCCAGGAAGAAAATTCCCCAGGAAGGACACCCCCTCCTTCAGGGGGAGGAGGGTATCAGTTATTTACCACTAGGCAAGCTGGGGCCACTGTCGGGAGCCTGACTGCTGAAGTCTGTGAAAACAGATCTGAAGCGGGGAAAAGCAACAGGTGGGCAACGGAAACAGAAAACGCGGAAGTGAAGGAGGAGATGGAATCAGTTATTACTGTCAGAACAGGGCCCTAAAGGAGCAACCAGAAAGTGACAAGTGCCGGGTAGAACAAGGACAGTTTCCAGGCAACGTGTAAAACCATATGCAGACAGGCACGGGAAAGCACGGGGGCATGGAGAGGCCGGGCAGGTCTCCAGCCATCACCAGGTGCAGGATATGACGCTCAGTAACAACAGGCCTGGCAGAGCAGTGATTCCAGGGGACAGGCAGAACGGAATAGTGGATGTGAGAAATCCCTCCCGTCACTTCATATGCACAGACTCGCTCCTAGGCCAATAGTCAAGGCCGGTCAGAGGCTAAAACCAAAGCAGAGGGCAGAAGACAGAAGACAGGTTTGGATTACAAAGATGTTTGCTCTCTTAGATATGCTGCCTGCCTTTCCCGATCCCTGCCTCTTTACCTGTGAAGCAGAAATATTAATGTATGTTAATGATGACAGCAACAGCCTCAGTAACAACCAGCATCTCCACAGGACATGGTAGACATCAGACTCTGCACTCTGCAAACACATGAATTAATCCACTGAAGTATCATGGATACTGTAAAACACTACAGGGCCGCTAACTGTTCATCTTTGGGGTCCCTCAAACCATCTGCTAGCAAGTCAGTTCTAGAATCTCAACTACAGCCATAGAGCTATAAAAATGTGCCCAAATTGTTGCTAAGGATTTTCCCTCCTGTTTCTGGCTTACATTCTCCAGCCTGAGTATGACCAGTCTGTGTATTTAGTCTAAAAGTCATCAATTACCATGAACAAGAGTTAGGCAATTAAGAGACAATATTCCCTCTAATTTATGTGAGCTAACAATGTAGTATCTTCTAAAAGCACGTGTTTTCCCTGATTCTAAGCATCTTTTTTCTCACCACACATGCTGTCCCCATGCCTCTAATGTGGGACACAACAGAGCCGACGCAGCTCCCCAGCTCTGCACAGTACAGGCCGCCTTCACCAGCCGTAACCCAGCAGAGCTGGGTACCCCACAAAGGCATGGCCAGCACCCCCGTCTGACCACAGCGCTGTGCCACACTGCCGGCGCTGCTCGGCGCTTACAGCACAACGCGGTGATGGACTCCAAACGAGTTTCCTCATGAGGGCAGCAGCCTTTCTGGGTGTGTACTAGAAAGCTGCGCGGCTCTATCACACCTTCCAGTGGCTGCTTGTTGATTTATTAAGGGGGGAAGGGATGGTCAAAACACACTAATCACTCAAAGGGACTCTCAGTCATGATTTAACTAACATGGCTGTTTTTTCCCCCCTCTGTACTCCAAAGTGCTGGATGCCAAGGCGGGAGCAGAGCAGCAGCCACATGAAAGAAGTCTTTTTAAACATAAATTAGATGGCACATACCAGCTGTTTTTATAAACAACAACTGCAAGAGACACTGAAGAGTGAGGAAGCAGATGCAAAACTTTCTACACATACGTAGATTCTCCTACTGACACTCGGTTTTAATGTACTAGATCCTTTAAAAATCCATTAATGAGCAGATTTGTTTAAAATTATGTTTAATTATGTGTCTGTGCGGGGCTTATGTACATATGAATGTAGGTACGCGGGGAGGCCAGAAAACGGTTTCAGATCTGTTGGAACCAGAGCTACAGGTAGCCGTGAGCTGCCTAACGTAGTGTATAGGGAACCTGGGCCCCATGAAAGCAGTAAGGCTCTTAACTGCTGCCGTCCTCCAGCCTCTAATATGCTACATTCCTCATAAGACTAAATATGATTCAATTTATAGTCCTGCCTGGGCAACCAAATGACACTAGGTAAATTCCAAGGACCGGTGGCAGGGGGAAGGGGGTTGAAACATTTTTAAAGAGTTATGGTTCATTCATTCATCACTTGTTCATCTTCAGTGAACATTTTCAAATGTTTCACTTTTTTAAACATTTAAAAAGAAAAACAACGGGCGCACAACCCTCTACGCCAGCAGCCACCACTTTGATCTGGGGCACACAGTACCCGGGACGGACTGAGTTTCACCCAGATACCTCGGGCTGCACTGGGCGGGCGCACAACCCTCTGCGCCAGCAGCCGCCATTTCAGTCTGGATCACATAGTACCCAGGACAGACTGTTTCACCCAGATACTGCGGGCTACACGGGTCAGACCCACACCCCTAGGCACACCCAGCCACCACCCCGGATTGAGACTCATAGTATCAGGTGCAGACTGACGTGCCCCCAAATACCATCTCAGACCGTGGTGCACAGTCCCTGACCCAGAAGGAGGCGCCAAGACTCCAGTCCAGAAGAGAGCCCTTAGCAGCAAGCTCAGGTCAGAGCTCGGAGCCTCCTGACCAGAGCAGAGCCCCCAGCGGACATATCAAAGGG
>CM053745.1:60943610-60970614 GCA_028658305.1 Pachyuromys duprasi | reverse complement strand
AGCCTTCAGCAGAGGGCGGGAAATAATAACAAAAATAGGGGAAGTTAGTAAGACTTGGGGAGAACAAGAGCTCCACAAAGACCAAACTGAGCAGGGCACAGGGGTCTTATACGAGACGGTTTCTCCAACCAAGGACCATGTATGGATATGTCCTAGAACCCCCGCTCAGAAGTGGCCCATAGTAGCTCGATATCCAACTGAAGACCCTAGTAAGGGGAACAGGGACTGTTTCAGACATGAACTTGATGGCTGGCTCTTTGACCCTCCCCCATACATGCCAGGGAGTAACAGCCTGGCTAGATCCCAGGGGAGGACATTACAGCCAGCCCTGAGGAGACAAGATGAACTGGGGTCGGATGGAAGGGGAGGAGATCCTCCCCAGTCGGTGGACTTGGAGTGGGTGGGGAGGAGATGAGGGAGGGATGGGGAGAGTGGGAGGGAAAGAGGGAGGGGGCTACGCCAGGGATGCAAAGTACCTAACCTCTGATTGATATAAAAATAAAAAAAATTTTAAATAGTAAAAAAAAAAAAAAAAAGGAAAGAAAAAAAGAAAAACAAAAGCACAAACCAAAAACTCTCCTAAACTTCATGGTTTCAGATAACCACTTTATCAGATTTTGCATTGCCGGTCATGACTTGGACAGTACAACAGTGACTTTCTTGTCCTACATCACATTAAGTGGGGTCCCTCGGGGTGTTGAGCTAGGGTGGTGGGGAGAGAACCCCCTTTCATGTAGCTGCAGGGCTGGGTTCCCAGAAGGAACAACGGGCTTCCTATATGTTGTCACACCAGCTCAGGGGCCCAGGAACGGAGGGGAAGGAGCCGGAGCATTTATAAAAGGCCCCTAGCTGGCCTATCACTTCTATACACTCTCATGATCAGCCCAGACTCAAAGGGAAGAGTAACACATGCTCTTTTACAATGCAAAGTTTACCAATGCGTCTGTAGCATCTTTAATCTAGTCCACTTAGTAAAAAAAAAAAAAAAAAAGTCCTTCTGAAACTGGACAAAGCCTAGGCTCATGAGGATTAACAAAATGAACAAAAGCGGTCCCGATGCTCTCACGGTCAAAGGCTCTCCATAAAGCCACACGCAGGTGGAACTGCCCTCCTTGGGATTCTGGAAACAGTCTGGTGCAAGAGCAGGGGCAGCACGGAAGCCGCCACACAGACTGGGGCACCGAGGTGACGGGGCAAGTGGCACAGGAGGCCCAGGTCTGCAGGACCCAGGGAGCAGAGCCCTGTGGGCCCTGGGGACAGCAGGGCAGATCCACGTAGCAGTGCTAATTCAGAGGCTCTGAAGCCATGGCCTGTGCAGACAAAGATGTGCTGCTGAGAGCAATGGAAGAAAGCTCCATCCTCCGTCATTTCAACAGAGCCAGGCGATGTGGCCTTAGAAATACGCACTTTCTGCCTATCACACTGGGGCACTGGTTTGTCTCGCAGGGACGGGAAACACCCACGGCTGCTGCGGGGTGATGTTGCCGTGAGGGGATTGCAGCGCACCTTGTTCCAGCCATGACCGGAGCACAGGGCCCTAGCAGCAGCCCCGTGTGCTGAAAGGGCTCTGTGTGCATCCTTCCAGAATATGACAACAGAACTCCACTCTGGTCAGCGGCCCTGAGCACAAGAACACTCAGTGCCAGAGGACAAGGCCAGCAGGGTCAGCATTGCCGAGCCCAGGCTGAGCATGCCCAAGCCGTCAGGGTCAGCATTGCCGAGCCCAGGCTGAGCGTAAGCCACCGGCAGCTCTACTCACAGCCCGTGCTCTCAAAGACCAGGCACGACGAGACGTGAAGTGCGGCTCATGTCCCGCCTAACTTCCCTACACGAATGGCCCTTCTTATGGCTCTGTGAGCCCTACTGTATGTTCGAGTGTGATTCTAACTAGCCTTCCGTATGCAGTCTTTGAGTCGGGTCTGAGCAGAGGGCACGTGTCCTTGACTTTACTAACCAAGCTTACTGACGGCTGAGGTTTGCTTAGATTGGTGGTTCCCAAAGACGGAAAAGCAAACAGTGAGAGTGAGCACGGCTCACCAGGGGGAGCAGGAAATTACAGTTGGGATAGAGATGATAAAAACTGAACAAGCTCTGTGCTCAATGCTGAGCCTTCCGCTATCAGCGGGTTGAAATTCACCCGCCGTGTGACAGACCCAGGCTATGAGTGACATTAGGGTAAATGGCCGTGCCCATGAAAGGCAGTGTTAGCAGCCTTAGAAAAGGCTCACAGGATTTATTTTTTTCTCTTCCAGTTTCATGAAGACCCATCAAGAGGAGGCATCTAGGAACAGGCCTTTACCAGACACTAAATTTCCTGGCACCTTCGTTTTGGACTTTCTAGACTCCAGAACTCTGACCAACACATTTTATTGTAGTCAAATTACGCCATCTAGGAGATTTCATTATAGCAGCCCCAATGGACTAGGCATTTATCAAAGTAAATATATATAATTGGTATTATTCCTATGGGCAATTTTTTGATCTTGATTGAGTTAGAATGAGAAAAAAAAAAAACTATCCCAAGAAAGGTGGCCTAATAAAAGCAATGTTTCTGGTGGAAGATATTCTGAAACTTAGAAATCAAGTTGTTTTCAAGGCTGTACATTGTATAAGTTAGAACTGTCAGATATATATTCACTGACAGCACATTTTGGCACACCAGCTAAAGATAGCACCCTGCATTTATTCTGCATAATGCCCAGGGCAATGCTATGCAAATGATGTGGCTTAAGTCATATTATTTGATGTTGCCAGAGATGATTTTTATACAAAGTCAGATAAAACTTTTTCTGGAATTGGTTTATTAAGAAAAGCCTGTCAACACTTTACTATATATAACCAGCCACAGTGTTAAAATTATCTCTATCCACACAGGGCTTTTGGCATTCATGAAAAGCCTACCATCACCTCCAACTTCTCAAGAGAAAAACGTTATCTAATAAATGCTAATACTCTATGCAGATTGCTTTTATGTGTCATTTTTTATAATTTAAACACACATATCCTAAAAACCACTACAGCTGCTTCTCAGTTAAAAAGTCCTTGTCACCAGCGTCAAGCTGGCCAGGGCCAAGCGAAGACCCAGAGCTCAAAGCATGGAAGGTCTACAGCGTCAGTCTCATTACACGCGTGGGGCTCCAGGCAGCCATGCACCGCATGCTGCTCCTAGACAGTTCTCTGAAAACAAAGGTCTTGGTTTCATCCTCCTTTCTTATTGGTATTTTGGGATTGTTACATAAAGAAACATTTTATGTTCCTTATTTAGTTATTTATCATATCCAAATTGCAGATGAGGAAGTTAAAATGCAGAGAATGCGGAATGAATAAACAGTAGGGACTAGAGTTCAGTTTTAACCATGGCAACAGTCACTTTCTGCACTGACAAAAAGGTAAGATCACTATGCACAATAAAATTTCAAATTTGAGAATTATATAAAATATTTGAGGCACTCATTGAAAACTGAAAGATAGGCATATTTAGAATCTATAATAAAATATATAACCAATTACAGAGAAAAACACTAATATTTCATTTGGAGAGACCCATCAAGACATCTAGTAAAGAAGAAAATGTTAACATGTACTAAAGAATTAATATGATACAGGATTTCCACTCTGAATAAGTTCTGAGGTGACAGAAAGTGTGGGAACACCGCTCTTAAATTAAATGTGTCGAGCAGGTGTACCGGCTGGTCCAAGGTGGCTTCCCTACGAGATTTGAAGTCAGCAGCACAGCAGTCTCCACTCAGCGGTTCTCACCTGTTCAATGAACAGCAGCCGACCTTCCCACTGCCTCGGCCGGCCGCTAGATGAAGCAGTAGAGAACTCTGCCGTCACATGATTAGATCTGATGGCCCTTATCTGAAACACTCAGCACCAGAGTCTCTTCAGATTGCCGACTTGGGAAGGTTGGCAGCATTCAGTGGCTGAACCCCATGTCTAAACATGAAATTCATTAAGTCTCATATACATCTTACAACCAGCTTATACAACATTTGTAGTCCACCTATAATTTGAGTGCAAGCGGCCACATGAAGTGGTGTGGGGTTTTTCCACTGAGGCCTCAGGCCGGGAGGACTTCTGGTTTCAGGTGAACTTTCAGAGCTCAGATGCGCATCCTGCACAGCAGCCCTTACTCCAGGTCAGGAACAGGCGGGGCCGTCTTTCTCACTGGATGAACAAGATTACACCACTGAACACTAACTTTCCTTGTAATTGTAATGGCAACTCACACTGGGAAGTATTTTGTTTTCACAGTCTTAAATAATGTATCTTGGCAGAAAACTAGAAAAACCAGGAAGAATTGTTTCAAAGCATTAAACAGTTCCACTTAGTGTTCCTGGGGCAGAATTATCTAAGACAGCAATCCCCAACTTGTGTGTGGTAAGAGCACTTGATGATGAGAAAAACAGAAAAGAACAGAAAATGGGGCACAAGCAACACAGCACGGTGAAGGACACACTGTCACTCTGTGTGTGCACTGCTCAGGGTAGGAGGTGGGTGTGGCCTGGGCAAGAATGTGAAGGCGGCTGGTAAACCGACTAAGAAGCAAACAAAAGGTGTTTTCACTGCGTCATTATTTCAAGCACACAAAGCTATTAGTCATTGTATGTCTGCTGAAAATATCATTGTTGGTATGTCTTTAAATCTTAAATGTATCATAAAAATAAACACACACACACACAAACCTCTCAAACCACAACCTACCTATCCAATTTAGTGAATCTATTTCAACATTGTGAACAAGAATGTGCAACTTAAGTGTGCTTTACTTACCCAGCTGAAACCTACTTTAAACAATGTATTCAGAAACACACTTCAACAACATGTGATTAAAAGAGGACCTCCCCTATCCGTGGAGTAGTGGGGGGGCAGAGGGGGAAAAGAGGAAGGGAGGGTGGGACTGGGACGAGATGAGGGAGGGGGCTACAGCCAGGATGCAAAATGAATAAACTGTAATTAATAATAATAGTAGTAGTAGGTAAAACAAAAACAGATGAGGGGATGAGATAAGAGAACTCCTGAGCCTTTCTGAACTCTTGTTGGCTGGCCCAACTCAGCTCTTCTGGCCCAGACTCCTCTCAAGCTGACTGATTCAAACTGGCTTCTCTTCGCTTCTCACTGAATTGTTCTGCTTGGACTCAAACTAATTCTAGCAATATGTTTTAATCTTCTGGCTCTTTCTCATTCTCTGGCTCATTCTGTCTTCACCTGTGTCTAGCTTGTCCTCTCTGCAACCTGCCTCTGTAAAACTGCCCCAGTAAAAAACGCTCTCTCCCCCCCTGTGCTGCTCTTAAGGAGCCCCTCTTTCCTGTCCAGTTCCTGTGAGAGATGGGTGTATCCTCTCTCTGACTCATGTCAGATTTTTCTCCCGATTTGTCACTTTGTCTGCCCTTCACTTAGACATCACTTTCAAATGTGACTGCTTCCTTCTACAAAGTAACCTTACCTACATTGTTTGGGATTAAGAGTGTCTGTATTCCAGTCAGATCATACTGTAATCCAGAGAATGTCTGTATTATAGCGGGATCACATAGATCTGCCTCAACAACAACAAAATCCTGCAGAAATAGTTATATTTGGCTCTGGGTGCCTGTTGTGACTCCCTGACTGGAGAGATAAGGAACTTACTGACTCCCCAGGCTGGCTTGGGAAGATGGACCTGCCTGTGTCTGCTGGGAGCCAAATGTGGCCTGTACAGCAAGCACTTGCCTGCGCTTCCTCCCCAGACTTTACTGTTAGACCTGCTCAGTCTTTCCAATTTAATCTTGCTTTAAAGTCTAGTGTACTCATTGTCAAATATCAACACTTTCCCAAACAGATTCCAAACTGTTTATAATTCTTACACCATTAGCCTAGAAAACACCAATAAAAGAAACAACAACGTTAGATAAGAATAGAGAACCACAGTTAAAGGAAAATTGCAACAGTGTTCTGAACGCTAGCGTGAACTCACACTTTCTTCCCAGGCCTAGCATCTGAAGTTGAAGACTACAGAAAGGCTGTGCATGATAAAAAAAAAACAAAACAATCCTCAAAGACCTCCCTTAAATCAAGTATAATGTACATGGTTTTATGCAACAATCCTTGCTTGGAAAGATGCATAAATGTGAACTATACTTCACTTTAATGTGCTGTATGTAATCTCCTAGAGGCTTCTGTAGCCATTAAATCACCCAAGTGTTATCTCCACTAATAAATGTTGGCAAATAAGACTCCAATGCTGTCAGTTCTTTCTGTTGGTTGTGTTATCTTCAGACGTTTTTATCAGTCCCTCCAATATTCCTTAATGTTAGTTAAGTTTAAAAGTTCCAATCCCAGGTAGCCAAGAGAAAGCCACTGTATCAGAATAATGACATTATGCTATCATTTTACAATGTAAAAAAAAAAAAAAAATGAGGTTCCCTTCAAGAAGAAAGAACAAACCAACCAACCAACCAACCACCTTTGGGACATAGAAAGCAGCTCATTATAAATGTCTCTTATGCGATAAGTTGAGTCTTGAGGGTGAGTGCAGCACGGCGTCTTTAGTGAACAGAACTATCAGGCACTGAACACTCTGCCAAGGACATACATCTGCAGCATTCTTGGAGCTCACAGAACAAACTACTCAAAGATAAGTGAATGGAGGAGATGGACAGCTTGACCACAGCTGGGGCAATGGTTCCCCCAGTGTGGGGAACACCAAACAAGTAATATGTGCTTCAATTAGCACAATAAACTGACCTTTCAACGAGCAAACTGTCTTAGAATTATTTTCAGAGTAAACTATGTTTTAACCACTGAGTTCCTCTGATGAAAGATAAGGAATTAAGCACTCTTTCCTCATTTCTGCTCTTAGGAGTTACATTCTTACATATTGTTGAAGTTTTTTAATGATAGTCTATTTTGTAACCACAATTCTTTAAATGGATTAACATTTCCTATTAACCTTTTTCTACATATTTAATTCTATGCTTGGCTGTCAGGATTCAGACATCAACTTTTCATGACACAGTGATTCATTTTAAAACGTGATTCACAACTCTTAGGCTCTATGTCTCCACAGCCTAGCTCGGGGTGCAGTGTTGGCTTCTGGGAAGGGCTGAGCACCTCATCCCCAGTCAGTGGCTTGGTGTGGTACAGCACAGCAGAACGTGTGCAGTCCTTGCTGCTTGCCCTGTGACTCTCTAGCTCTGTCCTTTGTCTCAGTTCCAGCCTGATCTGGTCCCTTCTGCTCTGCCCGGCAGGTCCAGCTACTCGCTCACCTCAACCGTGCAGATGGTGTGGAGTTTTACACTCGTGCAGAGTCTGACCTTCAAGGCCTTTTCACATACTCTACCTATTAGACACAGCTATCTGAACGATTATCATCAAGCTGCAGTAGCCTCTCCTGTTATTCACTCTAATCTCCTTTCCCCGTGCTCAGATGTGAAAGCCACTTCTGACTTTTCCCTCTCACCCTGCTTGATGAATCCACTCCTGACAGCCTTACCCCATCTTCCTATGGGCACCTTTACATATTGCACAGATACTAACTTAGCCGGCTTAAAGCTGCTCTCCTGTCCTAGACAGAACGTCGGTACAGTCATGCCATCTATCACCTTCTCTATTATAATTTCTGTAATAGTTCTGAGTCCTGTTCTTCACCTTCTCTCGTTTCGTTCTAAAGTTTGTTACCTTGCCTCAGCTCCCAATACACGTCTGTGTAAGTTTCTAGTTTAGTCATTCTGGTCTCTTTAACATTCAGAAAGTACTTTGTGCATTTCTTCCGTCCAGAAGACATTGTCCCTAATTCTTTATAGCTCACCTGACCCTTGACCTCTTCCTTGCTGGCCTAACTGGAAGCACTCTTGCAGAGAGCTACCTCCTCTAGCTGCAAATCAACCTAAGACACTGAAGTGCCCAGGGAAACTAAGTCCAAATGCTTTCCTTTCTGCACATTCCTCTGTCGCCATAGTTTTCCTATAGGCTGGCTACTGTGCTAGCCACTTGGGCAGTGAGAATGCAAACATCCCAGCAGAAGATATCTAACTACTACAACATGAAAGGACAGAACAGACAGGCTGGCAGGGGGGAAGAATGAGTAGAAATTAACTCTTCAGGAAGACAAGTTCCAAGGCAGAAGCCAGAGAAAGGCTTCAAACAGTGGAAAGAAGGTGAGGGTGGGAGTGGAGACCGCATCTGCACAGCCGGCAAGGTAGTGGAGCGGGCGTGCACTTGAAGGTCACACTCAACGTCTGGGGGCTTTCTCCTGCAGCATAGGCCTACAACAGTGTGTTCCCAGATACAAGTCAGGACCACAACTAACTTGGAGTAGTTAAGAACAGAAACTACGACATCAGGAAGAAGTCTAGCTTTATTAAAATATGTGTTCTTACCACTCTTTTTTGTCTGATCAAAACTCAAGTTAAAAACAGGAAAAGGAAAAGGAGGAAGAGAAGGAGGAGGAGGCAGCATATGATTTACACATAAGGCTATTTTGAGATGGTCCATTGCACTTTGAAAAGGAGTCTTCCATGCTCGAGCATGACAGTGTATGAGTGTGAGAGAGACACACAGAGAGACCATGGGAGCTGTGGAGATGGGTCGTTTGGTACAGAACTTGTCATCTAGACATGGGACCTGAGTTCAGAGCCCTAGAGCCTAAGTAAAGGTTAGACACAACACTGCACGTCCACAAACCAGTATCTGAGAAGGCAGAAAAGGAGGAAACCTGGGCTTGCCGTCAGCCTGTCCAGCCAAATCATCAAGTTTCAGGTTCATAAGAGACTCTGTCTCAAAAAAATGAGGTAGAAGGAGAGAAGGGTCAGTTAAGCACTTCTTACAGAAGAACCTGAGTTTGGTTCTCAGCACCAACATGGCAACATATAAACACCTGTAACTACAGGTCCCCGGTCTCACCTCCACACTATGCATGTAGTAGGCATATTTGTAGGCAAACACACATATAAAATACAAATAAATATGTCTTAAAAATAAGCAGGTAGACAGCTGTGGCGGTTTGAGAATGAGCGCTCCCACTGACCCATCTATTTGAATGCGTAGTCCGCAGCAAGCAACCCTGCATGAAAGGATTGGAAGGATCAGGAGGTGTGGCCTTGTAGGCTCTGAGGTTTCAAAAGCCCATGCCAGGTCCAGGCTGCCTCTCCCTGCCTGTGGATGAGGTTGTAGCTCTCAAGTCCTCCTCCAATGTCCTGCCTGATACCATGCTCCTCACTGTGATGATAATGGACTCAGCCTCGGAACAGTAAGCCAGACCCCAATTAAATGCTCCCTTTTATAGCTGCCCATCACGGTGTCTCTTCACAGCAATGGAACAGTGACTAAGACATGGCTCACCAGGCAAAGGTGCCTGCTGTACAAGTCTGGCAACCACAACCCACATGCAGGGAAGGTCAAGCTGTCCTCTGACCTCCATGTGTGTATACACACGCATAGACATAATAATGAAAAATGTGTTTTAGAAATGAGATTTAGGGCAAATGAATAAGACACATGCCAACCTCCAGCCTCTACATGAATGCACATGCAAGCATGCATGTATGTACACATACATACAGAAAGAAATAAAGGCCTAGTTTAATATTTTTTAAATGAAACATTCCAGAATGTATCAACCCAATGAAAAGTTCCATTTCTCTGTTGCCATGATCCGTATAAAACTTCAGTTTAAATGTTCATTCCCGTAAGAACTCCCATAAAAGACAATATTTGACAAAACCAACAAAATATTTTCCCAGGACTAATTTACACTGTTCTTCTGCCTCACTGTTTTTAACAGGCAGTGAATTTCAAACTGTGATTACAAATATGAGCTATTTCCTCTAAAACTAAAATTGTATGCCAGGGGTAAAACTAACGGAAGTTAGTGACAGAAGTGAAAAGAACGACACCAAGAACTCCTAGCCATTTCTGTGCACCAGGACTGTGCTGACACTGCCAGGTGAGCTCTGATTCCCATTTCACAGAAAGGGGCACCTAGGCTATAAAATAAGCAAGCATTTCCCTAAACCACACACATCTAAGGCTGAGACCAATATGGTCCCTATGGCAACCAAGCACTTGAATAATGTTTAGTCATGACAGACTTATTCGATAGCACAGAAAGTAAAATATCTCAATTTTTAAATATTGAATGGTAAACTGAAATAACAATATTTCATATTTGGTTGATTAAAAGTGTACTAATAAATTACTACTTCTTTTTGCTCGTTTTAAAAATCAGTTACCACGAATTTCCCAATTTTCCATGTGGTTCTCACTCTATTTGTAGCCAACGGTGTGGATGCAGGATATTGTGTCCTGGCACACGAGCTGTAGGCTGAGTATGATTGAGACTCCAGGCTGACAGACAACCTGTGGACCCAAAGAGATCTTAAAATCCTCTTTATCAGTGAGTGATCACGGGTGAGGTTGCAATTCTCTGCACTTCAGTTATGTCAACTGCACTAGGGCACTTTAAAGCTCCCCCCCACCGCTATATGTAACACGTGAAGCACACAGGGGTGGAATTACTGAATGCTTCCTATAGCAACTTGCTGGTTACAACTGGTCCTCCAAAGAGTATTTATGTGAGAACCATGTTTACTATCTTAAGTGAGAGGAGTTAGGTGCCTCCTACTTCTGGTTTAATTATACCATATATACCATAGTATAACATTCATCAGTAGTATACCATATATACTATGGTATAATATGCATAACGTAGAGCTTACCCTATCTCTGATTAGACTTAAGTTGATAAGATGCTATGGAGCCAGAAGGCAAATGATGAAGTTGGAGTGAGGTACAAAAAACAGGACACACAAGTAGGTGCCCAAGCTGGCCGTGGGCACTTTAATCTCAGTACTCCATTGGCAGAGGCAGGAGAATCTCTGTGGATATGAGGCCAGCCTGGTCTACATGGTGAGTTCTAAGACAGTCAAAGTGACAAAGAGACCCTGTCTCAAAAAAAGAAAAGAAAAAAGTTCTCAGGACAGGATCATTTATCCCAGCGGATCAATGATCTTACACCAAGAGCTGAAACTCCTGGGTCTGGGTGAGAAGAATCCTAATCTGCTGTCCTGGGTTGTGGTGCCAACCTGCTCTAGTAAACAAACTGAGAAATGTGAGCTGCACAAAGTCACCAGGAACCGCTCCCCCCCCCCCCCCCGCTGCAGACCCTCACAGCCTGCCCAGACCACGTGGCTGTGTTACAGTCACCCGTGTAACCATGAACTGAGGTGGACGGAGGGGCGGCTGCTCTGGGACACTTGTATCTATAAACAATTTCAGAAAACCGGCATTCTCGCACCCACCTGTGTGTGCCACACAAGGAAACGAGTGTCTGAAGAGCAAGACCAGAGAAGTTAAAGCTAATAGAACCACTGACTTCCGGAAGGGATCATCTTGGGACATAACACAGAAATATCTTCAGTATGGCTGCTAACAATCATACTCAAGTGGCTGGGAGGGCATTTCCTTCCACCTCACATACAGGCTTAAAACTCACCACGTGTAATGAACTTCTGAGTATTCCCTGAACACAAATACCTTGCTCTGGCCTCTGAAATGAACACATCCTAACTGACTTGATAAATATGACTGTTTCTACATAAACTTTCAATAGTGGCTTGAAATCTGGCTACAAGTAGAATAATCCTGGAAGATTATCAGTAGTATCATATCAATTCATAAGGATCAGAAAAGGACTAGAAAATGTTGCCAAAACTCTGCAGTAACATGTAAGACTTTCAAAATTTTAAAGTTAAGATGAAAATATGTGGCATCAGCTTAGGAGGAAACGAACACTGGAAGCTTCAGACTACCAGCCACGTCCAAAATGCACTCTGAACCACTTACCTCAGGAAAGAGCTTGTTTGAATCAACTTTTTTTTTTGCATTAACTTTAAGTTAGCTGATACACAAGCCACAGCTCACACTACACTTCTGTTTGGTTTCCAAGAATAGCCTCCTTCCCTTTTTGAGCCGGGAAAGAGGCTAGATTTTAAGAGACAGAGGGAGATGAAGCTGCGGTCTTTCAATGTAAATGTCAAAAGCGTGCCGCTATATGCCAACAGCACTGAATGCTGTGAGGTCTTCAAATTATTTGCCAATGTGTCTTTAAAGTTTTACACTAATCCATTTCTGCCAACCTCTCGGCAACATTTAACCTTTCCCACCTTGGGAAGCCCCCTCCTCAACTCGTACTGACACTGTCACGGGATATGTATGTGCAAGTTTTGGCTGTGAGGCCAGATGAAAGGTGGATTTGAGCCTGTGCTCACTCCGCACAGGCGGCCCTACACTAGTCGGCTCCCCTTTCCCTAGCGCCCACCTACTCGTCCCTTCTCTCCTTGCAAGTTTGAAACTTTGTTTTCTCTGGGGTCCAGAGGAGCGCTTCCAATGTCCTAGAGACAAAGGGCTGAGCTGGGGGGTCAACGGGACGCCCGATTTTAGTTGTAAAACAAAGCCCGCAAATGGGAGCCCCAGGAGGTGGTGCAGCCCGCCGGGGAGGCAGCGGCTCGCCGCGGCCGCCGAGCCCTCGCGCCCCGCTCTGCTCACCGCTTCACGCGGATGATCTGGTCCCGCATGGGCTTGATGTCCTGGAAGCTCTGCTGGTTGACCAGGCTGTAGACCAGGATGAAGCCCTGGCCGTTCTTGATGTACAGGTCCCGCATGGACGCGAACTGCTCGGTGCCCGCCGTGTCCAGGATCTCCAGCACCGACGGCGACGAGTCCACCTCGATCTCCTTGCGGTAGAAGTCCTCGATGGTGGGGTCGTATTTCTCGATGAAGGTGCCGGTCACGAACTGCACGGTCAGGGCGGATTTGCCTACCCCGCCCGAGCCCAGCACCACCACTTTGTACTCGCGCATCGTCCCTGCGCGGCCGCCGCCGCCGCCGCCGCCCGCGACATAGACCTGCGCCCGCGCCCCGACCCCGCGGCCCCGCCGCGCTCACTGACACGCCGGCTCACGGCCGCGGCAGCGCCCCGGGCGCCGCGGCGGGGCGGCAGCTGGGCGAGCCGCGGGCCTGCGGGCGGGCCGAGCCGGGCGGCGATGCAGCCCCGAAGGCGCCGGCAGCCACGCAGCGCGAGCTCGAGCCGGAGCCGCCCGAACCGCGGGCCCGCAGTGCCGCCCGCCCCGCCCCTCGCGCCTCCACGCCCAGCTCCCGCCGCCGCCGCTCCCCCGGCGCCGGAGCGCGCGCCCGAGCCCCAGCCGCAGCGCTGCCGGGGGCGGGGCCAGCCGGGTGGGCGGGGCCCGGGGAGGCCCCGCCCCTCCCGCCGTCGCCTAGCGACCGTCCGCGCGCCCCAGGCAGGCCAGGCGCGGCGCCGCGGCTTCCGCATTCGGCCGGCAACACCCAGCCCCACAGGCCTCCGTTCTGCGTCTGCGCGCTCTCCTCCCACCGAGGGCGGCCGACGTCAGACTCCCACGCTCGGGGCTTGCGGAAGGAGGCGGCAGCGGGGCGATGGGCGAGGCAGACGTGCACAGCGTGCTTGGGGACCCCGTGTCGGGCCTGCCTTTGGCCGACGGCACTCGGCCTGTCGGCTTATCCTGCTGGACGGGACGACGTGAGCCCCGAGGCCGCCGCCTGAAGTTGCACAAACAACCCGAAGCTTGGCTTGCAACAGCAGGACTCGGACGAGTCGGCGGCGCCCGGACTGTACGCAAACCCGGTCCGTGCCGGATGACGTCACCGAGCCCCACCCATCACCCGCTAGCCCCGCCCACTCCTCGTAAGCCCGCCCTGGGTGCCCGGAAAACGCGGAGCGGGAATCCGCCGGCCACAGACAGGAAACAGCAGAACCCCTCAGCAACAGCCTGTGGGGACTGTCTACGCGGAAGCTTAGATTTACTGTAGCCAATCAGGTTGCGAGTCTGGACTCTACAGCGCCACTCTTGACCAATAAAAAGGCGTCTTGTCTTGTTACCCAATCGGGATAAAAGCCAGGGCGCCAACGCCCCGCCGGAGCCTGGCCGGGCTGGATGTGCGCCTGCGCACGCCCTCGTAGCCAATCGCAAGCCGTCTGGTGAGTGACGGAGGCTTAGGGGCAATCAATCAGAACTCCGAGGCGTAGAGGCAGGGCGGGGCCCGGCTCCGCCGCGTCCTGGCGAAGGCGCGCCTGGCGGAGGGCTGAGTTCGGCCTCTGCCTGGGGCAGGGCCTGGACGTGGCGGCTAAGGGTGCGGGCCGGAGTAGCACGTTTGGGAGAAGGTGTGCACGCCAGCCTGAAATAACTGGCCGTTGCGCCCACCTTCGCTCAGCTATGCCCTCGAGGTGACGACCTCCGGCCGCTACCACCTCGCGTCTCTTGAGGACTTCCATTTTTCAGTTCTGTCGGGGCTCGGTGCATCCCTCCACCGCTGCGGTTCCCCACAAGGTCACTGTGGAGTGGATGTGGCCTGAGGGCCGAACCTGCCAAAGCCCAGGAACGTACTCTGATACAGGAGTCCCCGACTGCCTGCTGTTCCTGAACACTTAAGGGTTCCAGGAGCTTGAATTGCCTCGGGACAGTAACTACAAGTTTTCATTTAAAGCACTTCCGAGCAAGTGGTCTGTCAAACTGAAAATGTAAGCTACTGTGTCTCCTTCATACCCGTGGAGGTTTGGTTCCAGGACACCTCCCAAACCCAAAACCTGCAAATGCTCAAGTCACTGGTATGAAATGGTATATCTGGACCCAACCCAGAGTCCTCCTGAATAAATGAGTTATCTCTAGATTCCTGGCATGGCTAATATATTGGTAATGCTAGGATAATATTATTTATGGTATTTGGGGGAATGAACCACATAACATGCTCAGTATGGAACACCATGCCCCAATATTTGTGAACTGCTGCTGGCTGGCTGCATGGATCCAGAGGGCCACTGATACAGCTCAGTCATTACTTCAGCCAACGTAGGTCAGTCATTACTTCTTGATTAGATACTATGAAGATTTAAGAAGTTGAACCTTAGAGAACAGGCAGTGAAGAAAAATGATGAGGAAGCATCAGGAATGTTTTATGGGAATTGAAACTGAAGATCTCTCTCGTTCCAAGCTAGTCATGTACGGAAGTGAACTAAAATTGAGGGAGCTTACCTGGGTTTGTGTCTGGATGGCTTTGGTGGCCATGCTTCAAGAGACTGAGAGAGCTAGTCTATAGCTGGATTTCAGAGGTCTGGTTTTCTGGTTGTGATGACTGCCGCTCACTTGCTGGTTTGAGGAAAGGCAGAACACTTCTGGCACAACTCCAGTCATGTGTTCGGCTGACAGCCTCTTCAGGAGTGATGCGGATTGAGCAGAGCCTGGAAGATCCCATTTTCTTTGTGGGCGTAGCAGCCTGTATTGGTTGCTCCTCTCACTGCTATGACCAGACACCTGAAAAAGCAGCTCAAAGGAGGAAACACTTATTCCACTCCCGGCTCACAGGATGGAGGCCATCATGGTTGGAATGGCAGCAGGGGCTGGCGTCCTATGGCCAGAGTGGAGGCTGTTTACACACATCTCTGAAGGTCTCGAAGTTCTGAATCTCAGTCCTCTTTCCCTTTTTAATCAATCTGGTTCCCTAACTGGTGGGATGGTAGCAAGGTTGGTCTTCCCTGCCCTCAGCTAATCCCCTGTGGAAAAGCCATCACAGACATACCCAAAGAGTGCCCCACTATGCCCTAGGTGCTTTTTGATCCAGTCCAGTTGGCAACTGAAAGCAACTATCAAACAGTCTATCTATGTATGGTACTTACTACTGGGTGGACTGAAAATCCACACAGGGCCAGGGATTTAGTGTGTGAGCTTTGTTAGGATGCTGTATCTAGGAGCTAAGCAACTCTTTTTGTGATTGCTAGTTCCCTGCCCCCTCCCCCCCAGCAGGGAGACTAAATTAAAGTGCACATGATATAAATTGTCGAAAAGTTGTGGGTGGGTCTCTAGTCAAATCACCTGCCATAGTTGGGAAGAGGCATTTCTTGAGCTATTCTCCTGACATTTTCCCTACACTTTGATAAGGTGTAAAAACTTAGGATGCAGTAGTTGCAGTTGGTTTGTTCCCCATTCTGACAGCCCTCCATTTTTCATTTCGTTTAAGTAGGGGTTTTTTGGTTGGTTGGTTGGTCGGTTGGTTGTTTTTTGTGTGTGTTTTGTTGCTGCTGTTTTGTTTTTTCCACCAACAGACAAAACAAAAGCTGTGGGCAGGAATGTATTTTCTTTACCATTTTGGCTTGGATGAGGGTACAGTCCTGCTTTGGGTGGAGGGTGGGACACTGAAAGGTGAGTTGTTACAGTAAGAAGGATGTGACGGTGGGATGTAGCAGCACACAGCTCTGATCCAGTTTCTGGGATTTCCAAGCACAAAGAGTTCAACAACATTCAAGCTCTCCTAGGCTATGTGGTGAATTCAAGACCAGGCTGGGAAACTTAACAAGGCCTGTTTATATACTAAGATTTAACAGGGTTGAGGATATGGCTTATTTGTAGGACATCTGCTTGGCATGCAGAGTTTAGGTTCAAACCCCAGTACAAGAATAAAATAAAATTGAAGATTTAGGTGAAATACTGGTGTCTATATCATGATGTTAATCACACTCACTTCTATGTCGAGATGAACCCTTTCCACCTGTGAGTCCACACGCTTAAGTCTTCAGTCATCTGTTTGTGGGAAAGACAAAAGAAAAATGTGCTAAGAGGAAATGCAGTTTGCCTCAGAAGTAAGCCTGCTTGACAGTGGAGACCTAGCCCTGAGCACTGTCGCCACAGGGTCCCTTTGGCTTCAAGAGCATGATGCTGGGAGAAAAAGGAAAGAATGAAAACGTAATTTCTCTTCTCCCCACTGGATCTGAAGGGAGATATCTCACCTACATCCAGATATCCTCAATTGTCACACTTATGTTACCATGGAAACCCAGCTCCTTTCTTTCTGTAAAAAATGTTGAAAAGGGTGGAATGAATTGGGAAATGTGCTGTCTTTTCTGACTTTGAGTCCAGCAAGAAGCAGATATGCACAGAATTTAATACAAACAAGCTTGGAATGGACATCTATGGCTTAACCGTGCTTCTTGCTCATTACCATGACTCCTCCTCTGCTCCCTACTGAACCCTGATGTCTTGTGAATTGTAAATGAAGTTGAGGGACATCAGGCTTCTGGGAAATGCTGAGGATTATGCAGGGGGCTGGGCACTCTCCAGGCTCTGCAGCTGAGACAAAACTGCAGACATGGAGCCCTGAAGAAGAGGGCAAAGCAAACAAGTTCTTGTGAAACCCTAACATGTCTTGGTGCAGTATCACAGTAGGCAGCGAGTCTAGGAAGGAAGTCTATTGGGTGAAAGTCAGTTTCAGAAAGGCAACTTTCAGGCGAGCATCTTTGGAAGAGAACACTTGATGGTTAGTTACAGGAGGGGGAAGGCCTGGTGAATCTCAGGGTTCTGAGGGAAACAGAGCTTCAGTGTAGTTCCGTTAACACAGCAGAGGGGCGAGCTGTGCTGTTGGCACACTTGGCAGCTTTCCTGTCATTGCCAAAGAAGCTGGGGTGGATGAGGATTGGCCATTCGCAGAGTTTTTGCCTCTGCCCAAGGTGGCCCAGAGCTAGAGAACTTTGCCTCTCGTGCGGATTGTGTCTGCAATTCAGGTACGAGTAAGCAGATACCTCATTTTTGGCACTACAGAATGATGCTTAGAAAGTCCCAAGTGTTTGAGGGCATTTTCCTCCTGTAACGGTCTCAATGCAGTGCACATGTATTATATTAATTGGGCATTTGCTCTGTTTTTCTGCATTCCATGAATTCAACAGTAAACAGTTTGCCGAAAAAGTTTTATTCTAGCAGGAGAGGTAAATATACTATCAATTACATTTGAAATAGTTCTAATTAATACAAGATATCAGATTAAAAGGGTATATAATGCAATGTAAGTAAACAGTAAAATATCATACAATATATAAAGAATTAAAGTTACAGAAACAGTCTCCAGAGGCCTGATAATAATATATATTATCTATCCATGGATTTCTAGAGGTCAAGAAAAAATGGAAAAGGGGGAGTTGGTTAGCCAAAGATTATCTAAGGAGAATTAATATGGAGCCCTTTTCTGAAGGAAGTAGCAAGGACGGATCAGAAAGAATGGAAGCAAAGGAGAAAACAGGATGTAGAAGGGAAACAAAAAATCTATAATCATTTTATCAATAAGTAAAACCTACTAAAGCAATTTCTCCTTACACATGTCAATTTATTCCATATTGTGTGACTGGGGACAGGTTCCAGCGTCTTTGTGTGGCTCATCTGTCATGTCCCATGTCTAATCCCAACAGTTCTAATACAAAAGTAGTAAAAATTCAAAGCTTGCCTAGGCTACATGGCAAGCTCAAGGTCAGACTGAGAAACTTAGTAAAAGCCCATTTTTAAGGTAAGATTTAAAAGGTTAGTATGCCTGAGTGGTCAGACATGAGCTTAGCATGCAGAGTGAAAAGCCTGAGGCTCTGTGGGGGTTGAGTGAAAATGGCCTCCACAGGCACGGAGGAGGCGGAGGAGGCGTGGCCTTGTTGGAGGAAGTGTGTCCTTAGGGGTGGGCTTTGAGGCTTCAGATAGTCAAGCCAGACAGTGCCTCTCCCTGCTGCCTGCGGATGCAGATGTAGAACTCTCATTTTTCTCTCCAGCACCAGGTCTGCCTGCATGCTGCCATAATGATTATGGATCATGCACTAACCCTCTGAACTGCAAGCGGCGCACAGTTAAATGCTTTTTTAAAATAAGAATTGCAGTGGTCATGGCGTCTCTTCACAGCAGTGGAAGCCCTAACTAAGACAGGTTCAATCCCCAGTACAAGAATAAAATAAAATTGAAGATTTAGGTGAAATACTGGTGTCTATATCCTGATGTTGATCACTGTCACTTCTATGTCGAGAAGAACCCTTTTCACCTGTGAGTCCACAAGCTTAAGTCTTCAGTCATGTGTTTGTGGGAAAGACAAAAGAAAAATGTGCTAAGAGGAAATGCAGTTTGCTACAGAAGTAAGCCTGCTTGACAGTGGAGACCTAGCCCTGAGCACTGTCACCACAAGGTCCTTTTGGTTTCAGGAGTGTGTTGCTGGGAAGAAAGGGGAAAAGTGAAAAGTGCAATTTCTCTTCTCTCCACTGGATCTGGAGGAGATACCTACATCCAGATATCCTCAGTTGTCACACAGGTTGCTTTGAGAAGCTGTGGGAATATGCAGGTTTGGACTTGAGGCCCAGTTCACCTCCATCGATGAGGAGAGTGATGGTGTGTGATGGGTCTTTCCTAACTCTTTAGCTCTATGTGGAAGTTTCTGCCTACAGATACTCCCTCGGGAAAAGTCAGACGGTGAGGGACTTGAAGCAAGATTGCAAAATGTCTAGAACTAGTATAAGATAGTGTGTACAGGAGAGGCAGGGATGTGACTCATTCATGCAGTACTTACACGAGGTCAGGGTTTGATCCCTGGACTCATGCAGAAGTCCGAGGTGTGCAGGGGAGGCGGAGACAGTTGAGGCCTGGGACTCACCGGCCACACAGCCAGTGACACAGTCCAGTCGGGGGAACAATTCTGCCTGAGGAACAACATACATCCAAGGCTGTCCTGCAGCCTCCACGTGCATGTGTGCAGCCTGCAGACACAAACTTGCGCATGCACACACAAATATAGAGAATGCAAAGAAGAGTGCAAGGCCGCACTTAAAATGGAGGCACTGTTCAAAGCGAGTGATTTATGCTGTGGAGTTGTGAAAGAATTCTAAGAAGTAAGCAACTCGGGGCACTGAGAAGGGAGGACTCAGACTCCACAAAACAGAAAACGAAGAGTAGAAAATGACGACAGGCTGGAAATGTTTTGCTTGTAGCTGTTGTTCCTGGTAGCTGTCCTAACATGCAATATGTAAAAATGAACGAATTTGACTTAAAAGAAGCATTTCAGTAAACCAGTGACTATAAAGAGAATCTTTTTGCATAAATGATGTCAAATGTTTCCTTCGGAATGCCTCTGTGTACCTTGTTATAGAAAATTCAACAACAACAAAACAAAATTGTAAGGCATAACAAGTTGTAGATAAATGAAGTGTTTTAAGTAATAGAGGAAGTACAGTAAAAAAAAGAGTGCAATAAACATGGCAGATTGGTTTCTCAGCATGTATTTTTTGGTTAAATATAGTTGTCGTGATTTTTCTGAAGTTATTTTCTATACCTGTGTAGGAATACTTTAAAATCTAAGCTGCGGTAGGTATGTGAGCACATCTTTATCAGAGGTACACATCACTGCTCGCTTTTTGTGACCCCAAGGGTAACCCTGAGCTGACTGGCTTGCAGTGATGGCTGTGGTTGCTCTGTCCCCGTGTGTAGGAACCACACAGGGACCAGGGTTTGTTCCGTTTTCGTTACGTTAGCACTCATTGCCCAGGACATTGTGGAAATCAGAGAATGCTTCTCAATGAATGAACGATTAAGTGAACTACTAATTTTGCCTTTAAAATCTAGGACATTTTGTATACAAAAAAGATGAAAGGGAAGGAAAAGGAATGGTGATTTTTCTCAAAATCAAGGTGAAGGAGAGGCAAATATCCTATAAAGCTGGCTGACGCAAGATTCACTTCCGGGCCTGAAATGCAGGACTACACACTGACAATATGGCTGCCAGGGGCCCTGGGAGCCGCTATTGCTGAGGTGCTCCGGCCAGCGCTCAGGCCCGCACGGTGACCAAAACAGGATGAAGGGCTGCTGTCTCTGCCGTCATTTGCTATCACTCCTTACTTCTGCCTGGCCTCTCTTCTCCACTTGTGGCTGACCACAGAGAGAAGCCCTGTTCTAAGCCTGGTCATCTTCAACTCCAGGGACCGGAAGGCCTTCAGGGCAGATCCCACTTAGCTCACCAGCCCCCGCTTAGGGCGGTTGTCTGTGCCGCTGAGGTTGCACCCTGGAGCACAGCTAATCGTCCCCTCCGGCCTCAGGCGATAAGATTTCTTCAGGCCAGCTTGCAGGAAGGCGGCGGCTGGGCCAGAGCTGTAGAGCAGAAGGCCGACGCCACTCAAGGGGCACTGACGTAGGGAGGGTCACACGCAGCTGAACCGAGGGGCGTCGGCCGTCTGTGGCCGTCTCCTTGGGTGCCTCGGTGGTCCGGAGTGCCACGTGCTGGGTTGCAGTCTCGAGCGCTGATCGTCTATTGTCTGGTTACCGAAGATGATAAGTTTGGCATGTCTGATGTCTGGCGCCATAACAAGTTGTCCTCCATCTTTCCCCTTCTCTCTCCTTCCTCCCTCTGTCTTTCACACCTCTGTTCTTCCCTCTCTTTATTTTAACTCTGTTTTGCTCTGTTGTGTGTCTTGGTGAATTTGAGTGTGGATTCTGTGAGATGATCAGCCTAATTAAAGGCTTGCTATTGCAAGCTGGAAGGCCTGAGCCGGAAGGTCCCCAGGCCTGCAGGGCAGAAGACAAGAATGACTTCCTGTCCTTTGCCCTCCACACAAGCTTCATTGTCTTGCACCCCAAAGACAAGATAAAAATAAACGGACACAAAAAATTGTGGTTTTCATTTAAAAACTTGGAGGTTTTCTATTTTTTTTTTAATTGTTGAAAGTAACATTAACTTTTAATTACTGGAAGATGTGTTATTACACTAAGATTTTTTATTTTGAGGGACCCAGTTTTTTATTTATTTTTTTATATTAATTACAGTTTATTAACTTTGTATCCCAGCTGTAGCCTCTTCCCCCATTCCCTCCCAATCCCACCCTCTGTCCTGCTTCTTCTCTCATGCCCCTCCCCCAGTCCACTGATAGGGAAAATCTCATCAGGACTGGCTGCATTGTCCTCCTCTGTGGCCTGGCAAGGCTGCACCTCCCTCACAGGGAGGTCATCAAGGAGCCAGCTACTGATTTCATGTGAGACACAGTCCCTGTTCCCCTTACTAGGGAACCCACTGAGCTGCAGGCTACATCTGTGCAGAGGTTGTTTTCCACTGCTGCTGTATTGCGTCATCCCACCTTGACATTTGCACACATCTGGCGAGAAGCTGCTGCCCTGGACAGGACGGAGGGACTCAGGGTACAACACAGCCAGACAGCTGCCTCGTACCGTGGTTCTTAAACTCAAGCCCTTTAAAGCAACGCTAAGTGTATCAGTGTAAGAATGTGTAAGTGTATAGGTGTAAGAATATGTGAGAACTAAGTCCATGGGAAGAGATGAAAGACAGGACTTTAGACAACCTCGGCAGCAGTCTGGCTTAAGGCCAGGGAGCTGGTGTCTCAGGTTCTAGCCACTCCATGATGAGGGCACAGGACCCAGGAACACGGTGGAATGCAGGAGAATACGGTTACATGCTTTGAGCTGGGCGGTCTATAGCTGAGGCTAGGGAAGGGGTTCCACTAGGGACAGAGTGACTGAGTTGGCTGTTTTCCCTAGAGAGTTTTTTATGAAACTGTATGGTCTGGTCATGTCTGGGGTGAGCATCAGCTTCTGTCTTCCACAGTTCCCAAGGAGCAGACTTCCTGGAACAGGGAGCTTCATTTAGGGCCTCAGGTGGAGGGTAGTCTTTGAATAAATATATAAAATGGGTCTATAGATCAAACCTTATTGGTAATTTATCTTAAATTACTCTTTGGTGTGCGTAATTTTACCACTTAGCAAGGATGAATAATCGAGCATATTAATGGGGCAGATTGCTTCGTCATCTCTCAGAGAGCGCTTGGCTGAGTGGTGCTGTGGGCTGTAGACCAGCATTGATGCTTTTCAGAGTCACTGATATTTTATAACTGTCACTATTGAGAAGGCCGCTTCAAATAACTATATAGTGCAAAGTGGCAGAAGTGTATGTGGGGACATTTCAGAAGCTGATGAATTCTATCTACTCCCAATGTGTAATTCATTAGGTTTATATGACTCCCAAGTGAGCGATGCAGACAGAGATGTTAAAAATCAAAATTTGAACAGAATCTAGTCTAAGACATAATGATTTGACACATACTGAGGGATAATGATAGGAAAATATTAAAAGTCTTCTCTTTCCCTAATTAAACAATTATGTGGCTGAGATGTAAAGCAAAGTTCTTTAAAGAATCACACCAACTTTCGTTTCAGCAGAATCAGCAGGATCGCTCTGATTAGGTAAAAGCAAGTCAATGGCTACAAAACATGGAGGCAAACTGGAGTTTAAAAGTGAGTCGCCAATGATAAAAACAATAGGGTCATTTGTAAAAATCTTAAGCATGTCCTAGTTAGTTTTAGTCTTCATTAGCTTTTCCTTCTTATTGTTGCTTAGAAATCAAGGACGTCTGAATGCCAGGACTTGGGCGCTTGGGGAAGGAAGTGTGTGTTTATCCTTGGAGGCTCTTCTCTCCCGCAGCCTGAGGGCTCGTGCAGGCAGAAGACCTCAGCATCGAGGGTTGACGCTGGGCTGCCAGGGGGAGACCCAGACCCAGAGGATGCCTTCTCCTGTGAGTCCACAGTGGCTGCCTGACTGGTGTCTTGGCATCGTGCTCATGGATTACACCATGCTGAATGCTTCAGTACAGAAGTTTTTGGAGGCGCAGCTGAGCATGCTAAAATGGCATTTCTACCTACTCAGAACATGATGCTTCTGTGTGCCCATATGCCCAACTTATTTTCAAATGTATTTGGAAAAAAATAGAGACAAGGGGTATTTTGGTACAGGAGCCATGGAGTAAAATGCACACGATCATTTATATCTCTTGTAGGCACCTTTAGATTTTTTTTAATTGGCTTCAGAGAAGCCATGTTTGTAACACATGGATTTGAACTAGGAAGTAGAGAAGTCTCTATGAGGAAAGACTGAAAATGAGTCTTTAGAGGATGATAACATAGAAAAATGTCAGCGATGTCTATTCCCAGAGCATCCGAGCAAAGCGGCGGCTGTTCGCCTCGCCATGGAGGTGATTCTGTCTTCCAGAGAGCTTTCATCATGAGGGATCCCGTGCATGAGATACGTCCCCCAGGCCAGTCTTACCCTAAATATTAGCACCAGACAGAGACAATGTTCTCACAACCCGCTGTGGCAGTCACATTAGAAATAAATGACTTTCAACTGTTACTTTGTCGGCACTAATTACATATTAATAAGCCCAACCGTTACTCAGAATCTAACTTCATCTAACGTACCACAATGGCTTCTGGAGTCTTCAAATTTCAGTGTTCAGGGTCCTGCCGGATGTCCTGAGGAAGACAGTCTGTGTTTCTGCAATAATGGAGTACATTTTCCCCTGCAGGCTCGATAATCAAGCTTCGTACAGCAGCTTCAAACAGTAGCCAGGCCATCCAAACTGAGGCCTGGCTGCGGCCCTCCAGGAGGATTTGAGTCATTCTGCAGCTATAGATGGGGTCTCCTGTGTGGCTCTGGCGGTACTGCTGTTCCTTAGGCAGCAATCACTGCCCCTCCACACTCACCCCTGTTGTCTTCTGGAGAAGCCAAAAAGCAAAATGAAGCCACCTGGACCTAACCTCAGACACTATCCAGCTTGCCCAGAAAACAGGTAGAATTTCACCTGTGGGTAAGGGGAATTCCATACTGCCACACCTGCACTGAAGGGAACCTACGCTATACTAGCAAGCTTGTCCCCCAGATAGCTTTCTGTGTAGTCCTTTTAAAATAAAACATGTAAAACTTAGGCTGTATAGTTAATCACCTAAATGTGGACAGTTCTGGGGGCAAACCTTGACGCTATTGAACTCCTAGGTTTTAGTTACAGTCCTTGAGAAGCCTATAGATTTGTGGCATGGTTTCATGACCTCTGACTGAGGTGCCCAGCCTGTCTTCAGGCATGGCTCTGGACTTACACTGGGGTCCTGTGACCCTGTGGACAACCTCAGTCCCAGTTCCTACTTTGTATTCTGGGTCTGAATTTCTTCAGTTTCTATACCCAGAGATTTTTTTTTCTTCTAGCTGTCATTTTTTTTTTAAGAAAGGTTTCTCTGTGTAGCCTTGGCTGTCCTGGACTCACTTTGTGGACCAGTCTGGCCTCGAGCTCACAGAGATCCTCCTGCCTCTGCCTCCCTGAGTGCTGGGATTACAGACATGTGTCACCATGCCCCGATCCTAGCTTCCATTCTTGACCTTAATTATCCGTGTGTGTGTGTGTGTGTGTGTGTGTATGTGTATGTACACAGTGGTAGGAGACACCTTGGGAGAGTCAGTTTTCCCTTTCCATCATGTGGTTACCGAGAATTGAACACTCTCAAAAGCAAGCCTCTGAACCATATTACCAGCCCTGACCTGGGTTGTAATTATATTTTATATAGCTAACATTTTATAAGTGTTTGGAATGGGACCAATAGCTTTTCTTCATCAGTTTAGACTCCAGAAAAATATTCAGTAGAATAAAGATTTAGCTTCCGAAAGTCAGGGTCCTGTGATGCAATGTCTAATGCCTGTCATGAACAGAACTTACATAAAAGAAACTAGATCCAATATTCAAAACCTAGGCACCCAGATGTTGTGGATGTAAACATGTTTTTGTTTTGGTCCCAGGTGTGGAATGTGGGGCTGATTCAGATGGTCCACAGCAGCAAACCATTTACCTCATGCAGGCTCTGAGAGGAGCTCTTTGGCAGCTGCAGATAGTTTAAATCTGAGAATTTTGGAGAGGGAATAAAAGCTAGAGCCAAGAGAGTGTTGAGGAAGCTCTGAGAAAGAAGAAGGCTGGTGTCCACCCCCACTGCTCCTGATTTCTGCTGTTGATGCAGTTGGATTGGAAGAAGTTGGAGATCTCCTGAAATGAAGATTGGCTGCCCCCTTACTAGGCCACAGATAAGAACATTGCAGCCAGTCCTGAAGATACCCGATAAGCTAGGGTCAGATGGAAGGGGAGGAGGTCCTCCCCTATCAGTGGAATCAGAGGGGGCAGGGAAGAGATGAGGGAGGGAGGGGGCTATGGCTGGGATACAAGTGAATGACCTGTGATTAAAACAAAAATAAATAAATAAGAACTTTGGCTGCCCCAAGGAACCTGACCACCCTAACCAGCAGGAAGTAGCTTAAGAGACCTACTTCTCTCTCCCCACTAACCTCTTTTCTCTCCCACCTGGTATTGGGGTGTTGGAAGGGATTGGGTTGGAGAAGGAAGAGACATTAAGAAACAAAAATTAAACAGTTTTTAAAAGTACAACTACAACCAGAGGTTTGTTTGGGACAAGAGAACAATGATCTTGAATAAAATATTTATATCCCGAACTAAATCTAAGGCTATGATGGCTGTGAGACTTCAAACTCTAAACTCAGGGTCAGAACTGGGTTATCATTTTGCCGTGTTTGTTAGTTCTCTATTAGTATGCAGAGTACCCGAGGCAGCCAACTGGAAAGGGAAAAAGTTCTGGTGAAGTTCACAGCTACTGTTAGCCTCCGGGTCTTTCATGCTGAGGCAGAGCAGAGCGTCATGGTGGGGACTTTTGGGACACTGTTGCTCTGCATGGTGGCCAGAAGGACATGGGGTGGGTGTTGGGAGGAGGAAGGGCAGGTTGGGACCCCCACATCCCTTTCAAGTATACACCCCTTAAACCTAACTTCCTTCTAGCTGGCCCTACCTCCTGCAATGCCACAGACTGGAGCCCAAGCCTTTAGCATTGAATTGCAATAGTGGATCTATTCACAGAGGCGGCTGTTATTAGCAAAGACTCACTTTTTTAGTAGAAATACGGAAGTCCTGTTGAATCAACCATATCTTCCTGGAATATGGAACCTGATGTCAGAATTCAGATCGTGTGTTTTGTCCCTGCTTGTCAGAGTTCACACCAGCAAATGCCCTGTTCCCAAAGCCTGAGACGCCATAGTCTCATGTTCTTAGTGGGACTATTACTTCTTTATTTTTTTCTTTTTGCTGTTTTAAAAAAAAGCAGGTTACATTGTGGGTACATCCATGCCAGAAGGTTATTGGAGCTCCTATGCCCCCGGCTGCCACACTTATGGAGTGCCTATCCTGGCCCGCTAGAGAAGGGCAGCTGCAGTCACTTCAGGACCAAGAACCAAGGCCTCCATGATTGGCAGCCTTTAGTAGAGCCAAAAACAGAGAGAGAGAGAGAGAGAGAGAGAGAGAGAGAGAGAGAGAGAGAGAGAGAGAGAG
>CM053745.1:60878239-60943110 GCA_028658305.1 Pachyuromys duprasi | reverse complement strand
CTCTCCATCCTCTCCATCCTCTCCATCTTCTCCATCCATCCTCTCCATCCTCTCCATCCTCTCCATCCATCCTCTCCATCCATCCTATCCATCCTCTCCATCCTCCCCATCCATCCTCTCCATCCTCTTCATCCTCTCCATCCATCCTCTCCATCCTCTCCATCCTCTCCATCTTCTCCATCCATCCTCTCCATCCTCTCCATCCATCCTCTCCATCCTCTCCATCCAGCCTCTTGCATCCCACCCTCTCACATGCCCAGCCTCTCTCCCCATAATGCATCACTACGCTGTGAAAAGACACCGGGGATACAATCTAAATATGCCTTGTCTGAGAGCCAAATAAACAGAAAGTGCTGCTGCACATCTATGTAAAGGGCCTATTACCCGCCGCTAACAAGAATAAGACTCTCCTGTGTGCTGTGGTGCGAATGCAGCTAGGATCCTTTCGCTGGGGAAGGGTAAACAAGGGTGTAACCTCTGTCAGGTCCCATAGACAAACCGCAGAACCATTCCACTATGGGGACCAGTACAGTTATTGGGCTTATTCACATGGCAGGAATGCAGACCGCTAATTTCAGTGTGCACAGCACACCCCTCGTTCACCCACTGCTGCAGAAAGCTGTCCTAGCCAACCAGTCGCCATCTTCGTCCTGTCTGCTGTGCACACTTGTAAGGCCATCACGCTCAGGCCTGTTGATGTTTCCTCAAAGAGGGGGTGTGAGGGAGGGGCGCTGGACACTCCTTCCCACCTTTTGTATGCAGCTCTACTTCGCTAGAGGATGGCCTTGGGATCTGGGGAGGTGCTGGGAAAGGTGAATGGAGGTGGGGTACCACCTCTGCAGCAAAGGGGGAAGCTGTCACAATGGATAAGACTTTCCGGTGAACCCCACAATTCTAAACTCAAGATTCACTTTATGGTAATGGAACAAAAATATATAAATTGCTTTTTTAGAGGTCTGGATATTTGTTTAGTTTCTTGTCATTTTATTTTTTAAGATTCTAGGGTCTGTGTAGAAGGCTCAGTTGATGAAATGCCTGCCATACACGCATCGGAACCTAAATACAGTCTCCGAGAACCTACGGGAATAAATCAGGCACACTCACAGAGGTAACTCCAGGGCTGCCAGTGAGGAGGCAGGAAGATCCCGCCTGAATTGCTGCTCTTCAACTCTAGTGACAGACCCTGTCTCAAAACACAGGGGAAAGGAAACAAAGCTGACATCAGATGTCAGTTTCCAGCATTCAGACACATGTATGCACATGAGCACATGCACACACACACATGCACACACAAACACACACACATGAACACACACACAATCCCTCCAGATCTCTAGCTAAAAATCAGATAGGAGAGTGTTCTTAAATGACACCATACTCTCAAGTGATAATTAGAAATGCATTACCAGAGCTCCAGAAGTCAAGAGTTCGTGAAGTTTGTCGCTTATTCCACAGACTTTATTCTTGGGTGTCTGCTCTTGCTTATTTGCATGAATTGTTTATCTCATGTCTAGAATTTAATATGTCACTGTGGTGCAGATTATGTTTTGTTCTCTGCTGTCTAAGGGGGTAGTTGATCTCAGCCATTCATTTTATTAAGCCCAGCTTCAGGAGGAGTGTTTTGACGCTCCTTACATTATGTGGAAAATATAGATATGGTTTGTCCAGAATGTTGGAGGCAGTGCAGATGAAAGAAAACCAATTGAGTAATAAAGGTGAATTAATAAATTCTGTGCCAGTCCTGCATGTTGGAATGATGGAGGGGGGATTAATGTGTGGCCTCTGCTGAGGCAGAAACTAGAATGTGCTGCCAGCAGGTGAAAACAGAATTCAGTAGTTACAAAGTCACTCTGCATTAGTGAAACTGACTTTGGGAATGTTGTTTTTAAAAATGAGTTGCCAAATGTACAGAATGTACCAGGATCCTCTTATTTTACTTTTCTCTTATATTTGTGCATGTGTGTGTATGTGTGAAGTACACTTGTGTGCATGTGCACATGCATATGAAGGCCACAAGACAGCCTTGACTGTTATTCCCCAGGAACTGTTTTGTTTGCTTTTTTAAGACAAGCTTCCCCAGTAGCCTGGAACATGCCAGGCAGTCAAGGCTGAGAGCAAGGGGTCCATCTGTCTCCACCCTCACCCCACCCACACCCGGGGCTGGATTAATAGCATGTGCCAGCATTAAAAGCATGTGTCTAGCATCTTTTACATAGGTCCTGACCAGTGGACTCAGGTCCTCGTGTGGCAAGGCAGGCACTTTGTCAGCTGAGGCCTCCGCACCCCACCAACTCTACAGGATTGATTCCTATCATAAGATCCTCAGGAAAATGGATTAGATGTTCTGTTAGTTTAGTCCTGAAGTTCAGTGACAGGTTGCTCTGAAAAGCTGATGGTGAAGATTCTTGCTGAGTTGCTTTTATGTAACTGGCTTTCTTTCGGGAGTGCAGAGAGAAGAGAGAGTTGGGCCCTGTCACCGTACTTCTGGGCTCAGGGAAGAGGCAGGATGACCAAATAAAAAGTGGAATTTAAAAACTTCAGGGCACAGCTGTTCCCATCTACTTTTGCTCCATCCCACAGTAAGATATATATCACTCATATTCTTCTTTTGAAGATTTTGTCTGAATGTATGTGTACACACCATATGTACTTGGTGAGCCAGAAGAAGGTGTTGGGTCCTTTGAAACTTGGGTAGCAGACAGCTCTGAGCCAGCCTGTGGGAGCTGGGAACTGAATGTGGGTCCTTTGGGAGAGCAGCCAGTGTTCTGAACCATGATCCATCATCTCTCCATCCTCAAATTCTTAAAATGCTCTTTACTTTTAAGCTTTCTGGACAGCTAAGTAAGTTTTATGACCTTCAATGATGTGTGGACCCTCAGGTCCCAGACCAGCAGATAGTGTTACAGGTAGAGAGAGGGCAGAGCCCTGAAGTCACAGTGACCAGCTTTCCAAGCTTCTCCCCTCCCCCACCTTTCACGCAGCGTGCTATTGACAGACTGAACTTGATAGTGTTATAAGATAGTTTTCTGGGTCCAGTCATCTCAGGAACAAGTTCCATCTCACTAGTAGGGTCAAAACTGAGTTCATGTTCCCAGGCCCCAGAACCCAACTACTGTCCTGCTTCTTTAGGTGTTTCATGTTTGTCTGTTAATCAGTAAAGAATGTGCTGCTGTCACTCACCCAAGCTAAGGCACACAGGATGTAAATGTGCTGCTTGTCTTGACTGAAAGCTTGGCCACTCCTTATTCTCTTAGCATTCTAAATTCCAGGCCAAAGTCCAAGAGAGGATGTGACTACAAAAAGCTGAATCAAGGGCCCTGAAACCAGGTAACCTGGAAAGGCCCAGTCATCCACCTTTACTTCCTTTACTTTGTGTCAAAATATGATTGGTCAATGCAACAGCCCATCCCTTACTTCCCCTCACCCTGTGTTTCCATCCTTCAAAAACGTACAATTTTCCTTCAGGGATTTGGTTCAGATTCCAAACTAAAATAAAGCTTGCATGTTAAGCTTCTGTCCCTGAAGTGAATTTTCTTGCCTTCCACCCTGAACCCAACACCTAGCTTCCCTCACGTCTAGGCAAGGCCAGGGCAAGGCTACAGGAGGGAAATGTGAACTACATGGGTTACATGCCACAACCATTTCTGACCCTCACCCCAAAACTTATAAAGAAAGGGTCACGGCCGTCTGTTTCCAGAGAGACTGCCTGAGCCATCTCAACCACCCAGCTAGGAGAGAGGCTGGCCCTTGTTCTGTGTACCCATGAACACAGTCCCATCTGCAGAATGGTCAGGACCCCACCTCTTTCTCTGTCTCTCTATGTCCCTCTGTCTCTCTGTTTCTATCTCTCGGCCTCTGTGTGTGTGTGTGTCTGCCTCCTGTCCCTTTTACCCTGCCTCAGACATCTAACATATGGCACTGAAACCCAGGAAGAGAATCCTAGCCTCACTGGCAACTGGAGCCCTCCCCAGCATGGATGACCTACCCACTCATTCATCAGCTCCAGGTCTGACCCAGCCTAGAAGGGCCACCAATCTCTCAGACAGCCACTTCCCTTTCACTTTCTGTCTCCACCTTCTCTCCACTCACTTTTCTCCATCTCTCTCTCTTTGACACAATCTGACCTTCTGACAGGAGGCCATGCTCAGACAAAACCATGCATGCAACACAGCCAAATGTCTGAATAAGATAACCCAGGGGGCCTAACTCAGAGGCACCCAGTTAGGCTTTTGAGATTCACAGGAGCCTCCTCCTCCTCATCTTTACACTCAAACAGGTAAAGGTTCCAGGCACTTCTCACTTGGGGGAATGGCTTAGTCCAGAGTTCTGGAAATGCTCCACTGCTTGGCAGGACTCTACCTGCTGGAAGTTTTGGGATCCTTCCAGTGTCCCCGTGGTCTCTTGACGCAGGGACAGAGACCTTGGAACTGTAGGACTTGGGGGTGGAGGCGGGGGTTAGGCCTGCCCGACTTTCTAGGCCTGTTTGGTAAACCTGAAATTCAAGGGATGCCTCTGGATGGCTGGATTTCGGCCCTGTTTTATCTTGGTCTTGAACCCATCATAGGTTCCAAATTTTCCTCCAAAGGACACGCCCTCAGTCTAGCCCTCAGCCAAAAAAAAAAAAAAAAGGGAAAAAGTATCATTTGGGAGACCTCAGACTGGGTTCACTTGTTCAGCCAAACTTCAGGAATCTGTCTAAGTCAATTTACATATTAAAATCAAACTTACAAACTTGGGTCCACAGTGGCCATTTTCCAATGTATATTGGTTCCAGATTTGGGCTGAGAACTGAACCCAAGGGTCTACGCATCCACAACCAGTTGTGTGTGTGCACGCGCAGATGGAGGCAGGCAGCTGGCAAGACCCTAGGTTGCCAGTGGGAGTTGAGTGGCAGGGAAGAGAATCTCCAGCTCGTTTCTGCCTGGTTATGGATCTGCGGACCACCGGGTTCCGTCTTCCAGAGACACAGATGTCTTTTAGGTATGGACTTAGTCAGGGTTTTACTGCTGTGAAGAGACACCATGGCAGCTCTTGTAAAGGAAAACATTTAACTGGCGCTGGCTTACAGTTCCAGAGGTTTAGTCCATTATTAGCATGGTGAGAAGCATGGCGGCAGGCATGGGGCTGGGGAAGGAGCCGAGCGTTGTCCCAGGCCCTAGTAATTCCCTTGCAAGGAACAGCACTGCTCCAGAGTAAGTGGCAGGCCCGATTCATGACAGGATAAAGAATACCTGGGGAGACAAGGCCATAGAAGTCTGCTGCTTCTGCCCCAAGCTGGGTACCTGAGCGGCTCTGGCTGTGTAGAGCAAACCAGAAAAACCTTCCTTATCTGTTAGGGAAGAGGGATTATGCCTCATGTCTCACAAGACAAGAGGGTAGAGTGAGGATCTGAGTATACACCCACATCCTAGGTCTAAACAATAGAGGGGCAAAGAATTATTCTCCTCCATGTCTCCTGAACTGACACAGAATGAACATGGGAACCTTGTTCCTAAGCCTACCACCAACAGGGATAGACCTGACCGCTGGTTCAGTTCATCATGCCCTTTACCCTGGCTTTCAATATATATATATTTTCTTAGCAAAAACTAATCCCAGTGTCTACACCCTAACTATGTTCCCTGATTAAGGGAGGCTGCCAGATACTGTCATTAACAGCTCTGAAAAGTTATTCAAGATATTTAAGCAGTGTTTTTGAAAACCTTGTTAGACAATCCTATACAACGATTCAGTATGATTCTGTTTCTCTTTTAAATTGTCAGATACTGAATCTAACTGGCTTCCTTTACAAACCATCCAGTATCAATGTTTTTATTTCCTCCGATGAAGGAATGAGATGAGAGCTGTTCCCAAATCTTTCTAGCTCTTTCTGAACTTTGACTGGCTGGTTCGACTCAGCTGTTCTGGCCCAAAGGCCTCTCTAAGATGACTGATTTAAAATGGCTTCTTTTGAATTCTGGCTGAATTGCTTTTTCTGGCCCCAAATTAATTCTGGCAATCTGTTTTCATCTTCTGGATTCTTCTCATTCACTGGCTCATTCCATCTTCACCTGTGTCGAGCTCTGCAACCTGTCTCTGTAAAACTGTCCCAATTAAAAACAAATAGTAACAACAAAAAACCAAACAAACAAAACTCTCATTCTCCCTGAGTAGCCTTAAGTAGCCTCTCTTTCCTGAGAGTTGGACTTATTCTCTTGTTGTAACTCATTTAGCCTGCATAAACTCTATAGCCCCCCTGTTGAGACCTACTTTAGTTCTTAGCATAACTCCTGTTAACACCTGTAGCTTTTAGCATATCAAAAGTCATTTTGCCTCCAAATCTCCATTTTGAGTGGTCCTATGGTTTCGTTCCTCAAATTTTGTATACTTTGTTACCCGGACACTCTATTAAGTTCCCCAGCTGAACAACCAATCAAATTACAGGTCAGTTAGAGAAACTTTAGGTAGTCAAAATGATGTAATGTTGCTTCCTACACTGGATACCTAGTTGCATTTTGTTACTTGGTTGTTATCTAGTTGCAGTTTGTTTCCTATACCTGGTTACAGTTTTGTTACCTAGTTGCTACTTGGTTGCTAGGAATTGAACTCAGGACTTCTGGAAGAGAAGACAGTGCTCTTAACCTCTGAGCCAACTCTCTAACCCGCCTAGTTGCTACTTGGTTGCAGTTTTTCTTCGCAAACCTACTCTAGAAGCAGACCAACGTCACATCCTGGCTCCTGAGGTCAGATTGTGTCCCTGGCCAGTCAGTTTCTGCTCAGCGTTCAATAAACGACCATCAATCTGAGTCTGGAGTTCAAGTGGTCAGTGTGCAGCTCTTCCTGAACCCATAACACTCTGACTCATTCTGTCAAATCTTTCTCTGATTTGTCACTTTGTCTGTTTCTCAATTAGACATCATTTTCAAACATGGCTGCTTCCTTCTACAAATTAACCTTACATTCATTGTTTGGGATTAAAGGTGTGTAAATCTGTATTCCAGCCGGATCATACTGTAATCCAGGCTGTGTCTGCATTCCAGATCACATAGACCTAGAAGGTCTTTGGATGTGATCCCTTTCCAGAGCAGTCATGGTGCTGGATTAAAATCTGTCTGCATTCCAAGTGCTTCTTCCTTATACAGGAGTCTGATAAAACAGAGCTAATTATAGTTACCCAATCCTTTTACAGAACTCAGGCCCATGGTCCAGCCAATTGTGGGACCACATTTACCTTATGTTAGCTTTATGTTTAATCTTAGATTGACCTATGGTAATCTTGATATTAAAAAAAATGTCCTTACTAACTTTAGTGTTCCCCACAGGGTTTTACTTCCTGGATCATGTTGGGATGGTTGCCATCTGTTAAATTTTACCATGGCCCCATGGATGGACTGTCTCCTGAGGAACCCTGACTGCTGCCCCTTCTATAGTTCCACCTTTGTCAGCTTGAAGAAGTTACAAAGAGATCAGTGTGCCCCCAAGCCCAAAACCCTGAAAACATTCAGGTGACCTATAAAGGGGGTGCTAAGGCATTATGGACTACCCAACTCATCCCTCTTCTTCTACTCCAGTACTGTTTGGGGGACTCAAAATGAAAACTGCTGGACTGCAGCCGCCTTTGTATCAGTTAACCTTCCTGTCTCACCAGCTCCCAAACACCTTGGAAAAACCTCAGATCAGCTTGTCATCCTCCAGGACCAACTAGGTCCTTTATAGCACAGAACTCTGAGATTGATCTGACTACTACTAAGGATGGGGTTTGAACCCTACTCCCCAGAGGATGCTGCTTCCACAGCAACACATCCTATTGGGGCCTCAGAAATTGCAACCAGACACAAATTCAACCACAGGCCTTCTCATGTACATAAAGGGAACTTTTATTTTCCTGTGCTAATTGTTGTCTCAGGTTCTTACTGCCTCCTTCTGCTAACCTAGGCCTAGGCCTGGAAGCTTCGTACAATCTCACATAGGCCTAGAATGTTTTCAGCTTCTGAGACTTACTGCTTCAGAAGCTCACCCATTCTTGTTCTTCTGAGCTCTGGGCTGGCTGGTTATAAGGAGCCTGTAAGACAACAGAGCTGTCAGGAGCAAAATTGAGAGACATTTTGGTGATAGTGACTGGGTAACTCCCTTAAGGCATTAAGAGTTTGTAAGACAGCAGAGCTGTCAGAGTTAGATTAGAAGATAGTTTTAGTAATAGTAATAAATATCATTTTTAAGGCATTAAGTAGTGAAATTAAATAATATCAGTTGACTAACAGCCTACGTGTGTGATGTTTTGAAATAAAGTATAGAAGTTAAGATAATGCCCTTAAGGCACTAGGTAATAGAATTAGGTAATGCCAGCTGATTAACAGCTGGTGCGTGTGGAGGTGTGGTAAGCTAAAACTATGCACTGAAAAAGTGTATAAAAACTGCAGCCTCAGCCTACGTAGTTGCAACGAGCTAAACTCTTAAGTGAGGAAGCTGCAAGATCGCCAATAACCAGCCCATCATGTCATCAGAAGACCCATCTGAGGCCCAGTGGGAACTGTGAAGTTCTGGGACCTAGAAGACACTGAAATACCGGAGGCAAAGCGCGTCCGAGCCCGTACCTGTGGTCAGGTTGTATCCCCCAGGAGATGTATAATACATTATGCAATGCTTAGATATTTGTGTGATTTGTGTGATTAAAGCAGCATTCAAAATCATTCTGGCATTGGCTTTTATCAATACCTTGCTGCCCTTGAGTGGCGTCTCGGTTAAAGTCCTCCGGCATAATTAAGCGCTCGTGACACTGGTTCAACTCAGATGTTCTGGCTCAAACTCCTCTTCCAGTTGACTTATTCAACCTGGATTTTCTCTCAGCTTCTGAATTAATGTGCTTGGCCTCAATTACTCGAGCAATCTGCTCTAATCTCCTGGCTCCTTTTCATTCTCTGGCTTATTCAACTCTTCACCTGAGTTCTCTTTCAGTAACCTCTCTCTGTAAATCTATCCTGGTAAATCTGCTTTTTCTCTCTGTATTACCCCTTAAGTAGCTTCCCTTTCCTCTCTGTCTCATGAGAATTGGGCATATCCTAGTCTGTCAAATCTTCTCTGATTCGTCACTTTCTCTGCCACTCAATTAGACATCACCTTCAAACATGGGTGCTTCTTTATACAAACTAACTTTAACTTCATTGTTTGGAATCAAAGGCTTCCTCTACACGTATGTGTGAGCTCTGGTTCCCTCCCACTCTGGCTCCTCACTTCATTCTCCTTTGGCATCCTCATCCTTCCGTGTTTACTGTCTTTTAAGTATTTGCTTAAGGCTCTTCTGACACCTCTCATTCTCCAAGTGCTCCATCTGTTCCTCATCCATCTGCTGAAGGCCCTTTCCCCACAGGCCAGACCGGTTTCTCCATTAGCCCTCTATTTTTTTCCTGCCCCTTCCTTTGATGCTCCATAGCTCACTATGGCTTCTGAGAGCTCGCTTTGGTGTGACACCCTGAATCAACTCTACACCCATTTCTGCTTTCCAGTTCACTTTGTCTCCCCCTCTTCTTCTACCAGCCCCCATTCACCTCCCCAAACAATCTACCAGTTTTGCTCTGAGACCGAGTTATCTGCTACAGCCTTCAAAGTATTATTTCTCAAAGGTCTTTCTGGGAATTCAGGATGTCAACTGTATGCTGATCAAGTTGAAACTCTTCTCCTGATAAGGAACCAGTGGAACTCCCAGACCCCAGCAGATCCAGAACTTGCCTCTGGCAGCAACCTGCCTCAGTATGAAAGCTGAGAAAGAATCTACCCACCACCACCCCACCCCATCCCCAATTTACCCCTTTGGGGTTTGAAATGATAATGTCCTTCTAAAAGACTGTAATTCCCATCTTCTCTTACCACCAGACAGGCCCAAGGAGAGGCCACTGGAGGGAAATGTGGGCTACAAGCTATGGACAACATGGGCTGCGAGTTGGTGTTAGGGTCCAAAAGACACTAAGAGAATGACCTCAGACTCAAGCTGCATGCAAGCAACCAAAGGCATTTGCTCTGCAGAAGTCCAGCATGCTGGGGTCGTCACCTTTACAACGTGATTGCCCCAAGGGGAGCACACAGGCCCCTTTTAAAGCCAGAGGAGGGAATTCCTACTGTGGCTACGTGACCTCAATTGAGATTGGTGCCCGTTGAGGCTGCGTGACTCTGCTCAGGACTTAGGGGCTTCTCAGACCAGTAGCTAAGCAACCTTATCTTCCCCAGGTGAGATGTCTTGGCTGTTTCTGATTGGTTGCCCTTTTCCTGTGGCTTTTCCTGCAACTCTTTGGCCTGTTCTGTCTGGCAAGAAAATGAGTATGTAACCAGGCCCTCTTACTGTGAAGGGTAGTAGCCACCTACTTTCTCTGGCAGTCTCAACCATGTGGGTAGAAGAGAGGCTGCCTCTCCGTGTGCAAAGAAGCATGGTCCTACAGCTCAAAGGTCGCGTCCTGTCTTTTTCTGCCCCTCTCCCTTTGAGCTGCCTCAGACAGCTAACACTTTCCATAGTAGTACAGTTAATAGCTGTCCTGGAAAGGGTCCTGTTCCTGTCTCTTTCCCAAAGAAGGGTGAGCTTGAGGTCAAGGGTCAAGCCTACATGACTGAGCATTTGGCAGCTCAGCATGTAGAATTCAGCAAGTCCTGTCATGCTCCCCCGCCCCCGCCTTCCCTCATTATCTGCTGAGTGTTTAGCTGAAAAGCAAGGATGCTCCTGAATTTGGTGAATTTGGTGAGGCATGGAAACACGACTTCCACGCCTTTCCAACACCCCCCTGGAGTTGGCATTCTGAGACTGAAAGATAAATGAGCAGAGGGCTGCTGGGCACCGACTGAGCTGGAGATTACTGTGACCCGGCTGTGACGGGCTGGCTCACCATTGAACAAGCCCCTACAGCTTTCGTACGGATGCAGGTTTCTGTCTTTCAGTTGACGATGGAAAGATGAGAGAACTAAGGTGAGCCTAAGGAAAGTTACTTTAATATTACATTTCCCAGTATTCTGACACCCCCCAGAACTCCTGAGACCTGTTTTGATTTTGTATTTCTGTTTTGAAATTATTCACTTAGTATGTTTAAAATATATAAACACACTCTTCTTAGCTCCTATAATGTTATTTTCATGTATGTTTTCAGGGATGATCATTTGAAAACAGTCAGCAGGGTCTTCCCTGGGAAGACCCTCTCCACTCCCAGAGTTTCTTGGCCACCTGTATTCTTTGTCTGCTTTTACCAAGCCAGCAGCATTCCTAACTGCATTCTAGATATTTATCCCAATGCCCACAGGTAAGTGTAGTCCTCAACCCTCATCAAGAAAATTTCTCTTTGCAACAGTCAAAGATAATTACGGACGACAGCAAATGATCAACAGCACAGCTTTGGAGCCCAGTCCCAGCTGATGTAGCATAGCTGAGCACCGAAGGCCCAGGGAGCATTGCAGAAGGGAATTCAGAAAGACTTTCCGAGCCAGAGGATGGGGAGCTTGCGTGAGAGTCTGTCTCCTAGAAGTCTCTCCCCAACATGGCTGCCGAAACAAGTCCTGAACAAAGGTGACACCAATGGCCTTTGTCCATGTGCTGGCTCGTCCCCTGGCCTGCCCCCGGGGACCTAGCAATTGCTTAGTTATCACCTGCCACCACCGCCAGGTGTGCTGTGGTCCCAGCCCCAGCTCTGTTCCCGTGTTCTCTCTTACCCTCTCTGTTCTCACACCACCTCCCTCTCTGTCCCCCTTTCTCTGCCCTCATGGCTGTGCTCCTGCCTGTCTGCCTCTACCTTTCCCCTGGTCCTCACTCCTTCCCTTCCCCCAATAAACCTCCTTTACTCCAGATCTGTTGCAAGGATGTAACTTTCAGGGGTCACCGTGGCTCAGGTCTGCTAAGAATACCGCCTGGCCGCACTATATTTCATCACAGACATGTCAACATGGAGGCAGAGAGCTCAGGCGGCCTCAATCCTAGACAATGAACTACAGGCAGCTATGGTGGGCTTCTCTTAGACCAGTCTAAAAAGGCAGGCAAAGAAATTGTTCCCTTAATGGGACACCGCTTTTCTGGGTTTTCCTTCACAGAATTCCCATCCTGGCACATGGACTTCTACAAGCCACCTCAAGGTGTCTCAGGCTTTGCTCGATCTCACCTTGCCTACTCAGAAAGGTGAAGCCTTTGTTCTTCTTTTTGTCTTCTGTCCATTTCTTTAGTGTTCTTTTCTTAACACTTTGAGGTTCCTTTCTTTTTCTCTGAAGTCCTCTCCTTATCATGTTGCTGCATTCTCCCAAGTGGCTAACCTCTTGCCAACTTAACTCAAAAAGTTAAAACAAAAGAACCTTGTCCTCCTTCCATCCCCCCCTCTGTTCCCCTCTTCTGGGGATCCATAGAGATTAACAGCTTTCCAGCCCTGAGATGCACTCCTTTCAAACTCTGATAAAATTGTTTTCAAGTCTCTGAGTCTTTTCTTAATTTTTTTTAAATTAATGAGACTAAGAACTTGTGTTTGTGTGTGTGTGTGTGTGCCCTTGCCTGGTTTCATTTGTATTATGTGGTACCTAGGAAGGGATTTCCGGAAATCTCCAGTAATGATGGTTGGTGGTAAGCCTTCCGAAGCTGAGCCATCTCCATGCCTCATCTCAGCCACTATGCCTACCCTTGGAGGGTAGGAAATAGGATTTCCTTTCATTCTGTGACCTAACCTTGTGGATCTAGTTCCTGTTTCAGGATGGTGTCATTTATGGGTTTCCTCATCAACTGTGAAAAGGAAATTCAAGATTTAATTCTTCTTCTGCCCAAGGTTTGGCTTAGTGACAAAACCTAGTTATTGTTTTAAAGATAAATATAAAGTGGAGAGGTAAAAATTGGAATCCAAGAGAGAAGAACTCTTTGTAGTTCATTTTCATCCAGTTTCCTTAGACAAATATTTGCTGCAACCTTGATACTGAGGGCATTGTGCTTTGTTTTAGCTATAAAACATACATAGAAGCAAAGTTGTACATAGCAAAGTGAGACAGACAGGCCAGTATTTAAACAGAAAGATGAAGTGTGTGTAGGAGAAAGAAGGCAAAAATAATTCCAATTGTGAAAAATGTTGGGAAGGTTTTAGACCTGAAATAGTGCACTTTTACCAACGGGGCAGGTTTTCGTGAGCTTGAAGAAGATGAAGAACCAAGGGAAGCCTGGGCAGTGAGGTGGCTCCCAGGGAGGGCTGAGCAAGACCAAGTAACCGACAAGACCGCTCAGACTTAGGGGAAGTTTTGCATTGTAGATGTGAGAGAGCAGCCAGAAGCATCTGGAAGAGTCCAGAGCAGAGATCGCAGAGTGAATGAACACTGGACATGGCCAACAGACTGTACCTGGCCATGAGAGAAGCAGGAACAGAGCAGAGAGATGGAGGGGGTGGTAGAGACAGACAAACAGAGGGGATAGGGAAGGGAGGGGGGAGAGAGAGAGTGGAAGGAGGAGGAGGAAGAAGGGGAGGGGGAGAGGGAAGGGGGAAGGGCTAGGACTCCAGCAAGCACTGTAAAATGGGTAGCAGGCGCTTGGGATGCTGAGCAAGCCTGGAGACGGGATGGGCTTTCATATGCTAATAGACACCAGGTGTAGCCCATGCCTTTTCTGCCAGTGATAAGGAAAATGACTCCTTTTGGCAGAGGGGAACCAAACCTGCTTCACAAGTTCCTAAGGAATGCTGGCTTTTATCTAAGCACCAGAAATCCTCCTGTTGTCCAGGCTGAACCCATTTCTGGATCTTTGGACTGCCGTTTGAAGGACATGACATTTGTGTCTAGAGATATGGAGAGAAGTAAGATTATAAATGTAGACTGGTCTGGGGAGACAGTTTCCAGCGAGTGGTGAGGAGTGGTATTACCTGAGCCAGTTAGGCATTTATTGAGTAATAATGAACCATCCATTTAACCTTGCATAGGCCAAGAGCAAGCATGACAAATATGCATGTGAGTGTAAGGGCTGGCTCAGGCTCTGTGCTCAGCTCCAGGAAGCACGCCTCAGTGGCTGGGGTTTGGAAGCTTACTTGTGAAGTCTGCAATTCTCACTTCTAGTGCATACCTTGGAGCCGGCCAGGCTGCTCAGGAAGGTCCCTTTCTGGGCTAGAGAAGTAGCGCAGCGTGGAGCACTTCCCTGGTACTCTCTAATTCCCTGGAGGCTCTCTAATTCAACCCCCCACTCCTGCCTCCAAAAGGGCGTGGCTTCGTGAGAACAGCCGGTCCTTCACCTAGGAGCAGCAATTGCTCCTCGGGGTTGCAGAAGGCAGACCTGCAGCTTCAGTGGCGCCGCGGATGTGCCCAGAGTCCCGGAAGCCACAGCATTAGGCAGAGCATGAGAGTCGCCTTAGGCGAAGTAAACTACAGCCCAGCTGGTAGGGTGCTTGTCTACAACCTATAGAGTCCCAGAGTTCAATCTCAAGCCCTGTATTGACTGAGTGCATGGTGACGCGCCCCTTTGATCCCAGTAGGATGTACATGGTGAGTTCAAAGACAGCCTGGGCAACATGAAACCCTGTCTCAAAAGTAAAATAAATAACAGAGCGTACAGTGCTTCAAATGCTTCTGCGAATAAGAGAAAAGGCACCGTCTCTGCTTCTAGAATTCAACATCTGGGACGGAGAAGAACGCAGACTCAACAACAATAAAAAGTACAGAAACATTCTATAAATGGGTGCTAAGTCATCAAGTTTGTGGCGACTGAACACGGGAATGGGAGTGGTGAAGAGATTAATGACCGATAATAAATGTGTTGCAGAAAAATGAAGAGATGGGAAATATGAATAAAAGAAAATGAAGTGACGTGAGGATGCACGAGACACATCAATATGTAACCAATGGGAGCTCCAGGAGGAAGGAGAGAATCTGGGGGAAGAAAGGGTGTTATAAAGAATTATAAGCTTTTCTTTTCTTTTTGGGGGGAGTGTCAAAGATAAATCGTAAAACTGAAAAGGCCTACAGAACCCCAAGCAACATAAACACATCTGTATCTAGGAACTTTATATTAAACTCTTATCACCAAAGGTAAATAGGGAACACTGTAAAAATGTAGGAGATAGGATTATGCACAAAGAAGCCTCCTAGCTGACTTTCCATGCATACTTCTGGCTGCAGAGCTCAGAGGGCAACACAATATCTTCTAACTGTTGAGGGGAAACAAATCTTGTGTTTCCTTCGTTATTATTCAAAACAGGCAGGCATTTCCCCACACTTACAAGAAAGATTATTACCCATTGGTTTTTCCAGAACGACTACTAACGGGTCCATCTCAACGGAAAGAAACAAACTTCTTGCAGGAGGAAAGAATAGGAAGCCACACATTTCATATGAAAAATTGATTTATGCCTGTGTAGGTGGCCAGACCTGTGGGTGAAAGATACATTATTCAATGCACAGTGCCAGGCATTTCAGTGCCCTCAGGGAAAAGCAAAATGAAATTGGCTTTCTGTTTCCCTCTCCAAGTAAAGACAAATTCTCAGTGGAATATTTGAAAGGTAGAATTACCAGAGATGAAAATATAGGAAGATTTCTTTATGGCCTTAGGGTAAGGAAGAACTTATTAAACCATAAATAAAAAGCTTGATTAATTTGATGATGTTCAAAGTGAAAAAGGAATATACAGATGTTGGTATACTGTTCTTGTGGAATGTATACAGTTTGTCCTTGTTCATTCAAATGCTGATTTCTCTCCCCCACTATCTGCTTTCAATCTGGATATTGCATTGCGATGTTTATTCTAAGCATCACCTGTCTCAAGTTTGTGTAAACATGCCACCATTTGTTCTCTGTAATTTCAATAAACCACCCAGCCAATGCTGAGCAATGGAGAGAATAGGGTGGGACATCCTGGTCCAGAGGGGAGGAGAAAAAAGCAAGTGGGAGCAGTAGGGGAGGGGAGATCTGAGGGGAGAGGACCTGGAATCAGGAGAGATGAACCAGACCTAAGATACGACTAAAAGCAAGTGTGATGTGGGAAATCTGAATGGGAGGAAACTATGCAGGCTTGGACTTTTAGGATGGAGTAACTATTGCCCAGCATTGTGCTCTAAGTTAATTAAATAAATCCTAGTCTCTGTGTGGTGATTGGGTATACAGCTAGTTTAGGAATAACTACTATTGAGGCTGGAAAGTTAAGAGCAGTTATGAGCACTGTCTGCTCTTTCAAAGGTCCTGGGTTCAATTCCCAGCACCCACATGGCAGCTCACAACTATCTATAACTCCTGTTCCAGGGGACCCAACCTCCTTACACATGCAGACAAAACACCAATGTATATAAAAAAAATAAAAAACAGAATTAACCACTATTTAACTAAAAAAGTAAACCAATAACAAATAGTAATAATTGACAACATACAGGAGAAGAGAAGAAAGAAGAGGGGAGAAAAACGTACCAAAAGAAAAAGAGTTTGGCATATAGAACAAATTTTGGAAGAGAATACTCAAATGGGTAGACAAATCAATTAGAATAAAGAATTAAGTCCCAATGGGAGAGTAGACCAGAAGGTAGATAGACAATATCAAAGGGCAGGAATGGTATCATATAAAAAGTTGGAGATGATGGTGAAGACTAATCATCCTCCAGAGTACCCAAGTTATACCTCAGGGCATGCCTGAGAGGGAGCTTGGCCACATGAAATTAATGATCTCAGGACTGACAGGAGGGAAAGAGAAAACCAGTTCCCACAAGTTGTCCTCTGACCACCATGAAAGTGCTTTTATGTATTCTTTCCTTCTCTCTCTTCCTCATCCCCCCTCACACACACAAATAAATAAATATAAAAAAACCATTAAAAGTTGAAAATAATGCATCATGCAGTAGCACTTATAAGGAACATTCAACCATTAAAACTGATATTTGATGACATGGTATAAATTCCATCATAGGCCAAATGTAGATGCTAGGTCAAACACTTTCTATACACCGTGCTCTCTTTCTTCTCTCTTTGTCTCCCTCCCCCCCTCTCACACCACCTTTTATGATCTCATTTTATCACAAATGCTTCAAAGTGGAAGTGCTCAGCAGTGCCCCTGTCCCTTTAATGATGTGGTGTAGGTATTTTTAAATGTGCTCAGCAGTTATGATAATTGTCTCCTCTTTAAAGTTAAACCAGCCAAATTCTGTTTAGGGCACAGTGTGTTCTGTACCAAGAAAAAATTCCTGCTTGGAATCAAGGTGTTGCCCAATGGTTCTGCCAGAGCCCTTTATTTCAAAGGCAGGATTTAATTTCACTGGAGATGGGGGTGTGAAAGTGTTTTACTAGCAATTAGCTTTGAAAATAGTAGTGACTTCATTTTCTCCATTTATGCATGGAAGCTAGACATAGAAATTACGAAATTCCTTTTCTAACTTAGGTGAATTGTTAAAAACATACCATGTTCCAGCTGAGAAAAACAGATATGCAAGCGTGTCACAGTTCTGAGAGAGGCCATCCCCCAGGACACACCTGTGGCCTCTATCACAGTCAGTTAACAAGTGACATGAGTGTGCACACCACCCGAGGCTGGCCTTCCTTTGCCTTCCTCTCTGTTGCAGTTTTCACTGAACTAACAGCCATGAATACTCACTGAGTGTTCATCCTCACTGTTCCCATGCACAGCTGGTGAGGTGGAGACCCCGAGGGGGTCATCTTGCTCAGGGATAGGTGATTCAGTGACCAGAGGCAGGACTGGAGCCCGGAAGATGTGAGTTCCAAGTTGCTCACCCAACCACCTTACTGTAAGTGATGGAATTTGCCTTGGTCATTACTGAAGTGATGAAAGCAGGTGTCTCTGCTGTTTACCAGTCTTGGCTGTTGTCAGCAGTGGTTAAGTTGGGCTTAGCACTCTTCCTCAGGCCTTTACTATTACATGTGCTATGCTTGACTAGGCAATGCCCAAAGTTTTTTAAAGTGATGGTAGCATTTTGAACTCCCAGCCGTTCTGTGCTATAGAATGTATGGTCCACCACATGCATTTCCGATACGTCCGACTGCACCCTGTGCATGCTAGGCAAGCATTCCACCACTGAGCATCACCTCCAGGCTGTGCTTCAGTGACTAATTGATGGGTTGGTATTTTTGAGACAGGATCTTGCTGTGTAGCTCAGGCTGGCCTGGAGCACATATGGAGTCCAGGCTGCTTTCAGACTCCTACTCTTGCTATCTGTACCTCCTGACAAAAAGTGTGATCCATCGTGGCTAGTTTATTTTGACTTTAATGTGAATGTCTCTGATTATTAACAGAGTGACGAATCTTCCACGATTTTTTTCTCTTCTTTGGATGCCCATCCAGGTTTTCACCCATTTTTACGTTGGGTTGTTTTTCCTCTTGCGTTGACGTACTGCCATCCTTCACATGTTTAAATACTAAGCTCTTCTCTCTTGTTCATGTACCAAGTATCTTCTTTGGCTTGTGCCACCTCATGTCCTTTCAGCACCTCCAAATAGATGGAAAGTCTCAATTTTGTAAATTTTACTTTTATTTATGTATTACTATATTTCTGTGTGTGTGTGTGTGTGTGTATGTGTATGAGAGAGAGAGGAAGAGAGAGGGAGACATATGTTCAGGTACATGTGAGCTGTATGTGGAGGTCAGAGAACAGCTTAGAGTCTTACAGAGCCAGTTCTATTTTTCTGCCTTCCATGGAAGTCTTTTTTTTCAGACAAGCTCCCATACCCAGTGAACCATCTCTCCAGGCCTCTGAGGGTCTCACTCTCAGAAGACTTAAATTAGTCAATCTTCTTTCTTAAGAGTCTGAGTTTCTTTGCAAGCATCTAAGGTAGCGGTTTTCCACCTGAGGGTTGCAATGCTTTGGAGGCAGAAAACCCTCTCACAGGGGTCACCTAACCATTGGAAAACACAGATCGTAATGTTCTTATTTCCTCAGATAAGCAGAGAAGACAAGAGCTGTTCCCAAGGTTTTCTAGCTCTTTCTGAACTCTCTCTGGCCGGTTCAACTCAGTTGTTGAACTGAGTTGAACTCAGTTGTTCTGGCCCAAACTTCTCTCTAAGCTAACTGATTCAAACTAGCTTCTCTCAGCTTCTCACTGAATTGCTCTGCTTGGCCTCAAACTAATTCTGGCAATATGTTTTAATCTTCTGGTGACTTCTCTTTCTCTGGCTCATTCTGCGTTCACTTGTGTCTAGCTTGTTCTCTATATGTGTGTAAAACAAAACAAACAAACAAACAAAACACCTCCCTTTCTCCATGAGCTGCTCTTAAATAGCCTATCTTTCCTGTCCTGTTCTGTCAAATCTTTCTCTGATTTGTCTCTTTGTCTGCCCCTCAATTAGACATCCCTTTCAAGCATGGCTGCTTCCTTCTATTAACTAACCGTACCTTCAGTGTTTGGGATTAAAGGTGTGCACTAAGGGTGTGTGTGCACTCCAGACAGATCACGTAGAACTAGAAAGCCTCTGAATGTTTCCCCTTGCCAGAGCAGCTATGTTGCTGGATTAAAATTCCACAATTAAAATTCCTCTAAAACAGGTATTTGCATTATGATTCATAACAGTAGCAAAACTACAGCTATGATGTAATAATGAAAATAATTTTATGTTTTGGGGGTCACTAAAACTACAAGGAATGGTATTAAATTGTTGTAGCACCAGGAAGCCTGAGAGCCACTGCTCTGAGGTCTCTTGTTCTGTACCATTGTCTTAGTCTTCTTTTTGTTGTTGACCAAAAGCAACTTAGGGAGGAAAGGGTTTGTTTTATCTTACAACTCTTGGGTCCCACTCCCTCCCTGATGGGAGTCAGCCCAGGAACTCAGAGGAGGAACATGGAGGCAAGGACTGAGGCAGGGCCATGGAGGAACACTGCATGTGGCTTGCTTAGTTTGCTCCTTATACATCTCAGGACAACCTACCTAGGGGCAGCACCACCCACAAAGGGCTGCGCTCTCCCACATCCATATTTAGGAAAGAGAGTGCCAAACAGGCACCATGCCTACAGCCCAGGCTTGTGGAGGCGTTTTCTCAATTGAGGTTCTCTCCTGTCAGATTTTTCTAGCTTTCGTCAAGCTGACAAAAACTAGGGAGCACAACCACATTTCCCAAAGTGTTTAGTTTTACACTTAAGTTTACTGTTTAAATGTATGCTTTCACATTTAACTCTTCCACCTCATTAGAACTGAGTTGCTAATTTTCCTGTATGGTGGAGGTAGAAACTCAATTTACTTATTTTAAATCCGGTACCCAACCAAATGGCCCATCGCCACTGGCTGCAGCTGCAGCATCTCTGAGTCCGTGAGCTGCACTGTCTGCCTTCCCCTCTCTTGAGTCTGGTGGCTTCCTCTGGTACAGGCTGCCTTCAGCTCTGTGCTCCAGTGGTCAGACTGTGTCTACCATGCTGTCTTAGTTGCTATCATTTCTATCAACTAGTCTGCGGGGTGGGAGGTACCCATGGCTTCTACGGAAGCTGCTCCCTTTTCTCCTCACACCCCAGCTCTCCTTGCAATTTCCCCACACAGGTGAGGCCCCGTGGGACTGACTTCTGAGTGTTGCGCTAGCTCCTGCCTGCCCGCCTCCCTGTCTCTGGCTCAGGATCACCACCATTGAGCCCCTGCTTTCCAACCCTGCTGTGCTGTCCCTGGGACATCTTTGGAAGTCACATGATGTATAAGCGGTGTCTCTGGGCAGTTGTGTTCCTGGGTGACTGAAATGAGCAGGGGCCTCTATTAAGCAGCCTTGTTCTGTGAGAAACAGAGTTTCTCATGAAGCGCTGAGCTGTGTATACAATGGGATTAGTTTACTTAATTAGTTCATATTGACGTTAATCCTTCCTAGTTCATACTCACATTTGCATAAATATCTAAATAGCTGTTGATTCTTTGGTGTTTTTGTTAAACATTACACAAGCTGGAGTAATTAATGAGCTTTGCCTCTTTTCTTCACTTTTTTTTTTTTTGTACATTCACTTCTTATATCTCATTATTAGCCAAGAGTTCCCGAGCAGTGTGGAAATAAAGCAACTACGCGCACTAACATAGTTTACAGTTGCTTTGCTCCTGACAAGAAAGGGAACCTTTTGAGACACCCTGATCAGATTATGCTGGCTCCCTACTTCCGGGATTGCAAAAACAGACCACCACATCTGGCATTTTTTATATGGATTCTGAGGACTGAACTCAGGGCCCCTTGCAGGGCAGGCATTAACTGTATCTCCAGCACCAATTAGATTTAAAACAAGTTTCCTTAAAATTATTCCTTAAATCCTAGAGGTTTTGGCTCCTCTTTAAATTTGTGCCTGAGACAGGCTAGTGACCGTTGGCCGTGCCCTCAGGCTGACCATTGGTTCTTCTGTCGGCCTCTCTGCCGGGAGCAGGCGGCGTCTTCCTGCCGAGTCCAGATTATTAGTGTTGTGCAGACACTAGTGTTTCAGCTCTACTGTATTTAGCGATTTCTGAAGACTCTAGCTCCCTTCCAACTCCCCAACCCTAGGTAGGAGAGAAAGAAGGTTAGAAGGGACAGGGGACGTGGACATCTTTAGATTTAGTGCCAGCTGGTTAGGGTCATCGGGTTCTTTGGGAAAACACCAATGTCAGCTGTCAGAACATCCTGCAGCAGCAAACAGCAAATGCAGCAGGACAACAAAGCAGCCTTGTTCCTCCTTTGTTTCCTTGAAGCCCTCTCTGGGCTCTCAGACGAATAACCTATCCAAGCCACACTAGGATGTTATCAGCTGTGGATAAACTCAGGCACTCCCATACGCCACACTAAAACAAAACATATTTACTAAAACAAAACATATTTACATAACATACCTGAGTTTTTAAAGAAACTGAAACTTCCACTACAGTGTTGGGTCATGCAGAATTATCTGAAATGCTCATTACAATAACATATAAATTGCTGAATTGTCAGGTAACTCAAAAGACAATTCAGCAATTTATATGTTACCTAATTTCATGGCCAGGGAGCTTGACTCTCCATCCCACCCACCCTTCCCAGGCACAGGCCGAGAGGTTGGCCTGCCTGTGGAATGCCATCCACAGAGGTGTTTACTGTAAACACCGCACACTGGATCTGTTTATCAGGGGTGACTGCTTCTTCTTTTACTGCAGGCACATCCTAAGACTACTGTGCATAGTAACTGACTTAATTCTCACAGCCACCCCACGAGGCCAAAACTCACCATCAAATCCCTTTTTCAGAAAAGAAGCGCGATCGATCAAGAATTCACTCATAGACCTGTGGTCACACCGGTGGAAAGCGGAGGCCAGGCCTTGAACTCGGCCAGCGGGCCTGCTCCCTCCTTGCCTGGAGCCCCTTCTGAGGCCCTGGGCGTGAAGTGAGGCTGACGAACGTCAGTCCAAACCAACAGAGGGCGCTGGTGCTCACCAACCGCTTGGGCTCCCACAGGGGCTGCTGAGGGCAGACTATGGAAAAGTTACATTGCATCCTCAGCTCCCACCCGCTCCTGCCCTAAGGGTGTTGATTGATCTGTGTAAAGAGTTTGACCAGAGCGAACCTGATACGTGGTTTGCATTCAAAACATATTGATGACTCTCAGAGTACTTGGTACTGTTTGCGCATGGACCCAGGGGACAACACACACACACACACACACACACACACACACACACACACACACGCTTTAATTACTCTTTGCTGTCTTACTGGAAGCTGTTATCAATAGTACATTACCAAAGGTGTTAATTCCCAAGTGTGACCCATTTAAACTTGCAAACGATATGTAGCAACATAGATCTCCTCCATTAGCTTTAAAATGATGGACATACTGTGAAAGTGACATTCTGGAGTTCCAGAAAACTGACTTCTGTCCTAGATTTAACAAACATCAACAGTATATTAGACTTGAATTTTATACAAAGATACTTGCCTTTCATAAGAACAGATTTGGTTTTTTTGTTTGTTTGTTTTTTAAAGGAAGCTTGATACAGGGATTAGGAATGTAAAACACTGTGAATAAAATTTCAGACTTAAAAAGGTTGTATTTCCCCCTAAGGTATGTGGAAATTTGCCTTATTTTGAATGGATAATAAAATTTTAAAATTTGACTCTTATCATTGTCCTCCCTTTTCTGCTGCAGCGATTTCTAACGCTACCTTTGGTAAGACACTTTTACAGTCAATTTTGTTTGTCAAAGAAAGTCAAAATTTGAACTTAAATATATTTCATATCAGTTTAGAATGATAGCAAGTGCTTGAGCAGATATCAAGGTCTGAAAATGGTTGCTCACTACTCCGATTCCCTGGGAGGCAGGAGACCAACATGACGGAATGTACTGAAGACCGCTCTGAGGACCAAGCCATGAAGACTGTTGGGTAGGGGCTGTGGGCTGACGCCAGCGGGTCTCTTCTTGTCTGGGGGCCTGGGGATAAGTGCAGAAGTGTTCCGGCTGGGGCAGGGTTTGTATTCTTCCCTCCGTGGACGAGGGCCACGCTGCATCGGGGGACACCTTGGGCTGGGGATTTCTCTTTAGTGTCTATGACACCCAAAGCAGGCTGAGCGCCATGGGCTGGCTGCCGGTGCTCTCGGATGCCTAGGGAAGAATGCTTCACCCCGGTACATGGCACCGTCTACGAGGCGGATACCATGCTGTTTATCCGTGTGTTTGTCTTGTGAAAGCTGGTGTTGCCTCCTATCTTGTTCCTAGTGTGTTGAGCAAGGTCTCATGTACCAAAGGCTCGCTGGCCTTGAACTCTTGTTTATTCTCCTCCCAAGAGCTGGGATTTCAAGCAGCTCCACCCCAGCTCCCTCCATATTTGGAGTAACTTTCATTTCTTTGCACGGAGAAACCCCTCAATCCATTCTATTTTATTTTCCACTCCCTCTCCTTCCCTCTCCCTCTCTCTCTCTCACTCACACACACACACATGCCCCTACGTTTATATTCCTGTGCTTTATGGTGTGTGTGTGGGGTCTCACCTTGCCAACCTCTGTGTTTATTGTGCCTGCAGCTTCTTCTCTAGAGCACGCTCCCCTGTGGACGCTCTCTAAACACTCTCTGGACGGGATGTCTGTGCAGAGACTTGGAAAGCATCAGCAAACACCTTCTACATACATCTTCTATTCTGTTTGCATCTATATTTTCTTCCCTGAAAAGACTGGAACTATATTATGAAAGCTTCAGACTGTTTTATAGTCTAATAAGGAAATAAATTATGTTTTTGTGTGTGTTTTCTAGCATTTTGGGATACATAAATTAAAGGCTCAACAATATTATTAAATGATTAGTTTTCTAGTTAGTTCCTTAGACAGGAATGTGATAGGGTGTAGGCAAGGGTAATTGTATTTTTTGTTTTAGATTTTTTTTCTCTCTTCCAATACTCATCCATCAGACATTTATTGAATGTCAGTATGTTCCAGATACCAATTTCTTTTCTTTCTCTTTCTTTTTCTTTTCTTTTCTCTTTCTTTCTTTCTTTGTTTCTTTCTTTGTTTCTTTCTTTGTTTCTTTGTTTCTTTCTTTCTTTCTTTCTTTCTTTCTTTCTTTCTTTCTTTCTTTCTTTCTTTCCCTTCCTTCCTTTTCTTGGCAGGATCTTACCCTGTAGATTAAAATGGCCTAGAACTATGGTCATTCACCCACCTCAGCCTACTGATTGCTAGGATTACAAACTTGTGCCAACAAACTCAGAGCTGGGCACCATTGTACACAAAGGAGGATGTGGTGGTGAACTCATGGTGTCACAGTCCAATGAGAGAGATAAATCATACATCCATGTTAGAAGTGAGAAAAATCGTTACACACTGTGGTAGGTGCTATGGGGGAAGTGCACACAAAGACAGGGTAGAAAAAACCACCTCAGACCCGTGAGGTGACATTCTCTTCAGAAGAAACTGACTCAGCATGATGAGAGAAAGTCCAGAACAAAAATCCATGAATTTAGAAGGTAGAAAGGACTCCATGTGTTTAAAAATAGATGCCAGAGGGACTGAACAGTATTTGGTTTGGGATGGGGGCTGTGGTGGTTTGAAGGAGAATGAGTCCCATAGATTTGCGTGCTTAGTCTCCGGTTGGTGAACTGATCGGGGAGGGTTAGGAGGCATGGCCTTGTTGGAGGAGGTCTGTCACTGCGAATGAGCTCTGAGAGTTCAAAGCCCTTGCCAGGCTCAGGGTCTCTGCCCTCTGCCTGGAGATGAGTGTGAAGCTCTCCAGCGCCATGCCTGCCACGCTTCCTGCCAGGGAGGAGGGGTGAACCGTCTGAAGTGTAATCCATCCCCCAATGCTTTCTTTCATGAGAGTCCTTGGTAACAGTGACCCTTCACAGCAGTAGACAAAAATGGGCAAAGAAGAGCATGAGGTGGTGGTGCTGCCTATCAAGGAAACGGGTTTGAATTTTACTAAAATAGTCTCAGGAAATCAGGAGTCAATGAAAGTCCGCTGTAGAGGATGTTGGCAGACTTGCCTTGTTAGGTTGTAAATAACTTAGCATCTTCCAGTTAGGGAGAGTAAAAAGCTTTAGCTTCAGAACCTGCTACCCACATGGGAGGAGGTCCAGCCGCTCACTGGGCCAGGGAGAGGCCGGGGAGGCCCGATTTCCAGCAAGGCCACAGTAGCCCTGTGGAGGACCGCGCTGGGAAGCACTGGGGAGTGTTAGCCAGGTTGTGTGGGTTTGACTCTTACTTCACTGTAGACCAGTGGCCCTCAGTCCCCCAAATGCTGCGGCCCTTCAATATAGTTTCTCGTGTTTTTGTTGCCCTCAACCATAAAAGTCTTTTGTTGCTTCTTCATAATTATCCTGTTTCCACTGCCATGATAAATGCAAACATCAGATGTGCAGGGCATCCTCTGTGTGACCCCCAAAGCGTGGAGAACTGCTGCTGCAGACTGTGATCTGACTAAGCTATTTAACGCATTATTCTCAGCCTTGTCTACAGATAAGGATGTTCACAGAGAGCCAGCCGCAGAGAGTTAGTGACGATTAAATGAGAGACTTTGAGCTAAGAAGTTATCCCAGAAGAAGGCCACAATATGTTAATATCTGTTCTTGTTGGAAACATATCGACAACCTGACTTTCTAAGTCAAGGCCCAAGACAAGTTGTGAATGATTCCTGGGATTTATCATGTGAATTAAAGGGGAAAAGGCCCTTCCCTATGACATAGACTAAATAAAGTAGGTCTAGTCAAAGGAAATTTATAAAGACTGAAATGTACTTGCATATAAAAACTACCAGGTAAAATGACTGTTGAACCTTTTTAAGAATGTGCTCAATGTTGAATGATCAGAAGGGGCATTCCAGGCCCTGTAGCGTGATTACTTTGTCATATAGACAAAGGGAAAATACAAAATCGTGCAGCCCGAAGGCAGCCCCAGGACCGCGCCCGTGGTCATCACATTTACTGTGTGTGTCTCCTCACAGCAGAAGCCACAGGAAGCATTTTGTCACTGTGACATGATGTTGCCACCTCCCACTGTATCGGATGAGACTTGTAGCTCTGTTGGAACACACTCGGCCCGTGGACACACTCGTCTCTTCACAAAGCCGTGATACTTTGGTGGTTATGGAAAGCTGTTTTTATCCAAGATCCCATACTACCTATTATAGATCAAAATGTGTTCCCCAAATTTCCATGTGTAACTTTTAATCCCCAGCAATGGGAAACAGAGTCCCTGTGTATGTTATCAAGCCAATGAGACATCATTGGGATGGACCTTTACAGACATGACTGGTGTCTTCAAAAGATGATGTGAAGCTGGCGACATACAGGGCCAAGGCCAGTGACAACAGTGACAGGGACTGGAGTCGTGGCTCTGTACACTGAGGTGGCCAGGGTTGGTGGTGGCCATCAAAAGCTCAAAGAGCCCAAGGATTCTGGCTAGAGTCTAGAAAAGAGCACAGCACCTTCAGAATTGTTAAAGAATACACTCTCATCAGAAACCAACTTCTCCGTGGCGTCCGTCAGGCAGCCCTAGGGGAGCAGCATGATGCTGTTCCTTCCCTGTTCTAGAAGGACTTGTTTTCCCTCTCCTGCTGCTGCGCTGTTCACTTTCCTCAATACTGTGATCCTGTGCCTGGCGGCTTGAAGGGTTTATTTCTGCTCACAGATTAAGGGGACACTGTGAGAAAAGGCATGGTGACAGTGTGAGGCAGACAGCCAGGAAGCAGAAGCTCTGTGGGCTTGGAGACATCAGGACCTTGTGACCCACTTCTTTCATCTAGTCCTCTACCTCAAGGCCCACTACTAGCTGGATCATAAAAATGAAGAGTTTAAAACCAGAGCCTTTGGGGAACAGTTTACATTTAAACCAACTTCCCCATTTACCTAAAGTATTCTCAGATGTATTTTCCCAAAATGCAACTTGAATTCTTTGCTCCTGTGAACATGTCTGTATTTGAACATAGTCTTGCAGATGTTACCAAGACAATACCAGGTCCTTAGTGTCCTTCATTCCGTATGGTTGGTGTCCTTAGACGATAAGATACAGACAGGAAGAGCATCATTTGGTGCTGGGAGGCAGGGGCTAGAGTGGTGTAGCTACAAGTCAAGAATGCCAAGACCTCCACTGGACGCTGAGCTGTGCAGGAGGCTTCAGAGCCTCATGAGGAAATAGCAGACACGCATCTTCACTGTCAGCAAATGTGTGGCTAGAACAAAGGGACAAGTCACCCTGCGGACCCAGTACTGTGTAAGGGGAGTAACTGACGGCCAGCAAGTGCTTGTTCTGTGTCAAGGCGCACTCCTCGGGGTTGCTTCACAGACTCGTTTGCATCTCGTGTCTCAGTCAAACAGACTCAGTTGTGACGTTCAGGTTATGACTGAAGAAACCTGATGCTTATAAGTTGTGCAAACACAGACTTAAACTTGGGCAGAAATTCAGCTCTCAGCCACTAAACTATCATGACATGCAGACGCTGATCTTTCCTCTCTGTAGGTCCAAAATAAAGGTTTGTTGTCTCAGGTGGTCAATGTTTGGATCATACGCCATATAAACACACAAGGACCATACTTATGTATTCATTCTGTGCTTTGGTTGGTACATTGGCAAGAACCTGATCAATTTATCCAGACATAGCTAGAGCTCTGGGACTAGTGCTCTTTAAACACTCAGGCTACTTTGGATACATTTTCTCCCCTCTAAGTCCATGTATTTTAGATCTCAACGGACTGGTTTCCATCCGTTAACCTGAGGACTCAGTCGAGGCCAGGGGAGGGAAACGCTCAGCAATCCCAGCACTTGGCTTGTGTGCCCATGAAAGCTCTCCTTTGAACAAAAGATTTTCTAGCAAAAGAAAAAGACTGACCTCATTTCTATTGTTTTAGTGTGCATGCAAGAACCAATTTGAGATTTTTTTTTTTTTTTTTTTGCTTACATAAGCCAATGGCCCAGGAAGATCCACAGTAAAGATAGGCGACAGAAGCAAACGAAGCAAATGAGCAATACCTAACTTCTCAGCCTCTCTGGACACAACTGGGTTTTGGTGGAATGCCTTCCATGTGTGACCTTTATGCAGAATTTTATTCTCTTTCGCTATTTCCCCCAGACTTTCAAATGATCTCTTCTCAGGGACTATGGGTCTGGCTGCTCTGTGACTTCATAAAACATCATTATTGGGCAAAATTCAATGGTTTTCATTCTGTTTTATTTTAGGAGAACCATATGGAACTTGACACAAGCTAAACAAAACTGGGATGCCCTGGAGAGAGGGTGCCTCTGGTCCTAATAAAGAGCTAAGCTCTGTCCTAAATCTCTCATAGTTCTTTGTAGTTTGCAACTACAAAGTATTTCTTACATTGTATTACTGCAATAGGGGGAAAACCAATCACTTGAAGTAAAAAAAAAAATTAAAACAATTAAGATTTCACTTTAAACCTACAGGCACTTGTACTCAGAACTTTTAATGAAAGTTGAGCTTACAGAATGGCTCAGAGTAAGTTCATTGCAACATAGCTGTGGAGTTCGAATGAGCCAAGGCTTAAAGGTCTGAACCATAAAAGGGTTGCCTAGTTTTTCTGCGCCTTTCTTTTCCCTCTACATGTGAGTATATGGGATCCTTTGTTGAGCTGGAGACTGCAAAATGTACGTGAGCCAACCAGTCATGTTGCTACCCTATTTCATAAAAACAACCCAATGTGAGGGCACATCGGAAATGCCCTTATTAAGATCAAGCCAATCAGCACAAAAGTCACATGGAATGTGCCAGGAAGACATACCACAGTCGGCAGACAACCAGCTTTTAAAGAAACTGAAACAGAAGAAACTGAAGATGTGTGCTGGCTGGCCAGGCATGTGGGATGTGCCAGGCAAAGGCGCTGGGCAAAGCAATGATGACCTTTCCTGCAAGGGTGGGTACTGAGAAGCAGCGTTGATGTAGAGTCACACGGTGGGCAACAGTGTGTGTTTGCTGTGCTCTGGACCAGGAACCTCTGCAGCAGCTGGAATCACTTGTCAGTTTTTAGCAGTTCTCTTCACCGACACGGTGAGGACCTGACGGACATCGACAGACTATTTCACATGGAGCCTGGCTCTCCTGACCTGCCCCTCACCCCGCCACCCCTGCACTAAGCAGCACAGGGGAGCCATTATCAATTCCTTCTTTGTGAATCATGTTCGTTCACAACGACTCAGCTGTTTTTATGATGAGGGAAGGGTCCAGCAGCAAGAACTGCTCAACTTCTCAGTTTGGCTACTTGAAGTGGGGAAACAATTCTTGTTGAATGCCTCCGCAGCTTTAGAGGCATCAGAATGGCGAATTATTTCAGTTTGCCTGGCTGCCCTAATTTCTGCAGTGTTGCAAAAACTAAAACAAACACAAAACAAACCAACAGACTTTGGTTAAGGACAAAGAATGCATTTCTGGGTCTAAAATATCAGTTTTAGATTAGACAGTCCAAAACTAAAATAATATTTTTTAACAGAGAACTATATAAGCCACTTGATATCTTATACCTAAATAATTTTATGCTAAAAAGATAAAGTAGGCTGCTTTTCTATCCTTTTAGGTTTGAGTTAAAGGTTTTTTATTTTAACATTTATTTTTATTATTTATTGTATGTGTATTTACTTACATGTCTGTGTACCAAAGGCATGCAGTGCCTGTGGTGGCCAGAAGGGAGTGTCAGATTCACTGGAACGGAATTAATTTAGACAGTTGTGAGCTCCTAAGTGGGTTCCAGGAATTGAACCCTTGTCTTCTAGAAGAGCAGCCAGTGCTCTTAACTGCTGAGACATCTCCCCAGCTCATGAGATTCGGTCTTAGGAGTACACTCTTGCTAGAATATGGACACAAGGAGTCACCAATTCCCTTTCAACCCAGGGTACGGCTCTGTTCATGGCCTACAGGTCTTCTGCATACAACAGATTCACCTTCCTGTCTCCCTCAGCAGCTACACGCCACACTGCCCACCCAGGCTCCTTCTAGACGCCTGCAGCACAGGCGAATGGTCACTGTCTTTTCTTTTAATGAAACTCACATTCTTACAGCTGGCCCCCATTTGCTCCCTGATATTCATGCCTCTTCATTATTAGTCAAAATCACAAGCAAAAGGACTAAGGTGGGACATTTTGTGGCTAATTTTAAAGGATGCTGAAAGTATTTAATAATAATTGAAAAATAATTTTCCAAGCTATTATTTTAAATGATTTTTCTTGCAGTGGAAAGCCAACACCTTGGGCTGGAAAGACGGTTCAGTGGGCACACGTACTCGCTGCCAAGCCTGATGACGTGAGACCCACACGGTGGGAGAGAATCCACTCCCTAAAACTGTCCTTCTGCCTCCTCCTGTGCACACAGGCATGTGCCAAGCCCTCCCCAACATAAGTGTAAAAGAAAAAGCCAGAACCCAAAGCAATCAATCAATCAATCAATCAATCAATCAATCAATCAATCAATCAATCAAATCAACCTTTGCCCCCTCCCATTTGAAGAACACTGTTTGTTCTTTGGAATCACTGACCGGTATCTAGACCAAGATAAAACATTTCTGTCTAAACAAGAAGGAAGACCACACAATCCTTTTAAATGCTTCTTTTATTTCATTGGTTGTACATCGGGTGAGTGAACTGAATATTACAACCAAAACATAGAATTGATACAAATTAGACTCCTGTTTACGCTGTAAGATAAGGAATGAGGGAATTCTTTAAGAGGTGTTACAGAAAGATTTAGTAGAAATGTGACCAGCGGTATATGGCTGAAAGAATATTTCTGTGAAGTGCGGTTATATCCTGAAAACCAAGAGTGAAATGGAGTTCCCGAGCAAGTGGAGTTAGTTCTCCAAACTACAGTAGCTGTTGAATTGATATCTCCCTGTCTTGGATATTGGTGATTTTGTTTTTGTAATTAAACAAAGCATTTAAGATTTATTCATCATAGTCAGACTTCTGAATATAAACAAACTTTTGGCAAATAATATTTATACAGAAAAATAGTTTTAGATCCTCTCAAATCCCAGAATTATTCTATAAAATTACATTATAAATAAATAAAAAGCAAAATCTGTTGTACATATATTTGTACATCTATGCATTTGCCTTGCCTCCTCCTTATTGTAAATGGTATATTTGACTCTCTGCATATTATAATCACAATTCTGGAAAATGGATATCATAGTAAAAAATACAGTCATCTATATTTGCTGGGGGATGCAGGTGATCTTTTTATGCTTTATTATTAAAGGGCTGAAAATAGCTATGTGCTAATAATTTTAAAATAAAAAACATAAAATGAAAGGAAAGAGGACAGTTACAACAATTAGTCTACAAAAATATTTCAGTGATTCCCATAATTTACCTTCTAGTAATGTCTACTATCTTCTCAATGAGTTTAAATGAATAAGCAAAGAAAAAATAAGTGTGAGTGTTTTAGGCAAGTTGTAGCGTAACTACATTGTTATAGCTGAGAAAATTACAAATATCAGTGATACATAAAGATGAGAGCTATCGAGGTGATACAAGTTAGATACAATACCTTTCACAAATTAAAACAAACACGATACAAGCACTACTCAAGATTACACTCAGAATGTGATTTTTCTTTTGATACAGTTATCAGATCTATGATGTAAGATAAATAGATAGTAATTAGACTTCGACCAACATGAATTAAATGCAGATCTTTTTCTCAATTAAAAAAAAATGATATGGTTGGTGCCTCTAGTTTTCAGAACAGGCAATGATACCGAAATTTAAAATATTTTACATTCAATCCCAAAAGTCAAAATACTTCAATCACTAAAATGTTCACAAAGAAAATGGATGTTTTAAACAATTATACATAATATCCATTTATAACAGCTGTTTCATTTCTTAAACAATAATTTAAAAACTATGTAGGTACTGTGTAGGCTATGTGCAACATATAAAATGTGAAATATGAAATATTTGGTACGATAGTGCTGAAAATAAACTTTAAAACAAACTTTCTGAACAAAATTTAATTGTATCGCTATTACCTTGAAGATCAACCAAGTATTTAAAAAAGTAAACAACATTAAAATATGTTTCATCCATATATAGTGTACATATGTATGTGTATATATAATATGTATGTACTTGTATTAAAGTTTTTTTTTTTTTTACTTTTGAGACATAAAATATGCTTTAAGGTGAAAGAATTAAAAGAACTATTTTTCCATGCTGTAGTTAGTTACAACCCTTTAATCCAACTTTTGAAATGCAAAAACAGTAATGGATTTTTAAAAAGTGAAACTATCTACTTTTTGTTTACATAGTAATTTAGATTAAAGTCACAGTTTGCATCTGTAGTGACTAAACTCAGACGTACTTAAACTGGAATATTATACAGACCTCCTCACCTACAGCTTCCCTGTTTGACTAGGTTTTAGTGTAGAGTTATTCAGCAACAGGCCACTGGAGGGTGAGTCTGAAAGACTAATCCCTTAGCGTTGACTACTGGCATGAGCCTTTCATTCTTGTCAAGCTGGATGAAGTCTGGCAAAATCTAGGCACTTCTACAAAGTCTCTCTTATAAAACAACTTTAAAAATATACTTGTAAAATAATACCTTCAAGACTTTGTTGGGTGGGGTATGAAGCTCATACCGTGCAAAGTTTTTTTGTTTTTTGTTTTCAATCTACACAATGTTACTCTAGAATCCCATGATTCAGTGCGGCATCTCCAGGCAAACCGAATCCCACACTTTGATGTGTCCCCAGCAATTGTGCTTGAACTGCCATTCAAATTTTAGACCTGCGAGGCAGGTGCATGTTTTACTTCACTTCCTGTCTTTGTTGCAGCGTTCATCTCGCCAGGAAGTGAATCATACCCTTTGATCCAGTCAGGAAATGAAATGGTGGCCATTGGAGTTAGAATCGAATCTGCCCTTGGAATAGATACTTAAACTAATGCTAACTGTTTATTGCTAAATTTGAAATATTCTGAGTCGAAATGAGCATACTGGCTGGACTTTCTGCATCGGCTCCAGTTGGGGAGATAAGACAATATTCCTAGGACAGAAACTACGCTTAGAACCCTGGGAAAGAAAACCTCATCCTTATGTCCTTGAACATTGCAGCTGGTCTCAGGTAGTTAACTATCTTAGGCTGGAATATACTAAGCATACCATATTTAATATTCATATATGACATAGCAGAACTAGCCTTAGGGTTGTGGTCTGTCCAGAAGAACTAGATTTAGCATGCAGTTTGTGGCAATTCTATCGAGGAGGAAACAGGATAGTATGTACAGTAACAATGCTTAGTTACTCTCAATGCAGATTCTTGGCATTCCATTCCATTTCTGTTGATTATTTCAGAATTATCTGTCAAAGAAAAAGACAAGCACAATTTAGACCTTCTGCAGGGAAAAGAAAGAGTTTAAGTCTTATTCTTCGCAAACAGATATTTTGCAGAATGAACCTTCAACTTCTCATGATTCTGATACAATCATTGATGTTGGAAAATCTCTACCCCTCGTGCTGAATTTTTGTACTTAGCAATTTTTCTGTGCGGCTGCGGCAAAGAACGATGACTCAAGCGCACAGCGCTCCCTATGACATGATGACGGCATGTGTGGGCAGGCAGCCTGTTTACACCTCAACCCCTCAAATGATTTTGCTTCATGTTTCCCTCATACATGTTCATAAGACTATCAAACTGATACTTGCCCCACTTAGCAGAAGTTTAGTAAGAGAATTTATTCTTTGAAAGTTGTTTATGAACTTAACTATAAACATCTGATTTAATTAGACAGGTTAACTATTAACTTCCAATTCAAAGATGTAAACTTATCAAGCATAATATTGCTCCCAACACATAACAACAACCAGATTCAAATGCAGGATGTGTTTGAATGTCACAGTAATGAGAAATGAATAACAGTATACTTGAGCAGTTAAAATATTCAGAATAAACCCCAAAGCACAGATAAAGCTCAAGTAAGGCTAACAGGCTAAGTCCAAGCTGTGGCTGCTGGGGTTAAGGCCAAGGTCCATGCCCCACTTCTGCTGTGACCCAGAGCCTCCCACTCGCTAGGCGGGTCTCCTCGGAGATAAATCCCCTGCCCAGTGAGGTCTCTTTTCACTCCCAGCCTCTTGAGGTGAGGGGGTTGGACCTATGTGGGCTAGACTAAACACCAAGCTTAATGATAAAGTTTTATCAAACGTATTTGTTCTTTGCAATACTTTGGTTTAACTCTGCACAAGTAATAAACAAAAGTTCATCTGTGAAATAGCCAAACGCAAAGAAGAAAAAACTGATGAAATCCCTTATACAAACATCAGCTGGTCCTGGTTCACATCAGGTTTCCGTTCCTGGTAAAAGGGTCAGCTTTACAAATGTCGCTTACTGTTCTATCAGAACTCACGCATATGGATACTTGTCTCTGATCACACCAATAGTTGGCATGTCATATTTTCCATACATCTAAGTGGTAGATATGTCCCCTCTTCCTCTATAGAGGCACATGGATGTGTGTGGAACTGGAAAGGATGGGGCTGATTTACAGGGACATCCACGTGAAAGGGAAGTTCAGAACCTGGGAGAGCAGGAAGTGCGGACAACCACCCAGCTGTCTTTCCAGCCCCTACCCTAGCCTTCGTTGTTAAAAAAACTTCCTTGGAATTTGAAGCTAATTTAGAAAATAGTGTTTCTTGCTTCATACACTGGTAAATGTGAATAAGAACCACATCGCTTTCATATGTAGATACTATCACAGGGTACAGTATTTAATGCATTTGACATATTGTCTTTGAATGACATCATCATTAGGTAACCTTTAGATTCTCCAAATAGTCAGTTTATAGCTTTGTCTTTAGATGTAGATTCTTGATTATTAAATAGGACTTTTTTTTTCTATTTCATTCCCAAGCTTCCATGCTCTCTGTATAAGAGGACCTCTTCCCTAGACATCAAATCATGCCACTCCCATTTTCTCTTACTAGTAAGAGACCCTCAAAGACTTAGGGGAATCTACCAGTTTCTTAGCTGAACATATAATAATGTATGTTTTGGTATATGCACAATCCTGCTTATTGGATGAAATTAAAAAGTGGGACAGAATGAAATTTACAAACACCTGGAAAGACAGCACCCTACAGAAAGCTCAGTAAAATGAAAGCGGGCACATTTGCATTATAGAAACTTAGAAAAAAAGCTTTGACCTTATGTGTGACAAAGAGGCTACTGAGGACTAGCTTGACTGGAAATCAGTTTCAAAGTTGTAACTGAAAGTGTTGCGCCAGACTGCCTTTTCCCTCTGCCCAAGCCTACTAAAATGCCAGTGTATGGATAAGACAGACAGAGTGGGCTCTGGTGCTTTTGAAGTCATGATGGCCACCTTGAATTTAGACTAGAAAACTGGCTGTCAGGACTGTGCCTTCGTCTATCTGAGGAATGAATGTGAAGGATAAAAGGAGGAGACTGTCTCATGGCAGCTGCAGCCTTCAAAAGGTTCCGGGTTTGAACTCAGGGCTCAGTAAAGCATCCAGGTTTTCTCCTTAGAAGCTCTGTTTGTCGGGACGACCATTTCCAGAAAAGTATCATTTGTTAATTTTCTTCTCTGACAACTCTCTTGTCTGGAATCTTCTGAATGGAGTTCACTTTGGGGTGGTGTGTCCCTTGGAAACAGAACACTAAGGTGATGAACAGCAGCCAACCAATGCTACCCACTTCAAAACTGCCCCTTTGAGCACAGTTTCCCATGGTAGTAAACGTGATACTTCGATCTGTAGGCCCCTGGGAGAGTGCGTAACACAGTGAGTGTAAGCAGGAGGGGAGAGGCCTGTGTGTGCAGGGAAGAGCGGATGAGGGCAGCAGGAACTTCTCTTTAGTGTCTGACCTTCTTTCCTTTAGTCAGATTCTATTTGTAATTGGTGTTAAAGGTATACAATTTAAAGACAAACAGGCACATTGTCTGTGTTTGTCTGCCGGCCTGCCCCAGAGATTTCCTCCTGCAGCATCTGTGTACCTCCCCGGCCCCTCTTCATCTCTCTGCCGGTCTTCCTCCACCACACTTCCTGATAGCTTTTATACCAGGACCGATGGCTTCAGAAGGTATCTGCACTTTGAATATTGGCACAAACCACATACTCAAAATTCTAGGCTTATAGGTGTTATAGGTGACCTAGAAATACACTACAAATCTGATGTGGACAAATCCTTATTTTGAGTTTGTACATCTAAAAAATGGCTAATTAAAATTTCACGGCAGGAAAGGTGGTTTAGTGGCTAACAGTGCTTACAGCTTTTTCAGAGGACCCCAGTTGGGTTCTCAGCACCCACATCAGGCGGCTTACAATCTGCCAGTACCCCCACCTCTAGGGGGGTCTGAGGCTTCTGGCATCAGCCTCTAAGGGTAGTTTTACTCACATCAATGTGCACATACATACACATGCTCGCCATAGGAAGCATATTTTTAAAAATCAACTTTTAAAACAGCACATCAAAGTAAGTGCAACAGGCTGAACGCCCAGTTTCCTTTCTGTCTTTAGTCCAGGCTGAGGTGGTTACCCAGTGTCCCACATGTTCTTGGAGAAGTTAACTGAAAACTTTAGGTCTGCAAAAGTCTATGTGTAAGTCAAATGAAGAGCTAACTTTCCAAGTCTCCTAAAAGCCCCTCTGTTCATCTGAGTTTAGTGCCCACTCTCTTGACTCCCAGTAGGCACTGAGAGTATCTGTCATGTATGAGGTCCTATTTTGCAGTATGGAATCCTGTGCAGTATTAGCTGGCTTGCACACATCAGATAGTTATTTGCTCACTTTGCTCCTGGCAGGAGAATTTTCTTCAGGGAATGGAATTGGTGCCCCATCTCAGACCCTTGCCAGGTTCCAAAGCAGTTTTTTTTTAAATACCTCTTACCACACTAGCTGAGAGGGATGCTCTGAAGACTCCCCCCCACCCAGGTTATGAGTCAGAGAAAGGGGGTGCCATAGGGCAGGTCTGGAAGACCCGCCTGGTGAGTGAAATGGAAGGCAGTGTATACTGTCTGGGGGAGTCAGGGCCGGCCCTGGGTGCCACTCACACCCTGCCCCAGTTCCCTGCAATGATCGCGAGAAACGCCTATCCACTTACTCCACGCATGACATGTCTGTCTGCCAGTCACCCCATCCCACCAGAATGCCAGTGCTTTGGCTTCTGAGAAACCTCTGCAAGCAATAGGAAACAAACCAAACACATAGAGCAAGACAGATTTCTATGTATCTCCCTGGTGGGTAAGGCCCTTAAATAAGTACTATTTACTGTATCAGAACCATGACTGGAAGAGGCGAATTCTTAAGTACAATTATAGCCTGTTCTAAATGGTAAACCAAAACTTTGAGGTGAAGATTTTGCTTTCAAATCCTTTTCCCACTATAAGAAGAACACACAAAAATGAAGACAATTGATGCAAAGTCTACAATTTAGAAAACTGACACATTTGACCTCTGACTAAGAGTGCCTTAACCAACCAATTGTGGTCCTTTTGGTTGTAACAGTATATGTGATACAAAAATGTTGGATGGCTGCAATAGAATTTACTTACTAATACGGCAAGGAAATCATAAATTAATTAAACTCTCTCCCTGAAGTTGCTGTATTTAACTGTCTGATGAGTCTCCTCAGTGTGTATCTATGTCCCTGTGTTAGCAGCCCAGAAGTGGTCTGATATTTGACGACAGAGCATGACTTACAAGAGCATCAAACATCCTTCCTATCATTAGTCACTGACTAATTCTTGTATTCTTAGTGAAGTGATGAACGGCAGCAAAACTTAGAAAGAGGTCCTTCAGGGAGGTTCTGCTAAGAAAATACTGAACCTTTCAGAGCCAGGTGCTGAAAATTCTGTGACTGGGCCACGTTACAGAAAATGACCACGTGTGGCTCTGAGCCACCTTTGGCTGTTGGTATGTGTGTGTGCATCACACGAACTTCTTTGGGGGAAATACCAAGTGTAAGAGTTGAGCAATAGCTGTAGCAACATTCAGGAAGACGGTGGCCGGCGGCCGTAAAGTTGGTGGGGCAGGGAGAGAATGTGTACTGGGGTGTTAGCATGGCAGCCTTCAGACATTAAATGCTCACTCCCCGGACCAGGGCACGAGACCAGCGGAAAGCCGCCACCTAAAAAGATAATACGATCATTCCGCCCTCAGCTCCATCGCCAGCTATGAAATATTCATGTCCTGTCTCTTTCTTAATGATGATAGATTTAGGATGACCCATCTATCACTTTCAAGAGATCTGACCAGGGTGTGAAATGCACTTTGTTGAAGTGAAACAGTTTGTGCAGAAATGGAAACACTGAATTTGAACTCCACAGCTGACTGAGCCGGTCTTCACACAGGAGGGAGCCAAGTATCATGGGATTGATTTAGTGCTTCAGGGATGAGTATCAGTGCCTCTGGGCTTACGACTTGTGGGTGATCTTTGGGAATGGAAGGTATACTCTCAAAAGGGTGAGTGTCTACACGGCTTCTAGAAAATTCTACACTCCCTACAGAAAACACTCATTGTCAAGATTCAGGAACATGTCTTCAGAGACAGTAGCTCAAATATTAGACTCACTAAGAACAGCTTTGCTCAGTTGCTGCGGAAGACATTTCACTGAATACACACCTGCATCCAAACCACAGAACGATGAAGGAGGGGCGAGGGATGTTCTCCTTAAATTTCTCCCGTGACTAGCCATCAAATACTGTCTTTATAATGCTGACTTTGGAAAGGAAGATAAAATATACTTTATAAAATGTTTGTGTGGCCTTGTTGAACTACAAAAGAACCTCGGAGGATCTTGGTATCACGAACTTCTCTAGCAGATATTTCCAGGCCAATACACTAACCAAATCTTCAGCAGGTTACTCAGGAGGGCTATCCAATTCATCGTTACGTCCCTGGTATCTAAGGGGTGTGTGTGTGTGGACGGATGTCTGGAGGAACACAGGAAGTAACTGAGGACATTGCCATATTCACAGAAGGCTACCAGGTGAATCAGGGATACAGGCAATGCAAGCATGAGCTCAGCCCTCAGACCACAAGACATCTCTCCAGCCCATCAGGATATGTACATGAAATACCTTGGAAAAATATACTACCCCTGCAACTGTCTTCACATCTCACCATTCATAGATAAAAGGAACAAGTCTCCAGGCTGGGGACAGTCACACAGAATCCCACAGCGAAATGCGGCCAGCAAGCCAAAATGCCACCTGAGGAAAATATCTGAATGTGGCAAATAGTTTAGAAGGACTTTCCACAGTCAGAGCTCGGCCACCACAGAGGCCCTTTCCCATGGTCACGGGGCTCCACAACAGAAGGTGTTTCCCTGTTTCCTGAAACAGAACCTATCGCTCACTTTGAAGTAGAATCAAGACTTGCCTGCTGCCCACTGACCTGAAACTTACTTCACTTAGCCTGAGGCTGGCCTCAGACTTGCTATGTAGTCAGGTATGCCCTTGAACTTCTGACCACTCTGAGTCTGCTCCACTATTGGTGGAACCACAGGTGTAGCATGTGGTCAATCACTGTCTATCCCCTTAGACCTCCAGGCTGGTCTTCTTGGTTATTTCAGGGGACTGTTGCTCCAAGGGAAGGCAGAATGCTAACACGGTCAACTTGCCTTCAGATGCAGATTCCACTGGTGCAAAAAAGGTATGACCTGGGCTCCTGGGAGCAAATGACCGACAGTGTTTTCCTCAATTGCTCATCACCTTATTTGGGGGGAACGTGATATGTCACTGGACCCAGAGTTTGCTGATTTGACTGGTCTGGTTAGCCAGTGAGGCCCAGATTCTCCACCTCTGGCTCCCTAGTGCCAGGATTATGAATCCAGGCCCCTATGCTCAGCTCTATTTGTGAATGTTGCAGATTCAGGAGAATGTCTTCAAACTCCCGTGACATGCACTTTCCTTACTGAGCTGTTCTCCTTGAGGTTTGGGCTTCCCAGAACATTCCTGGGTGTGGCTCCTCCATCTCTGGCAGACAGAACAGGATGGAGCTTACTTATTTTTATCACACTCTACGAATCCGGGCTAGGCATGTGCTGTTGGTCATCTCTATTGAATCCATAAAAAGCAGACACACCTATGAACGTGGACAACATCTCGTCCACACGGCAGGAACCAGGCCACAAGCTGGCACAATGTGTAACGGGTGCCCGGAGGCCCTGGAAGCTCCTGCCCCTCGGGGATTGAGCTCACCCCAGGGGTCTGCTGGTCAGAAGGGACACCACAGAGAACCCATCTTTGAAAGATCATATCTCCATCCACAGGGAGCTGCCCTGGCTGTACATCTCCCAGTCAGTGAGGAGACATTGCCAGGACCACTGCTGCTGCTGCGGGGAAACTGAGCTCCAACGTCATCCGCCTAGAACCTTAAACACGTGCTTTCCAAACGCAGACTCTCAGGTAAAGAAGGCCAGACTGCCCCCCGAATCAAAGCATATATAAAATAGGGGCCATATTATTAATGCAAATAGCCTAAGATATTTAGAATATTTACATGGACGTGTGTAGGAAATGCGGCTGAGATTAGGTAGGCAGCCCACTCCTGACGGGTTCCACTGGTGAGACCTCTCCGCGTGGATGCTGAATCTAAGAAAAACGTACGTGTAAAAGCTAACTTAGGTAAACATTAAAACTCTCTTTGTTACATAAATTGCCAATAATCAATGTGTCTATTCTTTGCTTCTAGTTCTTTTTGACATCAAGTTTACCTTAAAGCTTTCGCAGGCTGTGAGCTAACAACTTAAGAATGAACAGTGAATAAAAAGACATCAGTGCCCAAGAAAAAAGGACTGGGCACAACTGTTTTTGTTTTGTTTTTTAAATAATCAATTTATGCAGCAATTGCAAAGAAATTTTAGAAAGATTTGTTCACACACACGGTTTTTAAAAAATAACTATGTGGTTTTTTTTTCACAGTAATAAATTAAAGTTTCAGGTCAATAAGGAAAAAGAAAAGCCTCGGAAATGAGGTCCTGCTGGATTTGGCACCAAGCCCCGACTCTGCCCCCATGCTGCTTTGGGGCCTGGAATCCTGAGCTCTGGCTGCAGCATCTGTTTTAGCCCTCGGCCGACTCAGCCTACTAGGCAATGGCCTTTGAAGCGCCAATGTCAGAAACACCAGCACGCTGAATTCAGCAGGCGGGACAGGAGGAGGGGGTGATGAGGCACTCGGGTGGGAGAGAGTCTTCCTGGGATGCAATCACCTCTTGCAGGGAGATGCTACTGCTGCCCAGCACATTTCCCGGCACAGTGAAGACCCTGAAACACCCTTTCTGTTCTTTGCCTGTAAGGTCTGTGTGTGTGAGTGTGTGTTATACAATTGTGTATAAGCCTTTCCTATAAAGGGAAAACCCCAAGAAACTTGAGGGGCACCTGGAGCGACTCACGTGGGCCGCACCTGGATTTGTGAGCCCTCTGGGCCTCGTCTCTCCCTCAGCCTGCAGCACACCAGAACCTCTGCAGTGCAGTGGGGAGTTGGCCAAGGTCACCACCAGCTCCCAACAACTCCCCAGGAACACCCTGGAGCAAGACATGGCAAGATGGCGGCCAGCAGAGGGTGCTCTATCAAGGAGAGCAGCCTTTCTCCATCCCTTTTTACTAAATGTCCCCATTGGCGGCTGGGTCTTTCTGAGGTGACCTGCATCCTGTAATTACTTGACTATAATTATTTGCACGTTCTTTTCATTGCCTATACCTTTATTATATAAAGCCCAAAGAAAACAGGGCATCTTTTCATCACCTCGTTCCCAGGACCCCAGCCACATGGTTTCTAATATTCACTGCTGAGAAGATGCAAGAAGACACATTGCCATCAAATAAACAGCGGGCATTTTTAATAACGTCTGGTGTCCCGGGATAAGCCTTGCTTCTAACAGACTCAGTCCACTGAGGAAAAGCCCGCAGCTGCCCGCAGTCTCAGAAACAGAAATCTTAGGGGGAAGAAGGAACTTCTGCCGTGAGAAGACTCATCCTACAAAATAAGATCAGCACAGCCTAGGCTCGCTGGCGGCCCTCTCCATCCCTTCGTTTTTGAAGAAGTACTCACTTAGATCTCCTGTATGTGTAAACGTGTGGCAAAGTGTACAGAAAACCTACAGCGACATAAGTCTATTAACTCTGCTTTGCAATGGTCATCAGCACAGCCCACCTCCGGAACTTTCCCCCTAACTGAAACCTGCACCAATTAAACACCTTTCTTGACAGTTGTGTTTTTGGTGCTGGCAACCGAACCAGGGATCTGTGCATGCACGGCAGGAACGCCCTCTATCCCCGAGCTGTCCTGCCAGGCCTTGTGTCACTGAGACACTGTCGCCTTGACCTCTGACCTGAGACCCTGGGTCGAGGTCTTCTGGGTGCCTGGTGTCTTATCTTCCCTCGGCCACCTTCCACCCTCACCTGCCTTTCCACCGTCTCCTGCAGGTTGCTCGCAACATTCCTTCTTGACCAGTGGCACTCAGTTTACCCGAGGCTGATGTGGTCATGGGGCCCTATGGGGGCAGTGGAGAAAAACCATCTCCTTGGCACATTTCCTGCTTACAAAATAAACAGCAGGAGTCGGGGTTGATTCGGCGTCCAGGGGCTCCTCCCAGAGCTTCCTGTGGGCTTCCTACTCTGCAGTGGCCAGAGGGTGCCCTCTCCCCCTGCAGCCTAGTTTTTATCACTGAGCTGAAATCTGAGTTTCCTCTGTCAGCCTCGACAACCACCTGCATTTGCTGACAGATTCTAATGCTGAATTAGAGTTTAGGGAGTTTTCACCTCTCCTGAAAAGGTTCAAAGCTTTACAGCCATAGCTGAACTTTTCATTTTCAGTCTCTTGGTGCCGAGGACCGAACCCATTCCCTCATGATGCTGGCCAAAGGCTGGCTGCTGAACCTCCTGAGGGTGACCGGCAGGAGTTCTTCCAGCAAATTCCTGCATGGACCAAATCCTGGCAAACATGCCGGAGGGGGCACAGGATTTTCGGGAAGCCTGGGGCCTAAACCTGTCCAGCCACCACACACTGGCTTGCACTGGGGGCTACTTGGTCTGTTTGACTTGTTCTCATCTGGGAAGTGCATAAGGCACTTCTCAGAGCAATAATGAGCACAAGATAAAATAATGTGTACAAAGGCTGATGTGTGATTCAGGCTTTTGATCAAAGGTTGGTTTCTTTCCCTACGGCTATTATTTTAGGATTCATAATCCTAAATCAAATTTGGCTTCAGTTTCTATTTAAATAGTCATTTAAATAATTCTACTGTGTGTTTAAGTATAGATTTGAATGCTGCCTCATATGTTGGAAATATGCTTGGTTTTTGATGAGATTAGGGTTTTTTTTTTTTTAGGATATCAAAGGCATTTGTTCCCCTTTCTACAACACATATGCTAGTTGTCACTGATGATGAATCTAGACTGAATTGCGCTGATTTTTTTAGTGAAGTTTTGACTGTTGGCTCGCAACCATCACTTTGCAAACTGGACCCTTTCATCGCACCAATGCCTGAGGAAGCAGACAGCCCGCAGCCTCCCCATCCCAGTGAGACATGCCAGCCCCACAGCAGGCTTAGGAGACGCGGCCTCCGGAAGCCACTCAGCCCCTCTGCTCTGGGCACTGCTCATCTCTGTGACGGAAACTCAGCCATGCCCCTCCTGGACAGCATTGTGTGAACATTAGATGTTCTTTTTTTGGGCAGTAACAGGGGCTGAATGTAGGACCCCATGCGTGTGAGGCAAGTGTCCTTCTACTACACTATACCCCCAGTCGAAACTGTTTAAATTTCCTAGTCAAAGCCACAAAATGTAATATTTTCCCAGGCTACATTATTTATTAATTATTTCTAGATTACTGTGTTTAGAGAGAATGATAATTACGGACACTTCCAGAATCTTGTTTAACAAATAAATATATACCCGGGGTTCAATGTTCACGCCCTCACTTCTCACGGGACTCCTGCACATGCATCAGCAGTAGCAGGGACTTTCCAGCTCGTGCTTAGCAAACCCACATAAAACCCCAACCAAACAACTCAAGCCTCTCCGTCCAGGGGCGGGGCACAGAGAGGAATCCCTTTTTTGCCTTTACACAATCTTAGGTCTTCCCTTCTAAACTTCTGTCCTAGTTCACATTTCAGGGGTCAGAAAGAGCTCAGAAAAGAAGAGGAGCAATAGGTGTGTATTCAAGCAACACTTCCTGTTCTCGGCCAATAAACTAAAGCGGCTTTCTGGCCTCATCACTTATTGTAGCACGACAATGGCACATACGGAAAGTATGACTGATAGATCATGAAATTAACACTGGAACAATGCTTGCGAAAAACAAAGGGTCAAAGCGAACTTCTCTCGGTATCTTCGATCAGTCACAAACTCTTCTGTGTTCTAAGTTTCGGATTCCATAAACACTTGCTGTGGACCATGCTTTGGTGGAGAAAAAGAGGGCCCAATGCAGTTTGGAGACCACGTTTCTCATGCTCCCATAATCGTGACAAGTGGCTCCAAGACCCTTGCTGGTTTTTAATTCTCAAATGGAGATTGGGGAAGTTTCGAGAAGTTTGGAATCTGGCTTTGCTTCTTAGCAGCGTGACCTTGGGTACGTTCCTCCACATCTCCAACGGTTCCTTCAGGGACATTTCTGCTTTCAGGAGATAATTCACATCAAAGTCTGTGCACAGTGTTTGGCACACGACAAATGCTTCAAGCTGGGTGGAGGCCTGAGTCATATCTGTGCTGTCTGTGTGCTCTGTTGTCTTTAGGGTCCTCCCACCGCCACTTAAACATTTTCTCGGGAAGGGGGTCATGAAAGGAGAAGAGATTGCTCTAACCAAGTTCAGGCTTGCTTACTGTGCTAGTTTATGCGAGCTGGGCCAGGCTCTTTGCTGATGGATCCCAGCTCCTCTTACAATTTATAATGTAACTCATATCACATAAAATGTCATTCTAGGCCTGGGGGGAAGAATGCTCAGCGGTAAAAGTGCTTGCACACAAGCACGGGAGCTCCAGCTGGGGTTTCCAGCAGGCGTGTACAAGCCTGCATGAGGGCTTCCATCAAGGGCACAGTCTCCAGCCTCCGTGCGGGAGGGTGGGCCGAGGAAGAGTCCTGGGGCTTGCTCAGCAGTTAAAAGGAGGCAAGAGATCGGGACAGATATTTACTATCGACCCCTGGCCTCAACATGCACGTGTAACTGCACATACATGTACACTTATGAGCACACACTATGTTTTATTTTACAGGTATGGCACAACTTCAGCTTACTGAGTCTCTGAATGATTTAACTGAAAGCATTCTTCAGACCTGACATGCCCATGACTTGGGGGGACTGAGTGACAGTCTACAGCGATTGGCTTAATGACGCTGCCTTTACAAATACCTGTGGGGAGCAGTGACAAGTGCCTGTATTTGACGCAGGAAGCTCACGAGCATGGGCTCTGTGCGTTGGAGCACTTTGGAGCAAGGCGTGACAGTAAGACTAACAGACCATTGAAAGCCAAGCCAACAGAGCAGGGATGGCAGCGGGCAGTGCAGTGCTGACGGGTTCCGGCGGCAAGAATGGCTCACAGTTCTCCATAAGGCCCCGTCGGGGGTGCCTGCCATTCAGGCTGACCTGGCACTGACCAAGTAAAAGTGCCAGCAGGGAGAGGGCAGGACTGATTCACCCCGCAGAGTCCTTACTCTAGCATCTCACTAACAGACACCACCCAAGGCCCTCATCCTCAGCCCCTCTCAGCCCACGAGCACCCTCCTTTCGCACAGTCTCCTGGGCCTCCCTATTCAACTTCCTCTCTGTGAGTGAGCATTTTCTACTCCGTGGGCCTACCCACTCACACAACCCGACTAAAACAAGTTTTGTGTTCTAAGCTCCCCTGAGATAAGCTGTTACCCTATTTATACCTTGAGTCTGTGGATATGTGTGTGACACAATGCATAGTGTGTGCATGCATGGGGGGGGGCTAGAAGTCGACGTCAGATGTCCTCCGTTGCTGTCTACTCTACGTGTGTACGTATTTGTGAGTGTGCGTGAGTGTGAGTGTATGAGAGTCAGATATTGATATCTGGTGTCTTCCTTAACCATGATCTACCGTACATTTTCAGGTCTCTCACTGAATCAGGAGTTCAAAGATTCTACTAGACTCCTGAGCTGCTGGCTTCCACCTGTGTCTGCTGGGGTCCAGGGATGTGCTACCACACCCAGCTTTTCACATGGGTTGCTGGAGATCCAAACCCAGGTCTTAACAGTTGTGGAGCAGTTTGTGGAACGAGCCAGTCTCTGGTCCTTTCACCTTCTGGCTCAAGACAGGGTGTCTCACTAAGCTGGTACCGTCTTCCCACTGCTGGATAATGGTGCAGACTATGCGTCCACCTCGTCTGGGCTCTGGTGCTCAAGAGTGCACAGCAAGTGTGTCATTGACAAAGCCATCTTCCTGGATCCTCATGTCCACCTTTTACAAACTTTCCGGGTCCCTCTGTACTTTACTATCTCCCAGCCTCCCCCATATCCTGAGGAAGTATGTCCCTGTCTGCTTTAGGGATGGATTCTTACCCTGAACCTTTTTTCCAATGCAGCGATATTTACACATGGGGTTTCAGTTTCTTATGGCATGTTCTGATGATGTCACATCTCTTTACTAAGCCACCAACCCCTGGTTATTCCTCCCTGCTCTGCAATCATCAGGGGACTCAAACACAGTCGCTAGGTAAGCCCTCCCCCTCCCAACACACACACACACACACACACACACACACACAGGCTGGCTTCCCCAGTACTCAGGCAGAAGGAGGTGTCCAGAGCTGGCTGCAGCAAGGAGTAAACAGTTGCTGTTTGGAGTAGATGTTACGGAGGAAAGCCCCACCCACCACTGAGCCCGGGACTCAGCCAAGTTCATGCCCTGCAGCTAGTGTGTCCTTCCTCTTTGGGTTACACACACAGGTGCCCTCATATCTGTGCTTCTCCACACACACAGGAACTGCACATCCATGTAGCTCCGAGCCAGCAGCCTACAATTAGGGGCGGAGCATGGCTTTACTACCAAGAGCCAAAACACTCCGAGGTAGACGACTTTTCAGCTCAGAAGGAACCCCTACCCCGGAGTCCCACCAGACTGTGGCATTTGAAGCATTAGTGTGCACCCTCCGGAAGTGCTACCTCTGACTCTGAGCGGCCAGGGCTGGGGACCCTGCTGCTATGTCCTCAGCCGCGTACAGAAGAAGCCTGCCAAAGGTTCTCACCGAGAGCTGTGGAGTAGTCGCGAAAACCGAACCTGAACTGGCTGGCAGCGTTTCCACAACCCACTCTCCCAGACTCTGTAGGTACTTTCCTTAACTGAGCCTTCAAGAAGCTGCCTGAGGCCAGAAAACGTCTGGTGTCCCTCGAACTTCTGATCTATCTTGAGTGTGTGTGCACACATGCACAAGGTATGTGTGCATGCTAGTGCCTGTGTCATGATGCGCATGTGTGGGGATGGACTGTCTCCTTCCACTGTGCATTCTGGGACTCAGACATTCAGGCTTGTTTGGTGCCTCTTCACCTGCTGAGCCACCTACTCCCTTTATGTTGCTCCTTACACAGCCAAGCTCACCCGAGCCTGAGGGTGTGCGTTCACCACAGAAAACACGCTCCCCAGCAGTAAATCTGCCTCCGTTCTGCACTCTGTGAGCTAGACTCAGTCACCAAGCACACACCAAGCACACCTCAGGGATGTGTGAAGGCTGGAGTGGTGAGGGTCGGGAGCGGGAGGACTTGCCCAGCTTGCAGTGCCCGGGGTAGGTACTGAGTGTCGGCACTGGTCTGTGGTCTTCCCTTGAGGCCCAGCGCTGGCCTGTCCTCAGCCTGGGAGGAGTGTTTGGATGTTTGAATATCTGTATGGGGCTGGCCAGTGTGTTTCAGGAGAAGGGACCTACAGGGGCTCCCCTCCCATGCTGGGCTGTGCAGAGCCTGGGTACTTTCTTGTGAGACAAGCACAGGCCCTAAAATGGGTCAAGCCATGAGCAGTGGGAAATGCTGACGGCCTCCTACGTTCCTCTGAATATAGTCGCAGCAGATGGCATTAAAAGTGAGAGAAATTCTCCAAGGCTGAGGCGTGAGAGAGGCGAAGCAGAGCCTCTCTGCCCCAGGGGCTCTGGGAAGTGTCCACAGTGACGTGGCAGTAGGGAAGGTGAGGCAGGTTTCCAGAAGGACAGCTTCAGCGAGGCTAAAGCAGCACGGGTCTGCTCACAGGCAACCACAGCGTTTCCCTGGCAGGGTTAGGGCTGAAGGTCAGAGATAACAAGCGTCCATCAGGAGGGTCTGAAAATGAAATCTTCTAGCTTGTCAGTATTTCAATAAAAAGATTGGGGGCTGGTAAGATGGCTCAGAGGGTACAGGCACTGGGTGCAGGGCCTGACGGCCTGACTTTGACCCCAAATCCTACACAGTGGGAGGAGAGCACGAACCCCTGCAAGTTGTCTTTTGAGCTCCACATATGTGCTCATGTGTGCATGCACAAACACGCACGCACACACACACACACACACCCTAAATAAATACATATAATTGAAAAAATAGTAATATTACATGATGTATGCATTATCAACTAAATTTCAGTAAACTTTTCTTAAGGCCAAATACCCGTTGAGCATACGGAAGGGGTGAAGCGTGTGACCATGAACACAAATGTTTTGGAGACACGCGTAAGTGTTAGTTCACAATGTGCTGGTCACATCGTGTGACCTTAGTTTTGGGGCACTGTGGGGAGCTCCAGGGATTCCCAATTTTAGGCTGTGATTGTTTTTCTCCCAGACACCCTCCACACCAGAATAAACTGGAGGGCAATTATCCTCTTTCCATGGAAGTATGATGCAGAGCCAGGGACAGTGTGGTCTCCACACCTGAGGGGGGACTGTGTACCTCTGGGGTCCCTCTAGGCCTCAGAAGTTCTGGGTAACAATGTAGTGGGTAGACACGCTGGGTGTATATGACCGATGAGGCCACCAAGCCACTGCTCTGGGGGCGGGGGGATTCAGAGCCTCGGAGATCGCTTCCAGTGCTAACCTTTCAGGCCATCCCACATCTCTTCCTGCCACCTGACATTTTTTAGACAGGTTTTGTCATGGCCCGAAAGTGTTTTCGCATTTGTCTGTGGCTTTGAGTTGCACTCCTGTGTAATACGAAAAGGTGACGTTAAGCAGGTCACCTGCCAGCTGCCACTGGCCAGTGTAGGATCTTCTTAAAACTTTTCAGGTCTGCAGATTCACCCTTCAGATCTTCTTAGCGTCAGTTCCCAATTCTGCTTGAGATCCCTGAAGTGGCCCGAAGGGCTAAATCCTTTAAGCTGATGTTCCGGTTAAAGGCAAACCAGAGTCAGGCAGACTCAGGGCCACACACGTACCCCAACCAATAGGATCACCGGCTCTACTCCAGCTAATCCTATGTCCCTCCCTTCCGCTGTACCTGCACACTCACCTTTTCGTATTCACACAGGAGTGCAACTTAAAGCCACAGACAAATGTCAAAACACCTTTAAGACTTGTGCAGACACAGCTCTTGAGGAAGGACAGGAGAGTACGCTGAGCTGGGGGCCTAAGGAAAGAGTCATCATGGGCTGGATTTTAACTGGGCCTTTAAAGAGAGAGCAAGTCAAGGGAACTAAATGACCTCTGAATATGAAGGAAAAAGCTAAAGTGTAAAATATATTTACGTCTCCTCTTTTCAAATAACAGAAGTTGATTTTGAAAGTCCCAAGTCCTGGAAAGTCTGAAGCAGGTTTCTTTAGGCTATAGGAATTTTAATCCACAGCCATCTCTTAATAGATAAAATGTTCATAAACACACAATTACTGAACCCACACAATGCTAGTCTTCAAGTGGACCCGAAAGAAGTGCCACACCCATGCACTAAGACGCCTGGCCCATTCTTCCTTGGATTTATTCTTTAGAAATTATAGTTCTCTCTGATTATAACATCACCCAGCCCCAACCCTAGTGAGATCTACTGTATACTTTGTAAACGTGACCTGGCGCTCCACTACCCGCTGGCCTCAGTGTCCACCATCATCTTCCCAGTTCAGTGTTCTCATTCATTGGAGACATTGGCAAGGCTGCCTCCTGCCCCCTGTAGCTCTAGAGTTACTGTGAGCCCCGTCTGACAGTTACGTTGGGAAACATCACTTTTGTCCACTCATAATTATACAGACAGAAGAGCAGGAACTCTGTGGCGGGACTGCCTGCCTTAAACCCTACAAGGCCATCTATTAGCCAGGCCACTCCAGTTAGCCATCTATAAAATGAGAAAGACGAACGTTCCAGCAGTCTCTTAAAGGGAAGATCAAATGGGTATCAATTTCACACACACACACATGCACACACACAGGCATACTTCATACAGTACTTAATATGGCATACTATAGAAAATATGAGAGAACATTTAGAGTCATACCTGCTGTGGGGTAAGAGGTTTACATTATTATTATTAGCCACAGTTTAATATACTGAGATTAAAAGATATTAACTGAACCAGAAAATTCTCAATAAACTTGCTTCCTATATTTTTGTTTACATTTCTGTTCCCAGAGCTAAGCAGCCATTTCTTTAAAAAGAAATTCTGAATGTACTTGTGTAGTTATTTATTTTTTCCTGAATGTATTTATATTCAGTCTTTCTCAAGCTGCCAGTCTGAGGCTGCGCAGCTTTTATGGGTGACTCAGCTGTGCTGCTGCCTGGTGGGGTGTTTCCCGGGCAGGGCTGGTGTAGAGCGCCCTGGGAAGGGTGTCCCTGGGAGTTCTGGTGTGCGCCCTTTCTCCTTCCAATCTCCTGCATCTAATTAGGAATGCCTATGAAGTTTTCAGTGCTGGAAACGACAATCTGAAACAGCCAAACCGCTGCATTTATGACAAACACAGATGGCTCTTGAGCTACAGTGGGGTGCATGGCACTCAGTGAACTCCGCCCCTCTTGGCGGACTCCCTGCTTTCTCCTTCCTGCTCTCAAGCTCCCAAGTCGGCAGAGCACACAGCAGCAAGGCCGTCTATCTGGCCACGAGACTTCACTGACGGTCGTGGGTCACACAGGCCTGGTTCGACTGGCATTGAAAGAGTGAACGTTCACAAGATGACAACTGCTCTTTCACAGTTGTTAGCCACCTCTGCGCTTCCCGCTCTCAGACACCGGGCAAGCGCTCTGTAGCACTCAGCTCTTCGAAGTTCACTGAGATACATGAAGAGGACCCCGTGTCCGAAAGCTTCTACTGCAGCGCGCTGCTTTTCTGTGCTTTCCCCGTGTGTAAGGAACTGACACCCGGTATCTCCACCAACGTGACGCCCCAGGGCAACAACTGTCTACCAAATCATGAGGCAGAAGGAATCTAGGATTGGGGCAGCCACTCAGGTCTCTACGAGTGTCCCTCCTGTGAATTAAATCAAAGCTAAGGGCGTGAGTTCCTCTATGTATCACACCCTGAAGGGCTGTACCCAGGCTTCTGGCTGGCCTGTACACCTTGCACAGCCATGTCAGCCTCTTCAGTTCCTTCTGCAAACAGCCCTGAAGAAGCAGGAGGCCAGAAAGCCAGCGAGTGACTGTGACACAGGTGGGGATTTACCCCTAAAGCAGCTCTTTATCTTGCCCTCTCCTTCTTTAGTCTGAGGGGCAGAGATGCTCCATGTGACGTAATGCATAGGTGGACTCTTAACTCTGGCAGGTGCTCCTATAGGACAGCAGGACCTTATTTCCCTAGGAATGGGCTTCGCATCATAAACCGGATCAAGCTCACATAAACCTGGTTTCCAGAGGCTGGGCTCAGACTCACAAAGCAGACGGTTCAGCTGCCCTATGCCAAGTGAGTGGGGGCTTTGAACCTGTGTACAGGGGTGCAGGGTCTCCGTCTTTCCTACCTTCCCTGCTTAAAACCACTGAACCAAGTAACCAAATAACACGCAGAAACCCAGTCTTCCCATGTTGGGGACTTTGCTGCTCTGTGATACTGGTTTGGGAGCCGAGCTGGCGGTCCTGGGCGGGGGCGGGGCGGGGGCGGGGCGGGGGCGGGGCAGGCTGGCACTTGGGAGGAGCAGAGAAGTGGTGAGTGTTGCCTCTGTCTCTGCTGAGCACGGGCCTTGTTCCCTGCCTCCCCCAAGTCGGCTTTGTGAGGACACAGTTAAGTGAGGCTTTGTTTAGCCCTCTTGTGGGGTTCCCCCTCTCCTTCACTGACAGCCCAGGGCTGAACCTGCCCTTCCAGCGTCCACGGTGTCCCGCGTGTCTACCTCGCCGTTTCTCCTGCTTGCCTGGGCCCCTCCCGGTGCTCCAGTCTACTTTTTCACCCTTTCTCAGAACGGTTGAGTTTATTTAAAACAAAACAAAGCACAAAATGAAACAAAAAAACAAAATTATTCTATGAAGGGTGGGTCCTGAGGGAGGTGCTTTTCTGGGTGAGATGAGAGACACATCTCACACTCGTCCAGCTTGTGGCCAGCAGGAGTGTGTGTGTGTGTGTGTGTGTGTGTGTGTGTGCGCGCGCGCGCGAGTGTAGTGGGCAGGGACACAGTCAGCTTGTGGCCAGCAGGCGTGTGTGTGTGTGTGTGTGTGTGTGCTCGCGTGTAGTGGGCAGGGACACAGTCAGCTTGGGGCCGCAGAGTCCTGGCTCTCTCCATGGAGGCTGTCCCCTGTGGTCCCAGGGGCACATGCATTAAGCCAACACAGTGAACTCCTATTCAGTTAGGTCGACCTCAGCAAGCCAGCTACACGGCGAGCTCAGCCATTCTGGCACACTGGTGCCCCAGGCTGGTGTGGTGCTCACGCCAGGTCTCACCAGATTCTCCTGTGGAAGCTGGAGCAGCACCTGTGACCGAGGTCAGTGTTCGTAACAATTACCCAGACCTCAAATTTGACACTTAGGGTATGGGAGGAGAATTTTCATTCTTCTCCCACGCACAGTGAGCCGAATCAAAAGGGGGCTGGCTGGGAGCACCCTCAGGCGCGGTTCTCCATTTCTTAGGGGCGACTCACACACCATGGGGGAAGCAGTGCTGTACTAGGAGGGATTTAAGCCCATCGGGTTAATTACACAATATTAGGTACGTGAACAAACAGTGCAACACAAAACATAGCTACATCAGTATTTGCAGTAAATGTTAACTCTAAATAAGTGCAACCTGCCCACAAATGCTCGCTACAAACTCATTAAAAAAATAAAATTTGATGGATAAACATGAAAAAAAAATTCTCATCGAGAATTTTTTTTTTAAATATCAGCACTCATTTAGAGTTCGGGATTCGTGAAAGAAAGCTTTAAAAGGAGCAAACCTGATTGGCTGTGGCTGTTGCTGCGAAGGGGACACTTGTTGCAGGAGTTGTTGCTGCAGAGACAGTGGCGGACGTAGCGCTGTGCATCATGGGTACTTTCAGGAGGGGAACCATGGGAGCAATGAACAGGAGGGTGTAGCATTATGGTAATAGAAGTGGTTTGGCATGGTGAATATCAGAGCAGCAAGCCATCATGGGTTAAACCAGCAGATGGCATGCAATCACAATGCAAAGCAAGGAAGCATGGGAGAGAAATAAAAAGGGAAAATAGCTTATTACAAGTACAATTAAAGGAAGTTTCCAAACATAATCAGTGATTCCCAGAAAGGCCAAAGCACATTGCTTTGATTGATGTATTTATAAACATTTTGCTTTCAACAACAGAGCCATTCCCAATTCAGAGCGTATCGTGACTGTAACTATGGCTGTTTCTCAAAATATGATAGGTGAATGATAAACAAAGTAGACTAATCATAAATTCTAAAACATCAAGGCTCAATAGGCCTAATTTAGGATAAGATGAACTTTGGAATTAATTGTAGTTAAAGTGAAAAAAAATTTTAAATTTGTAATCGTATCTGCAAATTAGAATTTCAGTGGACCATGTTTTATTTTGGTCACTAAATAGTGAGGTAAAAAAAATGGCCTTGGTGTAAATTCTAGAGCAGTTACTATGAAGTAACTGGATCTATTTTGCCAATATTTACTTTCTGAATTCCTAAGTGAGACAGATCGGATGTCCTGAAGACAGACTTCTGAACCAAGGCCTTGAATGTGACACAAGGCTCCACTGTTAAAATTTCCCATCTAAGGGAATGTGGAGGTACAAATACAAACAAACAGACAAAAAAAAAACCCAATATGAACCAAAAAAGCCCAAACCATCACAAATAGGTCAACACTCAAAAAAGATAATCAAGCAAGGAAATTCAGACACTTGATTTTTAAATACATCCATATATAATGTTTTCCAAAAATAAATACTTCTGGGAAACTCTGATGGCTCTAACACACAGCAAAGAGGAGATAAAGGCACACCACTATGAAACTTTAAAACATTGGTGAAATTAGCCTGCCTCTGTTTGCCTCATGCTAAACCAGATAAGCTATAGAGAGAAACAACACAAACCATTGAAAAGCACGCTTGCACTTGTGGGCTCATGTCTCTGGAGTGACTGGTCTAGCGTAAGAGGTCACGTTAAGAACCATCATTTTCTTAAATACACAAGCACAGCTTACACATTAGTCTAAAGCCATTAAGCCTTCAGATCTACTTCCTAAAGCATTTTCTACCATCTCTGAAATTAACATCAAACAGTGAAGGCATTGTACATCATATAAAAGACAAATAAAAAAGGTTGAAACCTACCAATACTGGTAGCGGGTGTCATGCACAAAACTGACCCTGACGTCATGCAATGGGGGTGGAAAAAGTGAATAAAGGGAAAGAAACAGGTTAGCGGTTTAGAGTTAACATTCAAAGTGAGACTGAAGCACAACCAGAAATCAGTAGGGTTAGTTTACACAGTTCTCAGGGCCGTTCACACCATCAGAATAGACAGATATATTTAACTTACTGTAAGCCAATAAGATTCCAAGCCCCACTCTGTGATTACTCTCCCCTTTCTACTCTAGGTCGACATGATTCCGATAGGGATGACATGTGATGGTACCACAGCGTCCTTTGAAGAACTCAAAGTATTTTACAGACATTACCAGGTTAACCCCATCAGGTGGAGAGTAGGTATTTTACAGATGAAAAATCTGAGGCACAGTAACTCCTCCAAGGTTGTGTGCAGTGAGTGAGTCAAGGGCAAGGCCGGAAATAGAGTTCCATGTTAAATTCAGGTCAGATTTGGTGCTTGCTAGAATGCACTACACTCATTGTGTTAATAGTCTGTGTGGTGATGAAATGTATTGTGTCAACAGCAATGTGAAAGTAAGAACAGTGAATTAAGATGTCATGTCCTCTAAATTAAACAGGGGAATCTTGGATGCTTGTAACATAGGAAAGCTTCTGAGCAGGACTGGCTTTACAGGTCTGGGACCTGTCCTGGCTGTGAGACTTGCCGGGACAAAGGGGCAGCATGGAACAGGGAAGTCTAAGTGATCGTGCAGACCTGGGACCAGCTAGGACCCCAGCGAGAGATTCCATCTTGGCCGCTCAAGGAAGCTTCCAAGGGATTGAATAGTTAGGAAGTCTCCAACTGGTGCCCAGTGGGTGTGAGAGGAGGGGACAAGTTTAGTGCCTCCCTGACAAGAGCTACTCTACCTGTGGTACTCTTAGTAATGTATGCATGTCACAAAATTCCATCCACGATGGTGATGGAGTCAGGGGGTGGAAAAGATATGTTGGGAGTGCTGAGGGCATAGCTGCTGCTGGTTCTGTTCCTCAGAGCACAAAGTAAGCAATAGAGGATCCTGGGAACCCTGGGTCACGTGTCAGACTGGTGTTTTTTAATGAGTGTTAGGTGAAGCTGTTGAAGGTTTCAGAACTATGCACTGAGATGTTGGGCGTCACTCTGGAAACTAAGTGTCTTCATTCACTCTGATAAGGACTTCTTGCTTGACCTACGTTTTGACCAGGCTGACGTTACTGAGTTAGGAAAAGGCTAGTGGGCCACCACTGGCTTCTTTAAAAGAGATGTGCTGACACATACAGCTTTGCACACGCACCGAGACACATACATATGTGCCCACATGCTTCACAGTCCACTGCAACGAACACAATCTTGTCCTCCAGCCCTATCTTTCGACTTCTCACAAATGTCTACAAAGTCCCCTACAGCTCCATTTTCCACTCCCTTGCTCCCATCTGTCCTTCAATCATCTCCAATTTGGTTTTATTTTCCCTCTATTTTGCCCAGATTGGCAGAACACAATTTCAGGGCCATTTTGCACTTGCCTACATCTTGCATACTATAAGCCACTTTCTTCCTTAGAATTCTTGCATACACATACACACACTTTTCTAAGAGCCTGTGATGAATTCCCTCTCTCTATACGCTGGAGTTTTTACATCCTGTCCTGGGTCCTTTTTATTTTGTTTTTTGTTTTTTTTCCTGCTCTGTGGGTCTTCCATGTACGCATCAACCTGTACATTTCAAAGCTACCGGTCTTCCACCTTCCACATTTTGTGCCCTGGCTGATCACGGGTCTTTTTATCTAACTGCTCTCCTAGGTTCCCCACATGGGCGTCACGAGGGTCCCCAAAGAAACATGCTAAACTGCGTTCTTTCCCATGCCATCTCCTCCACACCTGGGAATACCTGACGGACCTCATTGCCCACGTAGCGCTTCAGCCTCTATGGTTAAGAGATCCATTCCCCTCAGATTGCACACAGGCCCAGCTCCCCAGGGAGCCAGCAGGAAGCTGCCTCAGAGCAGCTTTTACCTGTCTGGTTCCCGTGGCTCTGCCTTCCTGTCCCGCCATGTCTAACATCTGCTGAACAGCAGCAGCCTGTGTGGTCTTCCAGGCTCCACTCTGCTGGCAGAGGGTGCAGGCACTTGTCCTCCGGCCCTGGCTCCTCCCCACTGCATCCAGGCTCCATCTGGACGAGCCTTCACTGCTTTCAACTGAACACACTGAACTTTTAATATCTTTCTGGGCTTCCCACAGCTGTCTCAAGTCCTCCTCATCTAGAAGACTCACTAGCCACTTATTTCATCTCACAGGGTAAAGGACATGCCACTTCTTTAGAAAATCACTCTGTTCTTAATTTCCCCACCTCCTCCTGCCGCCTAAGTCAGGTTCCATTTAAATTTCTATTATTTGAGCTCTTTGATTTTTCATTTATTGTACTCTAAAATTTTAATAACCTATTTATAGGAGTGTTTAGCATCTTTCTCATTCTGCTACAAACACAAAAAGGCAGAGATCATGTTGGCTAGATGTGTAGGCACCTCAGGGCAGCCCTGTGTGACGCCAAAGTTTCAGCCCTCATTAAGACATACTTTGGGGGAAATTTGCTCCTAACAGTAGTTAATATCCCATGTTACAGTTAACCACTTCAGGCTTCAAGGTCACTTCTGGAAAATCCCCTTTATTGCTGTTATGTAGTGGATGGCCTTTTCCAGGGGCTTCCTGGGTTACACTTGTGAATACATCAAACCCAGCTCCAGCAGCCACACAAGACTTGAACACTCTGGCTTGTGTCCTGGACTGGGAAGTGCTTGACCACGCAACTTCACTGGGCTCCTTTCTCTACCGGCTAAGAGTGATTTGAACATGGGACGTACGGAGCATCTGACGTGCGGATTGCTCCTGCATGCCAGACTCTGGTTCGGCTCTGCTCTGCACACTGCGTCCCTACTTTTCACCTCAGTCCCACTCTCTGTTCCTCCCACAGAGCCTGTGCGTACTTTATGCTATTACTGCAGGGAATGATGCTCTGTTCTCCAAACCCACTTGTGTCATCTCTGCCCAGTACGCATGCTCCTCTCCTCTTTCAAGGTCATTGGCAAGTCCTTCTGCTCTGCATTGTTGCACCACTATCTGCTGAAGATGATGGCCTTGCCTCTGCCTCTCAACCTCAAAGCCCTGGCTCGTCCTTCGTACTGTGGGCTCTAGCTTTTACCCAGCTCCGGGCCCCTTTGCATTCTCATACATAAGGATGCTCACTGAACTGAATAGTATCCATGCATTTTGAATTTAGGCGGACAGTTTCCACTGAATGTGAACAAACTTTTTACAAGTGTGTGAAAACTTTATGAAATGTTTATGGCTTCTCATTACTGAGAAATGTCTGGCCTAGAACCTTCCATGTGCAGTTCCAATATAATGAAGCACTTGAAGGAAAATCAAGGAAGGACTCTGTCCTGCCTTTGTTCTTAGCAGCTGGGGCATTTCACCAGGATTCTGATGCTATGGATAAAGCCTTCTCAGACATTCGCACTGACATTTCATCTCAAGTGTCTGTAAGCCAGAACTGTTTGGGTAACTCTCTTAGTTTTACATGTCATTTTGTAGTGTAAACACAGCCTCAGTTTTTCCATCTACAAAATGCAAATAACGGTTTGCCAGAACTGTGGCGTCCTGAAGAGCAATGACACTGTCTGCAGGAACACCTACAGCAACTCAGAATAAACTGGCTGGTCACAGACATGCCAAAAGCTACTTATTACATTGCTGATTCTGAGACCTTGCATAATTTCACCCCTTTCCTACCACAGCAAAGGCAATGTACAATTTCCTGGTTAAAATAACCCCTATTCCAAAAGAGAGAGAGAGAGATAGAGAGAGAAACCAAAGAGGAAAAAAATCCCACACACTATGAATGTGCTAGGACCTCATCCAAGGTGATCATTATCTCTCTACGGTTGGGGAACAGACTCCCATATCCTGTGTGGCATTTTACATTAACATCTTTAAGCCTGAAGGCAGATTTACTAATATCCAAATTCACGCTGTCTCAATAGGAGAATTTCAGTAGGTATCAAAGCTTTGCTCTGAATGGCCTTCCAGTGCAGGGCAATGCTCCAAGAGGGCACAAAAATGCCTTTATCCAAATGTATAAGAACTGCTAATGGAAAGCATTAATGGAAAGATTAAAACATTTTTTTCATTAAAAATAATGGCTTAATCGTCTGCTAAAAATCACTGCACAACGCCAGCATGTGATCAGCAGAGGCTTAAAAACAACCAGGGCAAACCTTGAATGGTTATTATCATTGTCAGTTCTGAAGTAAAGTTGAAAGCATGGTTCATAAGAAAGATAGCCTGAAACAAACAAACAAAACCCATCCCAATCATGGAGATTTTTTTCTATAGCTTTAATTGGGAGAGAACTTATGCTAATTTTATTTTAATAAAATTGTTTTCTCTTCCATCCTTTCAGAGAAGTGTGAGGGATTTCTTGGAAATTCAAATACCACACCAGTACACAGAATTCCCACAGTGATCTTTATAGCACACAGCAGATATGCTATAAACACGTGCGAGTCACATAACTGGCTGGGCCTCAGTCCATACTTTGGCTTCCATGGGCTACAGAAGGTTGCCCACACAGCTGAGCTGTTCCTAGGGGATCCGGCAGAGGGCAGACACACACAGCCACAGCTAAGAGGGACTATTCTTCCTCAATGTTTCATTCACAGCATTGGCTCACTGCTTAAGCTATGCTACTCAGCCTTGCTTGGGAACACTTAAGGACTCCTCTTGAGACCTCTGAGTGGGGACACTTGATGAACTGGCCAGCCAGTCCTCACTGGACTGGAAGGTACCACCTGCTGTAAAGGGTCTCACTGGTATGCCCAGGAGACGGTGGTGTGGAATTTCCCATTCTTCAGAAACACACTTGTCAAAATATACAATGGCCACGAGGTCCTACAACAAGCCCCTCAGGGTGAGCCGGCCGTCTGGTAATCACGTTAATTCAGGTGGGTTACAACCACAAGCATGGCCAGGCTAGAGCAGCATGGAATGCCACCAAGACTGCACTAGGGTGAAAAAGAAAGTACTTTATTACAGATTCAGAACTCAGGCACTTCCTGGCATGCTGCATTTCTATTAATATAAATATAGTTTATAGGTTACTGATTCATTTAAAATACTAACTCACACAGGTTACTATTTATAGGTTTTATACAAAGAGTATTACAGGAACAAAATCTAGCCACCTCCAGTCCTAGCTGTTCACATGCCATGCATTCTAAGCTTAATATATCCAATCACATAGACTATGTGGACTTGTTGTCGTGGGATGAAGATCTTGGACTTGGAAAAGCTCAGTGGACGTCCCAGCAGGGTGTCAGCCACCTGTCCCTAACAGAGATAACAGGCAAACACTGGTCAAGTGAGGGTGAGCATCTGTGTGAGGCGGTGTGGGATCACTGAACTGGGGAAGACATGGCCGGGAGGGGAGTTAGGGTGGGTGAGTGACTCGTGTGGGGACCAGCGGGGGGTGTGGTGCGATGGCAACCGGCCGGGCGTCGGAACATCAGCCTGGCACCGTGTCAGCTGTGTCACCTTGGAAAGTCACTTCTCCTTTCTGCGGGGCCTCAGTTTTCTCATTTGTAAAACAGTCAAGGGTCCGGGGACCTCATGGAGACCCTTCGCCGGAGAGAGCCTGTGGAAACAGGCTGTCTCGGGAGCTGTCGGCTAGGGGGGTAAACCTCCTCTCACCACTCATTGGCTCAGAAATGGAGAACAGCACTCCAAACACGTGTGAACTTGGTGAAAGTTGAGAGAAGGATGAAGAGAGAGAGAGAACGGATATAAAATATGAGTAAGGGTTGCTTTAACTTGAATAGCCTTAGACTTTTTAGTGCCCTGAATAGAAGCAGGGAAGAAATGGTTAGTATTTACTGGAATTTATATTTTTAGGTCATTGAGTGTTAAGGACAAACTTCAATGGTCTCATATAGAAAAATCTTACTTACATAATCTATTTCTACCCACAGCTTTAGCTGCTCTGTTTCTGAAGTTAAATCCCACCAAACACTTGGCTTTAGAATGCTAACTGCCTTTAGCCATTAAAGCAAGGTCAGCAGGCCTTGGTGGGCCAGGCTGTATTTGCACCTTCTAAATGCAAACTAGATGCCACCAAACAGCTTAAAGAATGAGAGACAGCACGTGACCGGAAGGACACAGGACAGCCGTGGACAGTGAGGGCACGCACCTGTGGGAATGAAGGCCGCGGGCTGCTGCAGCTGTGCACTGGTCAGAGCCTGCTGGTAGTGCAAGACGCTGGGGTTGAAGACTGTGCTGGCACCGTTGCTCTTTTCAAGTGCTTGTCTCTTTGGTAAAGGATGAAGGGCACCAGGAGGAAAGGCCTAGAGGGGAAGAATTTCACAGGCTGTGTCCAACTTAAAGCAAACGTGCATTCCATGTCCACAGAGATCATCAATTGCAACATTCTTCCTTTCTTTCTTTCTTTAAAAATGACAGCTAAGGAGATGCCTTTGCCATGCACCTTAATTTAAACAGCGGCAATGTTGAATGAGTGAGAATTTGTTATTGAGAGCGGAAGCATGAATTCTGTAACCCAAAACAGTAGCATCTCAACTAAGGAAGAGAAAACTATCAAGCAACAACAACGGAAAAAAATGGCTTCAGCTTTTAAAACAGGCTAAACTACTCTAAGGGGAAGAAAAGAGCATTTGCGTTATTATTAATATCTATTCTTTAGCTGATGGCAAATTCTTGAATTTAAAGGTTAATAAGAATTACAATGAGCATTTTTCTGAGCCACATAATATAAATTTTGCTTCACTCTTTTGGAAAAGGTATTAAAATTTTGTTAGATTTAATTTATTTCCCAGATTACATATGCAAATGAGATGACTAAACACCTTATTGAATTTCCTCCATTTTAAAATTAATAATAATGATTGGCTGCAACCAGTATTTTACATACAAATCTCAGCTGGTTCTCTGAAAAGCTACATGCAAAGCGAAAGGTGAAAGGTCAAAGTACCAGGTCTACAGTTGCTTCGAGAGGTCGCTTCAGTGCTTTGGCAGTCGACTGAGTCTTTTAATAACAGGCAGCGAGCACATGATGGCAGTGGGCCAATGGGATTCAAGCGAATTAACATACAGGTAAACAGCAAGCAGAGGTGCATCATGGGAACGGCATTGCATTGTGGATAGGTGAGAAGGAAAAAAATATTCTGAATGCAATATACAACATACAAAACACTAGGCATGCACAACAACAAAAATGTTCTCTAAAGAAATGAACATTACACCTTAAATTAGTATTGAAGCAAAAATGCATCTACTATACCTTAGTTAAAAGCATATAAGAGAGTAAAATATAGATGTTTGAAATTCAGGAAAGTTAATTAAAACAGCAGCTTGCATACACACCATAAGCACTTTTTATATTGCTTCAGGGGGAAATGCAAAACTTTAAGGGCTGTAGGGCTGAGAACATCTGATAAGTTAGTCCAGATATAAAATAACAAGGAGATCAGATACATCCCAAGTTGAAACTCTTCATGTAGATACGTTTTAATTCAGATTAGCCCAACAAAATGAAGCGGCAAACTGAGACAAAAAAAATTCAGGCAAAAAATATTCAAACACAAGATTATTTAGGCAAAACTGGGTTTGGGTCGTTATTTTTTGGCTGAATCACTTGGGTAATTGTCTCAGTTCTTCTCTTCACTCTGCTAGTGTGGATCTTTTCATGTGGATTAATGTCCCAAACCTGGCACAATTTAAATTCAAATAGGAATTTTCCAAAATTTTCACTTTTACTGTATTCCCAAGTACCAACTTATCATCCGTTCTGTCTCAACTACATTTGAAATTATAATTTATTTCAAACAACTTACCGGATTATACTAAGAAAGTACCTTAGAGAGGCGCCTCATGTCCGTCAGTGTTAAGGTAGTTTCTCTTTGGTAATAAATACTATTTGTACTTTTAGCTATGATCAGTGATCAAACTGGTTAACAAGTGTGACTTTTGCTAGAGCAAGCAGCTGAAGTAGCAGAGAGCTGCTTTCGGACAAGGGGAACCTTTAACTTATAACCATACTTTTGGGAAGATAGTTTCATTTAAACAACCAAGGTAGTATTGGATATGGATGGATTTAGACCACAATGAAAAATTTTCTTCTTTTTGGTAAATTGTTAAAAGGTAGAAAAATTCTATGATAGAATTCTGTCAAAATAAAGAGATCCAGGGAGCAGTTTCAATGCAAACGGGAACAATGAAATATCCCCCTTTTATGGCACAATAGGTAAATCCCCAAGGTTTGTCTGATAGAATTCACAGTCTCAAGTTCTTTGGGAGAGCTGTTTTGCCCTCAGGATGGGAACCATTAATGATATTTTGTTTGGCAAATGCAAGGTTGCTCATCATTCGATGATTCAAGATAAAAAAAAAATGTGAGAGAAGATAGTTTAGGAGCTATGGCACTTGGAGAATAAAAAATAAAGTGGAAAGAACTGTGGACAGAGAATGGCCAGCAGGGAATAGAATGTTCTGGAAGGCAGTTTGGATAAAGGTCACCAAATAAGAGGAAATTGATTTTTTTCCCTCAAAATAAAACTGAATATTGAAAATAAAACAACCCAAGCTCCTACATATTCCTTTTGTTCTGTTTTTGAGACACAGTCTCATTTTGTAGTCCAGACTGGTCTTGAACTCACAGTAATTCTCCTGCCTCAGCCTCCAGAATGCTAGGATTACAAGCATGGGCCACAACGCCTAGCTAGCAACTCCTGGATATTATGAAATGTAAATTCAATGTCATGAAACTTTCATGATTCCATTTGGGTTAAAATCCTTCATCCCTGGACAGCTTCACAGTGTTAACTAATGCAGGGTCTTTTCTTCCATGTATTTGTTTATGTGTGTGCACCTGTATGCTTATGCAAGGTGGCACACGTGAAGAGTCAGAGGATGTCCTGTGGAAGATGGCTGTCCTCCACTACATGGGTCCTAGAATGGCACTCAGGTCATCAGACTTGGCTGTCACTGACGCCTCCCTGGGCCTTCTTGTGGTTTCTGAGCCCTGACTAATCTTGAGTCACTAGACAGGGCTATGAGGCTGTTCTGCCAGACAACACTGGAAATGCTCATCAGCAGACAGAGTCCAAAATCATCCTGCCCTTAACCTTCAGCCTCCGGCTCCCCACTTTCCCAGGCCTTGGGGTTAGGAGATGAATTTCCTGGTGGGTAGGTACGCAAGAACACAATGTTGACTTAACCCTTTGGTGGGCTCTCCAAGCAGAATAAATAATGTGAAGTATTTTTTTTACAGCGGTTATATGGAAGTTTAATGGTCATTTTTCTTAGGTTGTCAAGACTTAATTTTGAACATAACTTAGGAGTTGCTGACAGGTGAGGAGAGTGACATTTCTCCTTTTCCTACTGCACAGTACATTTCTTTTATTAGATTCAATTATCTGCTAAGCTACATTGAGGTTTTCATACACATCAGGCTCCATGTACATCATAATGTACAGCCCATACTTAGAGTGCTTTTTACAGTCTGTGCGGATGACTGATCATGTCACCACAGGCTTTGCGGCACGCAGGTGCTGACACTGACTGCTGGCATGTTCACCTGCACTGACTGACTGACCTTCAGGCTTAGGCCTGACCTGAGGGATGGAGGAGAACTGGTGCCTGTTCCGCACCAGGTACGTAAGTCTCCTGCATGCCACACACACGGGCTCTATTCTTGCTGTCCTTGCCCTTGCCCCGTATTACTGTCCTTGACAGCCCAGGTCTGAATGATGGACAACAAAGCACATGTGAAGCCGAGTCCAGGAACCATTGCACAGCAGGTCGGGGTGAGGAAGAACAATCATCCAGGCCAGCATTACAGTCGAGGACAAAACCCAGGAGTCAAGAGACCCCTGCAAAACCAACAAGAAGTGCGGCTTCACT
>CM053745.1:60832396-60877739 GCA_028658305.1 Pachyuromys duprasi | reverse complement strand
TTCAAATTCACCATGTAGTAGAGGCTGGCCTTGAATGCTAGTCCCCAAGCCTCTACCTCCCTAGTGATGGGGTCAGCACACTGGGTTGGTCCGGCTTCTGACCTGAGCTATAGGCACCTCAGAGTTGAATCAGGTGTGCAGGGTACAGCTGACGTCATTTCCGTTATGCAGTAGACCCGACACTGACCTGTTAAGGCCATTTGTGCAGAGCAGGCACCTTGTCTACAAATCCTGTTGGGAAGGACCTTTTGTTCCCAACTCTCTCTCTCTCTCTCTCTCTCTCTCTCTCTCTCTCTCTCTCTCTCGTGCGCGTGCGGTCTTCTCTGTCATACTTTGAGCACCGAAGCTCGCTCTGCCCAAGCAAAAACACCTCTATTCTCAGAACAGATCTCAGTAGCACAGGCTAGCCTGAAGTTTCCCAAGCAATGGTAGCTAGAGTTTATATTCTCTTCATCTAGAGAACCATACACTTTAAATAGAAGCTGAGTGAAAAAAATGTATTTTTGAAAATATTTGTAATTTGACATTCTGAATTCTAAAACATTTGCCAGGGACTAGGCAGTAAACATTTCTTGCCCTCAAGATTTACCTGGCTACTATTTAAATGAATGCACACTGGAAGGACATCCCTTAGTAGATCTGTATTCTAAGCACACATCGATTACCTAACAATTCTAATCAATAATGCAATTATTGATTCTGAGAATCTTTACACAGCCTTATGCATGCTCTGACTATCAGAGGGATCATGAGGCACGACTAGTAGGAAAATCCTTGGCTCTGATTAAAGAAAAACCTTTCTTCAACAAAGTCCAGGAGGATCTCCTTGATGCAAATGTAGAAATGTGTGCGCACAATTGATCCTTTTGAATTTTATAGAACATTTGGATTTTCACTAAAGACAATATATCAGCATCCGAGTTAACTCGGCCTACAGTTTCTCCAGCTTACTAACAAACCCGCTAAGAGCAGCGAGGAGCTGCCAGCCTTCACACCTGTCTACACAGCTGAGAGCTGGCGTCCTGTTGCTGCCACGCTCCCGGAGGGCTCCTGCTTCCCTGACTATTGGGCTTCTGAGCATTTCTAGAACTTTCTGGAGTCCAGGAAGGATTACCGCTGCTGTGCACATAGGAAGAGCACAGGAGTGCACCAGGGTAAGACCAAGAGCCCACTCCACGGCTTCCGTTCTGATGGCACCCACATTCTGTTGGTTGATGTTTATTTAGTGCTTTGAGATTCTGTTAGCCCACACTGACCAGGAACTTCCCTGTAGCCCAGTCTGGCCTTGAATTGTGGCACACTTCTTACTCCACTTCCCTCCTGTTGGGGTTATAGACACAGGCTACCATGTCTAGCTTAATATTTTCTTCTTATTCACAGAACCCAAGCAGCTGACTCTTGTTTATATTACAGTTATCTTGACTTTGGGCTAATTTCCTTTATTCTTGGCACTGATTTCACAGCACAGAATTGTGGCTACACAGGTCTGCAGCAGTGGTGCATGCAGGTGTATGAGGATTTTCTGTGGGCTGACATTATTTCATGGGCATTCATCCACTCTCACAGACACACACTGCTTCCACCAATGCGCCTCCAAACACAAACATAACTGAGATACCTCCAGTTTATCAGTCCTGAGAAGTTTCTGAGTTGCAGTTGAGCCCGGGACAGTGACGGGTGGACTTCCGGGAACAATGACAGGTGTGGTGGGCAGGACCTCTGTCGGCACCAGCCCGACTCCCGGGGTGACGGGCGCTAGGTAAGGAGCAAAGCTAATAGCCGCATTTGTCCCTATGGTGGGACCTACAGGAAAAGTGGGCTGTCAGAGGGAAACAACACAGAAAGACGTTTCAGTACCAAAGTTACCAACAAGTGCCTACAGTCCTGGCTGAGAAGAATCACAGCATGGGTTGATAGCACAATTATTTTTAAGAGTTCCATCTAATATATATCCAAATAATACTCTTTCAGAAAAGATGTGATGCACACTTAGACAACAAACCTTATTTTACATTTATTTATTTTAAAGTTTCAATATACAGCCCAGGGTGGGTGACCAATTATGTAACTCCTGCTTGCCTGGAACTCAGCAATCCTTCTCCAAGTGCTGAGATTATGGATGTGAGTTATCATTTTTTTCCTTTGAAGAACCACTGTTCACACGGTCTCAGAAGATTTTTCAAAGAATAAATCGTACCCTGCACTGGGCTAATGGCTCTTATCTGTTTGCTGGTTTTCAGGTATGGATTTTTTTTTCTTTTTTGAAGTGTTGGGGCTTGAACCCAAGATCTCATATGTGGCAGGCAAGTGCTCTTCCACTGAGATATACACCCAGACTTACAGACAATTCTGTAGCCCATTTGTTTTCAAATATTTCCAGTCACATCCTGATGTGGCTTTCTAGCACTGCGCCTTGTTGCCATGTGTGACGATATCTCTCTACTTTTACATCGCCGGTAACATTTTTGTTGTCTGTTTGACACACAGGGAAACTAACAGGCTGCATTAGTAAATGTGTTGTCCTTTAGGACAAGAGAGCAATGTCTCTTATGAATGACCATGTTGGGAAACAGCATGTCATTGAGTTTGTGCAGAGATTTCAGAGGCTGCAAAGCCTTCACAGAAGTGGCTGATTGCGGAAGGAGGCAATTCTAACAGCCTGGAGGAATGCTGGGTAGTTCTCCCACAAGGAGTTCTTACATCTTTATGGTTCAGAAATAATGTTTGCTTTGGGAGAAATTGTAACATGTGCTCTGCACACTGAAGATGGAGAGCGGTTTAATATGTTTTCTTCCTTGACTTTCTTCAGAATTTTCCATGGATGTCATGCGTTACCCATTGGAGTCGTAATTATATAACGGTGTGGCTTTTTAGTAACTGTTGCTTTTGTAATTCAGTAGTATTGAAAAAATCAAATAACCCAATAGTATAAGGACTACGTTATGCTAAGATTAAAAATATCAACCTTGAAAGGCCACACACATTAGTGATTCAATGGACCCGTTGTATCTGAACTGCCTTGGGGGAGGATGGTTGTGGATTTTTAAAATGGTAAAGGCTGGTGCAATAAATAAGTCTTGGCAGGCACCTTCAGATTCTCATTTAAAAGACGCACTATGTGAGGAATGTGTGGTCAAATTTGGGGAGCACTTGCATAAATGAGAAATGAAAATGGGTATTGTATTTGTATCACATGATTCTATTCATAGAGGAATTAACAAAGCAAGCATTTAGAAGAGAACTCCCCTGCGCATCTCCAATTTGATTTTTATGGATGTAGAGATGTATTTTGCCTTTATTTATTTACACACATCTGTGCATGTACCTCTTTCTCCGTGTATGAAGGTGACCGTGAGGCTAGGGTGGGAATCACATATCCCTGGAGTGCCGGTTCCCATAGCTGTAAGCTGCCCAGCACCAGTGCTAGCAGACAAGCCCGATCCTTCGGAAAACCAGCCAACTCTCAACTGCTGAACCATCTCTCTAGCCCCACCCCCTTTAAATGCATGTAGAATCCCAATCTCTTCTTCCCACACATAAACACGGTATTAACTGCACACTGACCCTTGACTATCTGTATGTGAGACCGTCAAGATGTATTTTCCAAACAAAGTCCCTTTTGATACTAACATGCTCTTCCAATAAAATGTCAAATTGTGCCTTCAGAACTATGTTGGCTGTTAATCAATGTAAGGATCTGACTATATTCGGTGTGTGTTATGGATGGTGGAGATGGCATTGCACTAAGACAGTATCATCTAGAATACAAAATTATGGGCATCAGATGTTGAGAGAAGTATGTCAAGCCCAGTCCTTTTCCACTTATTTTTGTTTCCTGAAGAGGAAATTACCTTCTTTGGGTTTTAAGTTTTCTCATCTGCGGTGGACAAGTAAAATCACTGAAAGGGTCAGCTAAACAAATGGCTTTTCTACCATTTCCCATTGTTCAGACTGTTATCATCAGTAGTATAAATATTCATATTGTTACAGTCTCTGTCTCAAATTATCTAGTGTTTCTCTAGCATGAATAAAATCAGACCAGCAATACACTCAACGTATGTATAAAGTGAAATTTTACTGTAGCAAACACCTTGTCTTCATTCTTTAAAATGTATGTTGGAAAGATACCTTTTGTCATGGGAAACTCACAAGTTCATAAGCCTTATCAAGGCAGATTCAATCAGATGTAAGACAGTTTCGTTTTTGTACACAGAGTGTTTCTCACTGAAGCTGATGAGTGGAAAAGTCCACCTGTGGTCATTTGCTAAGATGATAATATGTTCAAAGCATTGTCACACGCTGTCTTCTTTAGTCTTCCCAAACTAACCCATGAGAAGCACGCAGAGCAGGGACAGGGACAGCTCTGCAGGTCAAAGGGCAGATCCTGAAAGGATGAGCCAGAATCAGGGCTGCTGAGCGTGAGCCAAAACCAAGGCTCCCAGTATGGGCTCATGGCCCCTCTGGTGATTCCACGGATTGTGTCAGTCATGTCTTAGAACAGAGAATGGGGGGGGGATCAATATACCACATCCACGTGTCTTTGGAGCATTGAGAGAGAGAGAGCAGTGTGTGTCCTTCCAGCGGCTTGCGCCTTCTGTGGATAGGTGTGTGAGTCTGCCCTGACTAGGTGTGTGAGTCTGCCCTGACTAGCTGTGTCTGCAGCAATCCTGGACTAAAATGAAACTCCTGAGACACGGAACATGTCAGCCCCGGATCACGGTGTCTCTGCTCAGTTCTCCAGAGCAGCTGAGACATGCGTGGCGCTGTCTCTGTGGAGGCCTCCACGCTCAGGAGCACGCCAGCCCCAGCCTTCACGACAAGGCTGTCATTTCTGCAAGGCACTGCTGCCAAGGGTTCTCGGACACTATCCATTTGGTGCCTGTCAGCTCTGCGTGCTGATCTGCAGCTGACGAGGCCTGAGGGCAAGAGCCACAGACCGGTCCTGAGGAAAATCTCTTCCGAAGGGCTGCACTTTCAGTCTTTTCTCCCCTGTTTTCTTAGCACACTACACCCATAGCTCCCAGGCAACCAGAGCGGGATGGAGAGTGGAGGTCATAGGACTCCATGGGCCGAAGTCAAGACTGAAATTTTAATCCACTGTCCCCAGTGACATGGGGAACATTTAGAGCCTTTAGGTACTTGGGGAGAGGGGTGGGCAAAACAACAATAAGAGAAAGTGTTGGGGCTGAAAGACGAAGTGGGAGTAAAGGGTGGAGAAGGGGGACTCAGCCAAAATGAAATGCTTGATTTCTAAGCTAAAAATAAAATCAAGGGGGTTATAAAATCCTGGTTAGGCTTTAAAAGCCCCTGCTCATGCTTACACAGGAGACCTTGGAGGCCAGCAAGAGCAGAAACCAGGACTTTGGAAGGACAGTGCTTTAGAAACGTGCTGAAATCCAGGCTAGTGGAGGCTCGGATCAGGGAGATGGGAAGCAGAGAGGCCCACGGTGTTGAAGGCAGGGAGGAAAGGGCCTGAGAGGACCCGCAAGCTTAAGCAAAACATACAGCCAGGCTTTGCTGCAAGCTCCTCCTGTTGATGGTCCCATTTACTGAACTGGGGATGCAGCAGAGTCAAGACCTCCATCTTGATTATGTTCTTGCAGGAAAACTTAAAGTGAGTTTAGACAAAGACGGTCTATGAGCCTGGGGAGATGTTTGGAGCCTGACGATGTGAACGCACATTGGGGTTCTTAAACTGAAAAAAAATCGGCTTTTGGTATGGATTGGGTTACCAAAAAGAGAGTAAATGGAAGGAAGTATTTATTCTGGAGCCCTCAACATGGAGTTGAGAAGCATGAGTTAGGCAAAGGAGACAGAGGTCACAGGGGAAGGCTGTTCACCAGGAAGAGACACTGCTTCTGTGCCCTGAGAGCTCACAGGAGGCCCCACATGCTGACCCGCATGACTTTGTTCATGAGGTTGGCAGTAGTTTTTGCTTCTTTGGTTGTCAGTGTGTCTGTTGCTGAGTTGATGGTAGCCGCACTCATCCTGTCGGAGTGCACAGGGCTGGACATCCAACATCAATCACGCTGGGCTGTGAGCAGGGTACTGACAGGGCTCTCTGGAGAATACACTCCTTGTCTCTTCCATGTCCTGGTGCTGTTGGCTTTTCTCGGCTTGTGGTCTCGGCAAGCCTGCCTGTGTGGACAGGTGGCCTTTCCGTGCTACCCCTCCTTGCCCCCTTTGCCAGCCTCTTCTAAGGATACCTGTGGACGTCACTGGCTCTGAGAGACCCTCACCATCTGTAAACTCTAACCACAATTGCAAAGACCCTGCTTGTGCCACGGTGTGCGCTTGTGTGCTCTGTGTCGTGACACGTAGAGAAAGCAACTCAGGATCACTCTGTAGTAAACTAACCAGGACGCAAGTTCATTTCTAAAATTCTGATGAAATTTGTTGGAAGAGCAGCTGAATGTCAGACTCAGCATGTTCCGCCACTGAAAACATCTTGAGATTTAAGGACGAGCCCTGGAACATTTACCACTCCTTGATCAGAGCCGAGTGGCGACTGACATTAACTCCTAATTAATATTTGAGGCAAATTCATAAATGTCACTCTCAGAAACAATACCACTAATATTCAATGACATGAGGAGATCTTTCACATTAAAATGAACATGACCAAGTACAAGGGTCAATTCTTATTAATTCTAAATAAACAGCAAGTGTATAGTTTGAATGACTGAGATACATAACTCTGTTGTTGTATCGACCTGGCTCATATTAAATTTACTGCCATAGACATTATTTAATATGTATAAGTACATTATTTTTAACTTTTAGGTAATTTAATAAAATAATATGTAAGTGCGCATCAAATATGAGTCGTAAATTATGCATGTGCACAGTTTTAAATAGAGCGGATGAGATGGCCAGTGTCCGGCTGAACTGTATTGTACTGTCTGCATCTGGGATAGCTCTCTCCGACGCTGTGTGATGACGTATTTGATACCTCTTTCCTTCAGGCAACCTTTTCTTGTGTAATATCTTCCCATCTCTGTCTGACTCTTACTCAGCCCTGTTCACACAAATGTCTATCTCAAAAGGCTTCATCTGTCTTACCTTGGAATCATCTGCATTTTTTTCCTCCACTCTGGACAAAGCTGAATCCCAGAGTCAGTTTCTGCCTGGCGGCTAGCAGAACTGCTAAAAGCTGGCTGGAGTCTCTCCACTGTTCTTGCCATCCTACCCTTCCCAGCCCCTCATAGGAGCACACCAGAGAAAACGGTCCTCACTGATAGCTACCCCTTTAATTTAGCTGTGCTCATTCACACAGACTTTTATGACAATAGACTGATTTTTATAGAATGGTCTTTTGTGGACGTTTACTCGTGTTGGCTCTTTAAAAAATTAGCTTGTTTCTGACAAATACTTCACACTGTAAGTGAAACCTGCTGATGTCAAAGGCACTCCCTTCTTCCCTCGGCCCCCAGCTCTGAAGCAGTTTCTAGACCTTTAAGGAGGCAGTCTCAAACACTGACATCAGGAGAAAAGCATCACACAATCCATATTCATACGCGGCTCCCTGGGGCCTGGAATCTGTGGCACCCCTTGCCGGCGTGGGAGACCCAGAAGGCCGAGTGGCTCGGCCGTTCCTGGTGCTGCTGCCTGTGCTGCCCACCCTGACACGGCTGCTGCCCGCTTCTGGCAGAAGCACGACACAAAGGACCCTGGCTAGTGACCTAGCTCAAGTTCAACTCATTAGCTGTATGATACTGGCGAGCTCACTTTCCTCACCCTTAAAGAGACACCTCCAACCCGCACGAAGCATCTGTGACACAGAGCTCTCACACAGAGCTAACATCCGGAACTCTATAGAAAATGAGGACCAGTTTCCACATGAAGATGGTCTGAAATCCAGAGTTGGCTGATAAGGAAGAGGCTGGCTTGGTGTATGCTTCCCCGACACCGATGACATGTGGCCCTAGACTCATTTCCACACATGTATCTTTCCACTTAAATTAAGAGAAACACACAGTCGAGCTCAGCATCCACGGAGCTTCAGAGCTATCCGCTCTGTCTGTAACCACGGTGACGGAGTGTGGGGAGGTCATTCTCGGTCACCGTGGCACTCCCTGTCCCGGCCCTGCGCCATGCAGCCCGTCCTTAGCACACTCACCACAGGATGAAGCGGGCTTCCTGGAAACATGAACTGCATCTGCTGGGCAAGCATGGCCGCTGCGGTCTTCTGCTGGATCAAATTGTTCCTCCCGTTAATTTCTAGCTGAGTTTTTAAGTGTGTCGGAGGATGGAGATACTTGCAGTTCTCTCTGGAGCAGCGGCCCTGCAACACCAACAGTTTGGGGTTAGGATGACGGCAGAGCCAGCAAGGTCCTTATCTTCCAAGGCAAGGCCAGAGTGTGTGTATGTGTGTCTATGTGTGTCTGTGTAAGTGCACACGTGTGTGTATGTGTGCACACATGTGTGTATAGGTGTGCATGTATGTGTGTGCCTGTGTGTGCCTGTGCATGTGCACATGTGTGTTAGAGAGGATGAACACAATAAAATGTTGCATGATTATCAAGGTCCTTTTCCTTCCCTTCCACCTCACTCTATCGTCCCTTCCCTCTGTTTACGTTAAACCCAGACAACCCATTTCTGAGAGACGACCACCGAGAGCAAGGAGGAAGGCCTGACAATCAGAAGAGCATGCCTATCTTAACCCAAGAAGCCTTGAACTTGCTGTACATTGTGAGCGATATGAACATATGAACAGTCGGCTACCACACATGTGCAGTAAAGACAGGAGTAAGAGTTTTAAGTGTGTTTTCCAGACTGGCCAAAGACGTCAGTTTGCACTGCTGCTGAGGCAGTGGGGACGGACTTCCGGAAGTGCTTACTGACACTCACTGGTGGGGGGTGAGCACATACAAGTCTGGTACACAAACAAAGCTGCCACCCATTCTTCACCCTTCCCCATGGCAGGAGACTGACGTTATGCCAAGGGTGACGGTGAGGAGTGTTCACGGCTAGGCCATCTTTTGGACATGGAAACCGGTAAAATGAGGAAAAGCATTAGGTGACAGGTGTGTGTCCAGGCAGAGTTGAAAAGTAATTGCATATGGAATTGCAAAATTCCAAAGTGTGCAAAACCACCAATCATATGAGAATTACACTACGTGTGAGTTATACAGTTTCCAGAGAAAGCACAGCAGACTGTTGCTAGTCAACTGGACTATCAGCATTCCCTAAGGAATTAGTCTATCTGTAACTGGGCAAAAAGACCATGGGTTTGTTTATCAGATAAGAATCCAGGTGAGCCTGGGAGAGCTGGAGAGCGGATGTGTTTCCAGCCGTTCTGCCACATAACATCTGGAGCTCTCTCCACTTTCACTAACTCCAGCTGCAATCCTGGCACCTCTCGTTTCTCCTCTCATGAGAATTTCCCCTCGAAGCCATGGCGACGGGCAGACCCGAGTCCCAGGCTCAGTCCTGGGATGGTCTGTGCCATCAACCCATGTCACCCAGAGGCTTAACTCAACAGTGTGAGCCTCACTGTCTTGGGGAAGACATGGAAAGGAATTGATATCTCGTGAGTCCTTAGCAGGAGCAACATGAGACTCTTAGCCTCAAGTTCTTGTTTTGGGTTTCCTATTCAGCTTCCTGTATGCAGATAGACATCAGAAGGCCATGCCAATGTCAATGACATCAGGGAAGCTGGAGCAGCTGCTGGGCTCTAACGGAACATCCCCGCCCACTCTGAGTCTCTGCAAATCTGCTTTTCATTGTTTTTGTCTTCACTCCTTAATCTTAGTTATCCGCAAGGCCTCATGACTTCCCAGGGTCCCACCGTTCCTATGAATTTATTTCAGTCATCTTTTACTTTATATCTCTATCTTTTCTCTCTTGACAATCCCCCAGCCTCCTGGTTTGTTCAAATTTAATCTCCAGGAGAGCATTCAGATGGCCTTCACCTCAGCAGTAGCCAGTCAGGGAGTCAGCTGATGTCAGGTGTCCAGATGAATTCTGTCACCTGTGAAGGAAGAATCAGAAACACAGCCACCTCCCATGACCTCGGGTGCAACAAAGGGCATTTCTCATATAAAACTAAAGGCACCCTGTTGACCTCAGCCCCAACTCCTCAGCTGTACACATAGCACTTGGCACACAACACCCAAGAAACTTCAGAACACGCACGGGTGGCTCTGCTGCACAGACCTAGGGGTGGGTGGAAAGTGGCAGCTTGAAGAAGCAGAATTCTCAGAGGGGTAAAATCAACAGAGTGTCCACAATGCATCAGGATGGTAGGCTGTTCAGGATGTAATTATCGTTTTGATCACTGATCTTATAATTTGATATTTTGCTGCTGCTCATACAGATTTCAACTGGCTGGAAAATACGGTTTTCTTGCTAATGCTGCTATTCATTCTTACAAGCAGAACCCTGGGAGAACTATATTAACCATTTTTCTGGTGATAGAACATGGTTTATAAAGGAATCTTTCTTTTCATGAGGATTAATCCAATTTCCCACTGTCCTCACTTATATACTCTCTGAGTACAGAATACTATTGATCATCAATGTGCCAGGCCATTTATCTGTGGTTATCTCATTTTCTCCTCATATCAGCGGGGATGGTAACCTACTTCACCGGAGAGTGCATGGGATCTGAAGAACACAATGGTACTTCCGTCACCTCTCTGTAAGGGGTGGTGCTGAACTTAAATCCAGGTCTCACTCCGCTGATTCTACCACTTCACTGAGATATTTGTCAACAATAGCTAAAATCCAGGAGAGACAGAAACTTAGCACTACCTGCCACAGAACAATAGGATGCAGAACGAAAGCTAAGTACACTGAAGACCTGGAGCTGAGAGACAGGCCAGCATCAATGACAGCAGGGTCTGTGCCCTGGAGCAGGGCTCAGTAAACATGCATGTGGGCTCAGAGCTCAGCATCTCCCCTTCCCACCGGTGTGACAGGGAGTGAAGTGACTGATTATTTTCTTCTTCTAATGACTACGTCCTCCTCTTAGCACGGTTATGCTGCTAAATAAATTAAGAGGAGGATAAAGTTCACAGAGCTGTCTGGCATGCAGGAAGTTCTGAGAAGTATAACGAGCATGAAAGCAAAACGTGTGTGTGTGTGTGTGTGTGTGTGTGTGTGTGTGTGTGGTATGTTTAAAGTGTGAGATCCCAGATTTACTATCTGATTAGCTCTTTGCTTCCCCTGCGGGATAAACTCTCACATCAAAGCATGCTAAGCACCTATTAATTGTTATTATTCAAATGTCATATTTGGAGTCCTCTTCAGTTCTACAGAGTATTTTTGCAACTACCCCTCAATAAACCAACAGCCTGAACCCCAGTCTGTCTGGCATCAGTGTTTTAAGGAATTTTGTCTGTGGATATCTGAGGAATTATAATTCAAGCACTGTGAGCTCTAGGAAATGGAATTTCAGGAAGACACCCTATAAGACTCCAAAATCTTAGAGGAAATCCTACTGTCAAAATATAATGAGCTACCTGACACAGTAAACAATTCGTAGAAAAATTCTTGTGAAAGCCCAAGATATCTCAGGACATGCATTCTGGCACAAAAAGCTGTTGACTATCAAAGCAGGCTGTCATAGCTGACTGGGGAGGAGTGTCAGTGTGAAGACTCAAACGTATCTCGTATCTCTCTAGACCACCATGAAACAAAACCGAGGTGTCAGACACACAGTCTCAGGAGGTTAGCCCAAGAAATAAAGACAAAAATGTAGAATGTTTCCCTGTGGCTGCTAGGGCTTGTTTCCAGTTTGCCTTGTTAAAGTGTCTCTTCTCTTTTACTTCTTGGTAGAGGTATTTCTCAGGGGTTGCAGGAAGCGAGGAGCAGCCTGGACGGTTGTGGGGAATGGAGGAGGGAGCACAGCACTCAGGGTCCTCAGAGGGTCTTCCAGTAAGGGACAGCTGGTGCCCAGGCTGAGGCCAGCGAGGGGGGCTCACACTAAGGACTGATTCGGAGCCAGCAGCTCTAGCTCACATAAACTCTGTTCACTTCCTATGAGGGGGCCTGCCAGGTGCAGGGAAGATAGATGGTTGTAAGGTTCCAGGCCAAGTCATGGATTCACTCAACACATATCTACGACTAAGCTTGTCAAAGGTGAGCACAAACAAGACATACTGTCTTCTTTCATTGACAAGGGGTATTTAAACTGAGAACTGAAAGACACACAGGAATCCAGTAACAGTAACGGGACGGGCGGTAAGGGAATGTGTATGTTTGGGGTAGGTGTGTATGTTGTTCATGCATGTTGAATGTTCAGTGCATATGATATGTGGTTATATGTTATGTTTGTTATGTTCATGTGTGTGACTATGTTTGTGATGTGCTGCTGCCTGTATTGGGGAGGAAGGAAGAGATTCTGCCATGGGAAGGAACGTCCCATCCAGGAATCTGCACGTGGTTGCCCCATCTGGAACCCAGAGCCAGTGTGAGTAGGAGTTGGGGAGGTGAGAAAGGATGACACAGGAAGAAGTGGGCAGCAAGCAGGTAAAAAACCAGTGAGATGCAGCAAGGGACAAGGTCTCTGTCGCCTTTGAAAGTTTTTAAGCAAGAGAGATTAACAAGTCTGATTTATACATCACAGTACATTTAAGAGTGGCCATGAGTATTCAATTTCACAGTACTAATTTTATTAGTAGACACTCCGGACTTGTCTGAAAGTCCTGGAAGAATTCTGATTGGATTTGTGTGGTTTATTCTACATCCCCAAACAATCTCTGTTCCAGGGAGATTTAGATTAGGGGTGGCGGTTGCAGCGAAGTTTGAATTTCAAGCAGAACTGAGTTTACTAAAATAAGCAACCAGGGCAGGTTGCAATGCAGAGGCCCCCTGCCGATCTGCAGGATGAAGCAGGAGGCTAAGTGAGTGAAAGGTGTCTGGCAGAAAACAGACCTGAGCTATCAGAACTGCGTGGTCATTAAATTATATGGCAGGGGACGGAACAATTATAGCTTTGACAAAGAAAAGATTACAGAATCAGGTGGAAGTAAGAAAGAAAGAGCATAAGAAAGAAGTGGGGTTCTTAAAAATTGTCTTCTTTTTAAAGAATCATTTCCTAGTATGCTCCTAATTGAGAAGGTCAGTGGCAATATGGAGGCAAGAAGGAAAACATCAGGGAGTGAAAAACTGCCCCTGTGTTAATGGCCTGCAGGTTAGACACAGCCCCTAACACAGACAGCGAGTTGATGAGGAATGATTTTCCTTGTGTGTTTTGCCCCGGCCTCATGACGGCTCACAGATTCTTTTTTTTTTTTTTAACATTTTTATTTTATATTAATCACAGGTTATGTACTTTGTATCCCAGCCGTAGCCCCCTCCTGCATTCCCTCCCTATCCCCCCATCCCTCCCTCATCTCCTCCCTGCCCCTTTCCAAGTCCACTGATAGGGGAGGACCTCCTCCCCTTCCCTCTAACTCTGGCTCACAGATTCTTAGAAGGTCCTTTTGGGGAGACAGACTCCAGACTACTCTGCTGGGCTCCACCCCTCCCAGCTCTGCTAGGCCACTGAACTCTCAACCGAGCGGGGACAGGGCAGGCAGTGCAGTCCAAGGCAGGCGGTGTGTGCTCTCCAAGTGGCCACTAGAGACACTCCAGCAGCTCAGAGCCCACTGCTGGCCAAGGCGAGTGGTTCCTGGGGACACTGAAAGCCCCGGGCCCACTGATGCTTGCAGACCAGCAGAGCCTCGGATTCCTGGCATTCCACAGCTTCCTGAAACCTGCAGTCAGGAAGTGGCCCCCAGCCCGGGGTTACATTCCTGAGTTCCCTCTGTGGCCTGGAGAAGCAGTTTAAACTAAGGATTAAGAAACAGACTGGGAACCAGACTACCAGGTTTTACAACCCAGCTCTACCCTAGTTGCTGGGGGGAGGTGAGGGATGACACTCCGGAAGTGTGACCCACGGCCTCCAATGGTCCCATCTGCAAATACAGATGCTCTTACTAAAATTCATAGCTTCTCAACAAAAACTCAAGAGTTAATTCCTATGAAATGCTGGAATAGTGCCTGGCACACAGTAAGCACTGTCTAAGCTTTATTATCATAATTACCATCAGCATCACTATTAACCCCTTCTGTACTCAATAGGTAATGATACAATTTTACAAAGCTATTCCACTGTGTGTGTAGTTTCTCTGCAGCTGTGTTTCCCTCTGGGCTGTGCACCAAGCTCTTTAACCCTTTGTTACTCCTGTTCTCACACCCCGTGCCAACTCTGGATATTTACCTTTTCAAAGCGCCTTAGATCTGTCTCTAATATGTGTCTTCTCTCTCTGCTGACACTTGCCAGGGCTGGTCACTGCGTGACTCACCCAGAGTTAAAGCAGCCGGTGTTAGAGCTGGAAAGTCCTGATTGTGGCGTCCTCCCCAGACGGCTGTGGGAACTTTTACTCACACCTTATAAAAGCCTGTGTCTTGGTTTTCTCATCTACAAAATGAGAGCAATTCTATTCTCCTGCATCAATGCCTTCTAACGGTGACTAGGGCCCGAGGGTCAGCAGAAGTTGTGCCAAAAATATACATAAAAGGCTCAGTATGGGTTTTCTGAATCTCTGTTCTTGAATCCTCCCAATCTGGTGAAAACAAGAAGCCCATAAGCCAACAGTTACAGTAAAAGGTGGCTGTGGGGACGCCTATTGGCCATGGTCCATCAGTGTTCTGAGAGTTACGAGACGTCAGTATATACTGCCAGGTTTGAGGAACGTCAGCAGTGAAGGACTGGGACTAGAAGCATTTATTAAGTGCCCACTGTGTACACAGCTTCAAACTGAAAGCCCTCATCTGACAGAGCACCATCCTGATCTTTGTGGTGGAAGTAGCTCCGTAGATGATGATGATGATGATGATGATGATGATTAGTGTGTGTGTGATATTTAGGAAGTTTTCAGTTTTTGTTTATTTGTTTTTATTGTTTGCATCCCAGCTGTAGCCTCCTCCCTCGCTCCCTCAGCAGACTATTTTCAAAGAGGCTCAGCTGTCTGGATGGGCCTGATGTTCACAGCCTCAATTTCCCTGTAGTCTCAAAATCTGTCATTATTTGTGGGGGTGAGGGGGGGAGGGGCTACCCTTTTACAGGATCATTATTCAGGGAAGCCAGAGCAAGTTTCATTTTTGACTGGAGCCCCGACAAGTGAAAGCTTGGGGAATGGAATGGTTATTTACATCAGACTTCATGTATGACATTAACTAGGGGACTAACACAGCTCTGCTCAAGGCAAGTGACACATCAGGCTCTTCGCCTTCTTTAGAACTTAAATAAACTAATTGAGCCAAATGAGTTCTGGTATCATTAGCTCCAGCCACACAATACTGCAGAGAAAATGAAAGCACACGCACGATGCAGGCTTGGGAGTGAATGGTAACCAGGACCTCCATCACAATGAACAACTGCTCCTGTGGCCGGCGCTATGCACAGATCTAGAACCAGCCTTTTCTGCTTGAGACTTGGTTCAATTTATAACGCAATTCATCTTCTATAGACTTTATATGCAATAATTTCCTGGTAAATAGCAAAACTGTCACAGCCATTACAGAAATTAAAGTGGGATATTTGCAACTGTCTCTCTTGTGGGACACGCTGCTTTTTCTTCTGTCCCTTCTCTGGTCTGGAGGAAGCATGCAGGAAGCGCTGAGGAAGGTTCGCAGTGGAGGCTGACTTGTAAAAGGAAAACCCACAGAGGCTAGGAGGTAGTCCTTAGCAGCTCCAGCTGTGCCTCTAGAACTGACAGGGCAGCTGGAGCTCAGCAGGGCAGAAGCATCGGTGGGCTGGGGACAGGAAGGTGTCCCTTCCCAGAAAGCCCTACATGGGCGGGAGCCCTCACCTGGAGGAGCTGAAGGCCATCCTCGCTTCTCCCTGCACCTGCATTTAGGGCAGGTGTTACTCCAGGGCGGGGGAGGGGGGCAGGAATGGAGGGAGGCACACCACAGCTCATTCGCTGAGTGCCAAGGAACTGCCCGCTCCTTCGGAAACTAGTGGTGTTGGCAAGTGCCTTTATTTTTTCGACAATTTTAAATAAATAAAACATCAAAATAATAAAATAATAAATGGAGAACAAAGAGTCAAACTGCTTGCACTTGGCATCTCAAAGCCTGTGTAAGCACAGTTTCCTGAAATGAATTCTGATTGCTCGGCAGCCTTGGTTTCCCACAGTGCTGTGCCACGTGGCGGGGAAGAGTGTTCACTGTTGTCTTCACTGCTGTGCTTGCTCCTCCTCCTCCTCATTTTATATGTTAGAACTGAAAACCTGCCAGTAAGGAGAAATCAGTGAAACCAAAAATAACCCCTGAGTTCTCCAGAGATTCAGGGAAACAAATCTCTGGGCAACAAATGCCTGGTTTGAAAAATTTTCCACTTCTATTTTCTTTTTCACTAAAATGTAAGTATTTCTGAGGCCCACGGGGACGTTCGTTAGTGTGGACCACGCCACAGGCCAATGGAGGAAGAAATCTGTCTGGCAGAGTGAAGGACCACTCACAGCAAGCTCTAGGGTTCTTCCTGTGGGGGAGGGGAGGCTCTTTTGGTCATTTGTAGTGCCAACGGCACCAACCTGTCACACCGTGGCATGCAGTGAATGCGAACAGTGGCCTTCCTTCCCCGTTCCCACAGTATGTGCTAACCCTGTCATGTGCCACACTCCATGGAATGAAACAACTCAGAGTGAGAGTGGTAAGAAGCCGGGCACAGTGGCACATGCGAGCTCCTGTGTGAGTAGACCTGTAATCCCAGTGCTGGGGACATGGGGATAGGTGGGTGGATCCTCGGAGAGCCATGACGAGCCTGCCCAGACCAGTGAGACAGGCTGTGTATACACAAGGCAGACAACAGCTGGTGCTGTCCTCCGGACTCCACATGTTCACCTACTCACACAGGAGCACGTGTGAGCATTCACACACACACACACACACACACACACACACACACACACACACACACGAACACAAGAAGATTCAGAGCGGTGAATGCCACTGTGGGTTAGACACCCGGAGCCTGCCTGCCCGCCTTGGCACAGGGGTCTGGATGCTGCTGTGACAGTCTTAATCGGATCATCTATGGAGGGTGCCGGGTCCTGAGAGTCACACACGGCTATCTGGAGAACACGTGCTTGGCTAACACTGGTCGCCACTCTCACCGGTCATTACCAAGTCCAGAGGTCACTCAGGCTCTGAGGATCTGCTGCCCACACAGCGGCACACAGCCTTACAGAACCCCACCTGCTCCTGTGGCTGCTTTCACACTGATTTGGCTACTGTCTGGGGAATCACTTGTCCTCATGCCCCCTGGAACTCGGAGCCGGACAGACAGCCTTAAAGGCTGATATTTAGCAAGCATGTACAGATGTGGCTGTGCCATTTATTAAAACACAGGAAATACTGTTCTAGACAGAAACCAGCCACGGTCCCAGGCTGTCGCTTTCAAGCATCTGAGCCACTCCTTAGACCGACCCTCTGCCACTCCTGCCCAGGGCATCGTCTCAGCCACCACACAGTTAAATTCAGCCTAGCTGGCGCCTCCAGCAGAGCGCTTCCTTGAACTCGATTTGCTGATGTCCAGTAGGTAGGTGTGTAAAGTAAACTGGTCTGAATATCACACCTGCTAATAAACATATCTGTGACAAAGTCACAGAACACGGTTGTGTCTTGTACTAGAGGTGGGAACACTTTCAGAAAGAGGGAGGAGGGTTGGATGTGTGGCCAGTGCTAAGGGAAGGGGCGGGCTAAAGAGGGGCAGTAGAAAGATGTGGGGAGAAGGAAGAAATACCGAAAATAAGAAATTAGGGGGACTTTCCAACAGTGTATTCATGCTGAGTCACAGGAGAAAAAGACATCTTCAGGTTGCTTTGGATCATTTAGCGGCTTGGGAACGACCTACAGACCCAGCTGACGTAGCTGGAGCCTGCACTTTGTTCAGAAAAGCCAGGCTGTGGCAGGTGCGGGACCGTGCAGGGAGCGGGGCTGGGGAACTGGCTGGGGAAGCACAGCCGTTTCAGGGGGGACGTGGGGGTTCGTGGGGCGTTAGTGGCGCCCCACAGATGTTTTTGGAGCATCTGTGGAATTGCACTCGGGACCTTGTCCTTGACAAAAATAGCAAAGAGTTATGTAATACTGCGCCTATCATGTAGCAGGCAGCTTCTAAACCCTTCTCGAAGATCACTCCTATTTAATCTTTACTACAAGCTCTTAAAAGAGGTTCTGTTAACAGCCCTGTTTTATGGGATGGAACAGAGGCACTGGGGTGGGGTGGGGGTAAAAGCTTCCTTAGGCCCTGCAGCTCAGAAGCAGCAGACCTGGGCTTCCAGCCAGGCAGACTGGCCTCAGGCCCGGGCCATCGCCCCTCTGCAGGATCAATGCTCTGCAGAGCCATTTTTAAGAGACTCACAATGGAACACTCACATCACACCTTACAAAGCAGTCTTCGCTCAGGGTGTCCTGTTACAGCTTCACAGCGCTCCTGCAATCTGCTACCCCAATTTAAAGGTAAGGAAGATTCAGAGAGAGAGGCACTTTCCAAGGGCATGCTAAAGTCAAACAAGGATGTGTTTTGGTCCCCATTACTAAAACATGAACCCTCTCCACTGCCTCTTGGGAACAGTGGAAGAAACTCCCTAGTGACAGACTTTTTGGCTCAACATTTGAAAAATTAATTTAAGAAGAAGAGGATTTTGGTCTGGTATGATTATGAACTTTTGGGGGGCATAATTTCAGTGATCAGTGTTCTGCACTGAATTGTGTTTCTGTGAAAAAGATACTAAAGCCTAATGGCAATTACCTCTGAAAGTGAAAGTGTCCTTGACTGGAGACAGGGTCTTCTCAGATGTGACTAAGCAACACAAAGTCCTTAGGTGAGCCTGAGTGACTAGGGCTCTAGTTCCTCCTCTCTCTCTCTGTATATACATACAGAGAGAATATATATAAAACAATATATATTGTTTTGTTTTGTTTTTAGAGACAGGGTTTCTCTGTGTAGCCTTGGCTGTCCTGGACTCATTTTGTAGACCAGACTGGCCTTGAATTCACAGAGATCCACCTGCCTCTGCCTCCCAGAGTGCTGGGATTACAGGCCTGGACCACCCTGCGCCTGGTTCTAGTTTGTCTGTCCTCTGTCCTTCCTTCCTTCCTTCCTTCCTTCCTTCCTTCCTTCCTTCCTTCCTTCCTTCCTTCCTTCCTTCCTTCCTTCCTTCCTTCTTCTTGTAGTAAGGATTGTGCATACTCTGGCCAAGACAGGTGTCCAGCATCAAGCTAAATCCTTCTGACCCTCACTTGGCTTTTATAACAAAAGGAAGTATGAGAAGAGATCTTACTAAGTTGTCTGTCTGCTCTGGCAGGAATTGAATTTGTGATCCTCCTGCCTCAGCTTCCAGAGCATCTGGGAGCACAGGCCCATGCCATCAGCTCCAGCTATTCATCACATAAAGGACATTTGTGCAGAGAGACGTGATGAGGCATAGGAAGGAGACAGCAACCTTAGGGACATTTAAGGTCACCAGGTAGTGAGGGGGAGAAAGCGAGCTTTCCTGGAGGCTTCCGGGGGACACAGCTGCTGGCCCTGACTGTGAACTTCCAGAGTGGTGACAGCATGGATTTCTACTGCTCTAAGCCATCCTGTCCCCAGTACCTGTCACAGCAGCCCGAGAAGCTAACAACCTGTAAGAAATGTGTATTTTTCTCTGGGGATGGCAATCACAGCACCACACCACAGCGCCTGGTTTGTCTGCAGACAAACCAATTTCTTTAATTAACCTGGGTAACAAGATCACACTGCCTGTTTAGAAATAAATGGCCACTGTTTGTAAATCTTTGTCAAGTACAGTGATTCTCTACCAACGAAGCTAGTCAGTCTGAATGCTACCCAATTTTTCATATGGAAAATCTAATAGGGGAGATTTATTTTAGTAACAGACAAAATTGTTTCACTGAGGAGCTCATTAGTAATTCAGGAAGGCCTACTGAGTCTCTGAAGATCTGCTCTCCAAGAGAAATGTTGGGATAATTTTTAAATTCTGATTACAGAGAGTGACTTGATAAAAATGGTCCTTGATGTTAAAATTGCATGGGGAAGGGAACCCTCCATTGAAGGGGAAGGGAAGGCGAACAGATATATCTGAGCAGCATTGTACGGTTGCTTTATACAGGTAGCCAGGTTTTGTACGTCTCAGGCATGAATCCAGGCACAGAAAGACCGTGAAACACAGAGTGATGGTGATAGGGAAAGAGAGAAGGAAAGACGCTCTGCCATGATGCTCTGCCATTTTATTGTTGCAGTCATGTGACTCATTAATTTCTCCTGATCCTGACCTCAGGTAGGTTAAAGTTCCCAGGACAGCATGAGCCAGAAGTGACCCTGAATCTCTGTCCTGGCTGATGTTGCCTTGGTATCCCAGTTTTGAAAAGCACGAGCCTACTTCCTTCTCAGCCACAACATTTTGCCTCCTATCAGCCATGTTTATACCCTGGACATTGGAGATTAGCGGAGATATCATGTCTGAACATTCCACACGGCTCTGTTTGTTTTTGCTATCAAATGTGGGGAACTTGCCTACCACAGAAAGCCCTGATTTTTCTTCCTCAAAGCCCAGCTAGACTGCTTTTGCTGTGACCCTCCTGGACACAGGCACCTGCAGCTGTTTCTCGGACTTCTGCTCTTTCCTATTTCTCTGAGATGGAGCTGGATCCCATCAGCAGCTGAACAGAGCTAAGTCCCGATGGGGTCCAGAGCAGCACACCACTTCCTCTCCCTCCTCAGACTTCTAATTTTCCTAGCAGACTCTAAATGTGAACCATCCATAGTTAACAGTTGGGTATTTGACTGAGAACAGTCCAGAAATTACCTGTCAAACTGATGTATTTGTAAATGGAACAGGTCTATTATTAAAGAATATAATAGTTTTGGAAAAGAGCATTATGTATACAAATATACCCATATACATATACATGGCTGCGATGCCTGGTGACATTAGTTGGGTGAATATACACTGTTTTTTAAATTAATTATTACATGATTCTCTTCAGCTACATGCTAGACCCTATGCTCAATGTTTTGCTTAGTAAAGCGAGATGGAGATACCGCTACAGATGGCAGAGCCAGGTCCTGCACAGCCTGTGGCTCACACCCTCGTGAATACAGGCAGCGAGAGGCAGAGCCAAGGCATGGCCATAGCAGTGACCCTGAAGGCCTTCTTGGTTACCATCCCTTCACGTGTTCATATAACTGTTGACTGGAACCTTGAAATGTGGCATGCAGAGTGTAAGTGCTCACAGAAACGATCTGATGAGGGTCCATGATTCGCCTGTGTGGTGGGGCTTATTGTTTCAAGTGTGGGAGCCAAGATGCATGGAGGCTGACTTGCCCAAGGTCACACACTGTGAGTCGAAGGTCCCAGATCCGATCCCACTTGGTCTAGCCCAAGCACCTGCTCTGAATACAGATCACTGGCTCCTGCTCTGAGTCTGGAACCATGCTAGGTCAAAGGGCAGACAAGGATGAAAAGGAAGATGTTCCCATCCACAAGGAACTCCAGATAGATAGACGTGTATCTATAGATATGGGAACAGAGAGGAAAGACAACGTAGTGATAAGTTACTTGCGAGCCTAAGCGCCACGTAAATCATACATCTTTACAAATTCAATTAAAATGATGGAGTACATTTTATACATCAAACTAATCATCAGAGAGAGCGACCCTAACAGGGTGCTCTGGTCTCTTTTATTTACTGGAGTTGAAGGTGCCCTTGGCAGGCTCTGGGCTGCCCCCTGAGGGCAAAACTGAGGTTCCAGATTTCAGGCTGCAAACCTGGAGTAACTGCCTAAAACACTGCAGTTACTCTTACACGAGTACCATTTAGACATCCATCAGTGTTTCACTTACTGACGACCAACACCTGGGAGGAGGAAGGTGCCTCTCTATGAACACAGGGTGACGGTCTCCTCTTCTTTTTGCCAAAGTCTAGCTCAGCTGACTGCCCTCCACTTGACTGACTGCCCACCCAGCCCCTAGAGTTCTTGAGAAAACAACTTGTCCTTCTGCGTATTTCTCAAACAACTGGCATGTCTGGATGGCACCTGACACCTGATGCTCGCTGTTTTCAATGCCATCTTGGATATCCTCTAAGCTCCTTGCAAGCAGACACTCACTCAAGCCTCCAGGAACAGCCCACAGCGAGGAGCAGAAGGCTCCCAGGACAGTAAGTTCTGAGTCTGGGTTTGCCACACAGGTGAGTTTTTGAAAGACAGATTTCCCAAGCCAAGAGCCCCATAAACTCTGGGCGGTGAGACTTGTGGGTGAATAAAGAGACCTGAGTGGTATGAAGGCTACTGCTCTGCGGTAGACAGCCCTTATACTGTATACACTGTCCTTAGCCTGTGGGTGTAATGCCCCTATCGTGTCTATAATGGCCCGTCCTCCGTCACACCAAAGACACTAGTGCCGACAGCTTTTCTTTGCTTTTGCTTCTTCTTCTAAAAACATAGATTCAATGTAAAACTGCCAACAAGAATAGCGGTTCCCACTTGATCAATTATGCAACCTTCTACACATGAATGCAGATGTTTTTAAGTAGGAACATGCGTTTCACTTTAATGAAGGCTTCCTCTATGCTCTGTACTGTACATACATAGCTTCTGTTTCTTTCAACAACCTTGGGATCCTGTGGCCTCATCTTTGTTCTGCATCTGGTGTGAGCTAAGGCTGGAAAGGAACTAGCCTAAGGTGAATAGTTTGTCAGTGGTCTCAGAGCTATGGGTGATACAGTAAAGATTCTGCTTCCTCATGCCCTGACCCACCTTCATCCCTGGACGATAGAGCTCCCACCTTGGTCTTCAAGCTGCTGACTATTTCAGTGAGGGAAACTGTGACAAGTTGATTCCAACAGTAGTGTCCTCAGTGACTATGCTACCAGGTCTACTCTCCAGCCATTCATCCATCCATCCATCCACCCACCCATCTACCCTTCTATCCACCCACCCATCCATCCACCTACCCACCCACCCATCCATCATCCATCCATCCACTCATTGCGTATCTGACTGTAGTCTATGGCAGGGGCTGTTCTCAGCATCAGAGAGAAGGCAGGAATGAAACAATGCAAGAGTTTTGTCTAATTGGAACTTAAATTTTAAAACAGGAAGACAGACATTCTACAGGATCCATTAATGGAACAAGCAGTGAGGGCCATGAGACACCTCAGTCAGCACAGTGCTTGCTGTGCACTTGAATGCCTGAGTTCAGATCCTGGACCCACACGAAGCTGGCTGTGGAGGCTCATGCCTGCTATTGCATGCTGGGGAGTGGACACAGCATACCCTGGGGCTCGCAGGCTGGCCAGTGTAGCTGACTCGGTGAGCTCCAGGCTCTAAGAAAGATCCTGTCTCAACAAATAAGGTGGAAAATGATTAAGGAAGGCATCCGATGTTCTCCTGTGGTCTTTGTATACAAATGGATGTTTACCTGCACACACACACACACACACATATAAAGAACGATGGTGGTGAGGACTAGGGGGAAGAGGCAGTATAAGAGGCCTACAAGGTGTGACTGGGGATTGTTTCAACTTTTGATGCACTGGCCAAGGAAGATGTCAACGTTAACAGGACATGCGAGAGGTTCTAGAGGCCTCAATGATCTCGGAATGGCCACTAGGGCGCACCACTGGGCTGATGGGTGAGGAGAGAGGAGAGTAAGGTGCCCAGAGGGTGGGGCTCACCAGGCATCAGGAGGCTTTGGCTTTCACTCTGGTGAAATGCAAAAAAAATCAATGGAGGGTTAATGCACTGCACTGAATTACCGGGAGGCTTCCATGTTCTTCACATATTTTTTTAAATGTATTAGCAACTTTAATAAATTATGAGGAAGTGCATTATGTCAAACTTGCAATCGCTAAATACTGCTGATCTCACACAGAACTCCATTTAGCACTGCCCTTGTGATGGAGGAGCGGGTCAGAGCTGTGAGGGAGACCAGAGGCAGCAGCCTCCATATTTCCAGGATGCCAGCCCTCGGGTCTCTCTAGGTCTCCTTCTTGATAGGAGCAAGCTCCCCAAAAGCCTCCTCTCAGCTTTAAGCTGGGGAAGGTCCAGGTCAAGGTCCAGATCAAGGCTGCATCGGCCACTGAGAGCTACATGGTGGAGACAAAGTCATCCTTCCGTATGACAGAGCAGAGAGGCCCCGCCATCACAGTCTGAAATCACAAGAGACCATAACCCTCCAGTGCCCGCCACTCAACTTCATCCCTCTGCTGAGCATTTTATTCTTTTCTTTCATTCTGGATTTCATGCCTTGAACTCCCTATATAGCTAAGGATGGCCCTGAACTTCCGATCCTTCTGCCTCTACCTCCTGCTTCCTAGTACACACAAGTTCATACGGCCACACCCTGGTTTATGTGGCACTTGGGATGGAACCCAGGGCTTTGTGTGTGCCAGGCAAATGCTGCACCAGCTGTGCCACACCCCCAAGTCCCCTCAGGTTCCTTTGACTCTTCAGTTTGCCACAGAGCTCCATTATCTCATTACCATTTCAGTTTTTTCCTGATCTGTCCTCTGGGCGGAGGCAGAGCCCCAAGGGGACACAAATGTGCAGGAAGGAAAAGCAGGAACCATGAACACTGCTGCAGAGTAGTCACGCCTGATAACACAGCTTCCGTTTTTAGGATTTAAGCTAATACATGGGATGAGCTGTTAGCGTGGCAAGCATAAGGCTGAGAAAGGGTCACTGGACTCAAAGAATCTAGGGGTCAGGAGTAGGATGTCCACTTTCAAGTGCAAGGTCCTGAAGCATGGGGAATTTACCTCTTTTGTTACGTATACATGTAGAATTCTCTAGAATTTATTTCTCTCTGGCTTCCAGTTGGTCCTCTTATTGAACATGGCTGCTCCATTACATGGTGCTTTCTCACTGGGCTACCTGTTCACACGTGCCACCAAACAGCAGCTGCAGACAAACAGCTTGTTGCAAAGACAATTTCCAAAGTTACACATTCTACTGTGAGACACCAAATACATATTCAAATATAATCATTGTGGTTTGAATAGGTATGGCCCCCATAGACTCATGTGTCAGGAGCAGCACTATTAGGAGGTGTGGCCTTATTGGAGTGGGTGTGGTCTTGTTGGAGGAAGTGTGTCACTGCGGGGGCAGGCTTTGAGGTCTTTTGTACACAAGCTGTGCCGGGTGTGGCACACAGTCTCTGCTGCTTCCTGCAGAGCAACATGTTCCAGAGAGTGCTGCCTGCACACTGCCTTGTTTCCAGCCATGACAACAGACCAAACCTCTGAAACTGTAAGCTAGTCCTAGTGAAATGTTTTCCTTTATAAGAGTTGCCATCATCATGACATTTCTTTACAGCAATGAAACCCTAAGACAATCATTAATTGTATGCACAGAGATTTCTACAAGATATATTTTCCTTCTAGAGATGGTGAAAACAGTAGGCAGAAGTTCAGAGAAAAAAATTAATGTTTAAAGAGAAAATTTAAAATTTCAAAAACCTAGAAGTGAAAAATAATGTCAAAATGGAACATTAGTTGTGAGCTTCCTAGTGATATTTGCATTCTAAACTCACTGGCTCTGGTCAGAACAAATCACAAATCATTAAGAACAGTGTGAAGAGGAGACATTGCAAGGTTCTCCCACTGTGGACTCATTTCTTGGAGGTGTTTTTCCTGTTTTCTCTGGACCACGGTTTGTTGCAATGAACAGACACGGTTAAAACTGCAGTGCAAACAAACCTGTTAATCACTGGCCTCCAGCAAAAGATGGTAGAGGGAACAGCAGAACTCACGACCCAAAGAACCCGTGAAACCAGCAAAAGAACTCAGAAGTGTTGAAGGGAGATGAGAAACATCTTTGTTTTGATCATGAGAGGATACTGGATCATATGAATGTCTTTTTATTCAACAGTTGAAGTGACACCTCCCCATTCTATTACTGTGTTTTTGATATGCTCACCAAACTTTTCTCCTATGTGCCATTTCTCTTCAAGCTATTGCCTAGGAGGAGTCTTCTCTAGAATGTTCTTACATACCATGGCACTTTGAAAATGTACAAAGTTTCAGTGCTTCAGCACAATGCTTACAGTGAACTACTGGTCGTAACTGCTTGCCATCAGATAGACAGAAGGAGTAAAAGAACTTTTCCTTACTTCAGAGAAAAATGATGGGGAGTGGCATAAAAAAGGAGAATGGACAGGTTAGTCAAGAGAACTATTGGAACCGGGAAGTTCCCTTGAAAAGACTGATCCCAAGACGGAAAAGTATGGGAAGGTCGGGATCACCGTGATGCCTCATCACGTGTCTGCTTCAACAGCTACCTCAAGAAATTCATTTACAGCACCCTCCAGGTAATATAATTTCAGTTTGCTGTTTTTGCGTTTCTGAAATGTTCCTCTTTGTTCTTAATTAAAAACATAATTCTATAAACATTATTTAAATGTAAAGCTTAAGAATGTGAACTGGTTCATTTTCTTGAATTTAACCTTAAACATTACAAAAATGGGGAAATACGGCATGTGGAGTGAACCTCCCCTTAAGCTCAATCATGTTACTACCATGACTGCGGATGCTCCTTTGATACATTTCACACTTTTATACAGTGTTAATCTTGATAAACACAGTCTTATCTCCTGACTGGTGTGTGTGTTCAACTATGAGTGCAGAGGCCAGACCCTGGTGTCAAGTGTCTTCCTCTATTGCTCTCCATCATGCCTTTTGAGGTGGAATCTCCCTGAACCTGGCACTCACTAGTTGGGCAAGACCAGCTGGCCAGTAAACTCAGATTACAGTCATGTGACACTGTGCTCTACTTCCTGTATGGGTGCTGGGAATCTGAGCCTGGCCCTCAGGCTTTTTCTGCTGGCACTTTAATGAGCAAGCCATCTAGAGCCAGGCCCTCTGCCGACTCTTCTTGATGAGCCCCCATAAGCCCTGCTTCTCTCTGCTCCTGGACAGGCTTGTCCAGAACATCTGTGTTACAAGTGCTTCAACAAATGCACAGCAATTGAGTGACTATTTTCCTATTCTGTTCTTTCCGGTTCTGCACTTTCACCTGTGATTCTGGGACAAGCATTTTCACACACACAGTCGTGTCTGCCTCCTCTGCCTCTCTCCTTTTCAGATTTCCTTGGGATAAGTAGAAGTACTGGATTAAAGACTATGGATTTTTGCATGGCTCTTAATGCATTCTGAATTGGTACATTCTCAAGTGTAACCTCACACGAGCACTCAGCCCATCTACGTGTTTTCCTCAAGAGCTAATCATATTACGCTGATTTTTATCAGACAATAAGCACATGTTGTTCTTTTTGCCTTAACTGCCAGGAAACTCAGAGCTAAAGTTCAAATCCAATAATGAGTTAATCTCAGGTGACCTGGAATGTGTTTCTTTTTTTCCTTGGGTCGATTTTCTACTTAGTTGTTTCTTTAAAAAAAAAAAAAAAGACGCTGAGTTTTAAAAGTTCCCTTAAGTTCCTTTTAAGAGCAGGTAGGCTGTGACTCTTACTCAAATGCAGACCCACACTTGGGCACCCATGGGCACACCCTGATCCCATCCAGTGCAGAACTCTGTACTTGGCGCTGTATGTTGCTGGCTACACAGTCTAAGATGGTTCACAGTTCCTGCAATCCTGCATCTACAGGGACACTGTGGGAGGCCTGGAGCCCGGCGCATGTCCCTTGTTATTCCTCCTTGTCCTGATATTGCTGCTGCCGCTCAGAAAAGGGCTGCTCTGTGACACTCTCCATCTTCTCCTCCCCTCTGGGTCCTCACTGCCACCATCATCTGAGGCCCGTGTGGTCCCACTCTCTCTCACTTTAGTCACTCTACCAGCATCGCTAGGCTGCTGGAGCAAACACCGCACGCTGAGCGGCTTGAGCCATGGAAATGGATAGGCTTACATCCTGCGGAGAAATGATCGGCTTACATTTCTAGGGGCCAAGAAATGAGCAGGTTTGTTCCTTCTCCCTCCTGGGCTTGTAGACGGCGTCTTCCCTCTGTCTTTTCACACTATACTTTATCCAGAGGGACATGGAGAGAGGCATGCATAAGCTGTCCAAATGCCCCCTTAGTGAGGACATCAGACATGCAGACTTAGGACTCACCTCACTGCCCCTGCTTTTCTTGCTTATTTCTGTGAATTACCATCTCCACTTACTTCAGTACTGTAGGACACTGGTGAGGAGTCCACACCCCCATAAATGACCTTTCACCCGAGTTCCTACAGGAGCATGGACTCACAGGGAACCAACCCGGAAAACTGAGTAAAGTAGAGGGAACTAGCTGGAAAGAGGCTCCAAAACAGCTGGAGTGGGAGGGGGACAGGAGTCGGTGATATGGAATGGAAGAACATTAACAAAATACATAAAAGATGCCTGTGTGGAAATGCAACGATAGAATCTGTCGCTATACGTACAGACCACATGCTGATAAAGCATTCAAGAAAAAGAAAAGGACCTTGTCTCCCAATAAACCAAGCGGGAGGTGCAACAGTTTGTGGATTTCTCTCTCTAGTGATCACAAAAGTTCAAAAACTTTTCCTTGTTGCAAACATACTCATTCCAGACTCACCTCTTTGGCATTCAGGGTCTTTCCCAACCCTGCTTTAAAGTGTTGTCCTCAAGTGTTACTGTGCTCAAAATTCTTGGAATGAGGTTGTTTCTGCAAAGACTGATCGACTGGATATGTGTGTGTGTGTGTGTGTGTGTGGGTGTTTAAGATGTTTCAGGTCCAGCATCTAATTATACTTTATCTTAGCTCCCCCGGCCCCAAGTAGCCATTCCATGACCACCTCTGTGTCAGAACTAACATTCTGCAACAAACAGATAAAACCTTTTGGCATCTACTAGCTCAGCTGACCACTGGTTTCCACCATAGCTAGGAACATCATCAGACTGTCTGAGACTGATAGAAAAGATTCTCCCTTCTGAAGGGGTCCCCAATGTATTTTCAAACCCCCTGATTTATAACTCTCTTGTGTTCCTATAAAACTCCACAAACCCGACTCCATGCAAGAACATGGAACTTGTGGGAACATGGCGCTGTGCAGCCTAGGCGCAGTTAAATTTGGGTTCAGATAAACATTCATTGACTTAGCTGTGAAGCTTTCTTCCCTTCATTATCCCTGAGTCCCACCGGAGTCTCTTTCCCTGCAGCCCCCCCCCCCCATTTCATTCAGGTTCCAAATACAACAGCTCTTTCCCTTCCTCACACCAGATTGCTGCCTGCGTTACTCCCTGTTCCACCTACCTCTTCAGATCCCCACCCTCACCCCCCATATCTTCCTAGTCCCCGACTGAGACAACATCTCCTCCACCGGGCTGTGCCCTGCCCAAAATCGTTTCAGGGTTTCCATGCATGTAGGACCCTAAATGTGTGGCCCTGGAACCGCTCAGTGTCCCTCAAGTAATAGCCTTGGAACACAAAAAAGGTAAAAGAAAGATCCCTCTGCACAGGTTCACGGTAGAACTCAAGAATCATCGAGTTTACTTCTGTCATGATGGTGTCCAGGCTAACATGACACGCGTTAATAATAGAATAAAGAGCAGCAAGCGTAAGCGTAAGGTCTGGGGCTCCTGGTGTGCAGGCTTGGGCAGTACTGATGTGTGTGCAGGCTTGGGCGGTGCTGCGTGTGGGGCAGTATCAGTTTTACTAGAAAAGTCCCTTTGTCCTCGCCATCCCGCCCCCACCAGCAGAAAATTCCACGAAGCTCATTTCTAAAGAAAAGTAAATACCCAGATGGCCAGAGGGATGACCTTTCTGTAACAGAGGGGCTGGATTTGTTATCCAGCCAAATGTTTGAAATTCTTCCACCAGCATGCATAATTGAGAGAAATGTGTTAATTACCCTTACATGACAGCTGGTGGGACTTCCTGAACCTTCGCTAAGCAGGGCATTGATCTTGAACCCCCAGCGTCACCGCACTGTGTTCCTGGGAAGACAGGCTCTCCCAACAGGCTCTGAACGGGTGAGTCAGTGTGCAGGGCTTCCATGAACTCGGGCTGCAGGCGTTGTGGCGGCAGGCCAAAGCTCTTGCAGCAGAAGCACTGGTGCATGCTTTGCATGTCATTCTAGTGAGTGAGAGGAGGGAAAGCCCAAGGAAATAATCCCTGTTATTACAATAGCTCTGTGGCTCCAAGTGGGTTTTATCACAGGGAAAGCACAATTGCAAAGGGCAAGGGCTTCTCCTGACCCTCCCCGGCTGTTATCTAACGGGCTGCCACCGCTTCCGGCCCGCACCAGGGCCGCTCTGAATAGGAAGCAGACATTGTGATCCTTGCCCTACAGGAGCTTGGCACTAGGCAGAAAATAATCTAATTCTCCAAAGTTTCCAGACCTAAGGTTTGTGATTCCACGATAAAGGGAACTATTTTATTTTCAGACAAAAACAAAATGTCATGAATATTCTCTTGTTTTAAAAAGGCAGTTCATATCCATTGACTAATATAATTTGCTACACTGCTTCTACACAAAACTGTTCAGTTTTTCTATCACAAGTCTGTGCAAGAGAGCTGTTGGATTTATTCTTTTTCCAATTGCTGACTGAAGATTTCCTCTTTCACCTGGAGGCACAGAAGCACGAGATCACTGCACTTTTCTGAAATCCAGTATAATGTTATTTTAGCTTCCAAAGTAAGTACTCAGTTGTCCATACATACCCTCCTGGAAAAAGAATCTGGTTTTGGTTTAGTCTAGGGAAAATACATTAAATATTTTCCCCTTAAAATGTGTAGAAGAAAAATACACATTTCTTTTAAACAACTGGAATCAATTTAAGTTTCTGGCACAGAGAGTTAAAAAAAAAATCAATGGAAGTTAAATGTTGAAAGGCAAAGTATGTCTTTGCAAATGTCCCTGAACTTGTGTCCACCAAGAAAAACAAAAGGAAGGGCTCTGACAACACAGTGCCATGTCAGGGAAGATAATCAAGCAGTCCTTCAACAGGTCGTATGTGGGAGTGTATATGCAAGTGTGCATGTGTGTGTATGTGTAGGCCAGAGGTTGACAGTGGGTGTCTTTCTTTGAGACAGGGTCTCTCACTGAGGCTGAGGTTTGCCAACCTGTGTAGACTAGCCGGATTACAGTACACCCTACCACTGCAGTGTGGGCTGGGGACTGAGCTCATGCCCTCCTCCTGTGCTTTTGTGGCAGGGGCTGTACTGACAGGGTAGCTCCCCGGCCCCTAATCAATACGCTTTTATGGAAGATGTACCATGCACTGGGTACTGGGAAGCATCACCTTGAAGATTACGTTCCTTGCTGTCTTTGGAGAAAGTTATGGATTTAAGTAGGGAGTAACAGGAAGAAGCACAGGGGACTTAGATGTTGTGCTGGTAATAACGGAGGGTCTCCAGGGCACGAAGGGAGATCTCCTGAACACTGCCGAATGCAGACAAGGTCACACTGTCATAAGCTCCCGAGAACGCTGTGGAGAATCCATTCCCAACCAGACAGGAGCTTACAGTTACTTAGCAACCAATACCAGGCACTACTGAATACCCAGAGACCAATATCCAAAGACTGTTTCCTACTCCTGAAAGCTTCTGCTTCCCTCTGCTGAGCTTTGGAATCTTTCAGATTCACTCAGGTCCCAGCATTCACACACGCAGCCCACAGCCAGGCTCTTCTTCCACTAACCACTGAGTACAGGCTGGTGGTGCACACCATTCCAGGCCCAGTGCTGACAAGACGCACTGCCATCAGTCTGTTTCAGGTGATATGGAGGGCTTCATGTCTGCCAGGAGAAGCCAGTCAGACGCTAAGGCAGAGAGAACGCTGGAGCCCTCAGGTCTGTTACACATTGCTCAGAGTTCCAGGACAGTGAAGGCTTTCAGAAAAGAACCTCAGAAGTGACAATTGCATAATGGTGATCAGATGAAAGGCAGAAGTAGGAGAGCTGAGGAGAGGTGGGAAATGAGCCTGGAAGATTCTTTCATTGGAAATTTCCTATTAGATTAGATTCTTCAGGGAGATTGGAGGATGGAAAGAAAATGGACTTAGAGAAAAATCTCCATTTTTTAACCTTTCCTCTGTGTGACTAGAAAAGATGCAGGCTAGCCACAGAAGCAACTCAGCCAGGGCACTGATGACCAAGGCTGACAGGTGTGCACACACACACACACACACACACACACACACACACACACAGGCATGCACGTATACGTGGACAACAGCAATTCCGTCATTTATTATGCTCCTTTTCTAACCCTGTTTTCCCCCACCCCCTTTCTTCCTGTTCAGGTCTCACCAGAAATAACTGTTGCCTGAGTTAAATGCACTGAACTTTTCATGTGAAAGCTACCAGAAGAATACAGAGAGAGGGAGCGAGAGAATTTGGATCTTAAAGTAATGAGTTAGGCTTCCAAGCAGTTAGTCTAAATTTATACCAACCCAATATTGGCTGAACGCTGGGGACCAATTCATTTGCTGATCTCTCTTATATTTATGTACATCTTAGATTCCATTCTCATTCCCTAGCATTAGTCTGCACTTAGTTAAGGAGGAAAGACTCCTATTACAGCAATTTCTTAATTACACATAAGAGTAGTAGAGAGAGAATTTGAAAATAATAGTGATTTATGCAAAAATACGCTTTAACTATTGGTATTAAATTCATCCAAAGAATGTAGCCAGAACTACTGGTAAATGGAGGCAGGAAGCTAAACAGAATGCTATCTTTTTGATAGTTTTGTGAAGGTCATAATGAACACTTCCTTGCTTTCAGGGGGAGGAAATGGTAATTAAAAAGAAGGAAAAGGATGGGTAGAAGGCCTAGGAAACCCAGAGGGAGAATTTCCTGAGCAGCCCTGGTCAGCACGTAAGTCAGACAGAAGGCATGGCACTCAAGTGCAGCAGAGGCGATTCTCTCCAGCGTCCCCAAAGCGTGTCAAAGCAACCCCAGACAGGGCCACACCGTGTCTGTGGAACGACACCTCAGCTTTCTAACCACTCTGTGGCGGAGGCACGCACGACGTCGTTTATTCACGAAGGGTAAGGTCTACCAGCCTGTGAAGGCACCAGATGAAACAGGACAACCTGAGCTCAATCTCAGGACCCACAGGTCAGAAACAATGCCCACTGGTTGTCCTGTGACCTTCACAGCACAGAAGCATCTACACATTTGCACACAAACAATAAAAATATTTTTACCTTACTAAATAACTAAAAACGTATTTAAAATGTCGGTTTAGCATCCAGAACCAACCATTTAGAAAGCTAATATCAGAGCACACAGGTTGAGTATGGCTTATCTCAAACGCTTGGGACCAGAATTATTTATTATTTCAGATATTTTCAGAGTCTATATTACTTGGATTTAGGACCCAAATCTAAACATGAAATTAATTTGTTTCATATTCATCTTACATATATAGCCTGAGCATAATTCTGTACATGAAAATAAGTTTCATGGTATGACGTTATCCACTAATCACATTGCATGGTACTCAAAAGGCTTCAGGGTTTTTTGTTTGTTTGCTTGCTTGTTTAATATTGTAGATTTGAGACGTGGGGATTAGGGAAAGTCAACCAAAACTATGGAATCCTTCACCTCTCAGATCATTATACCTGCCAACGGGTAACACAGAATGCAGAAGGCAATGGATATTACCAAATTATTACATGAAAAGCTATCATCCTGGTGGCCTTTAATCCCAATACTTGAGGAGGCAGAGGCAGGCAGATCTCTTAGAGTTCAAGGCCAGCCTAGAATACAATGGGACTCCAGGACAGCCAAGGCTACACAGAGAAACCCTGTCTCAAAAAACAAAACAGCAACAAAAAAAGCAAGCAGTTAAATTCACTTATAGTGTTGACTTACATTAAAAGTTATGCTTTAAATATAAATTTTAAGTCAGACAAACAGCCGGCATAGGTAAGAAAGAAATACCTTCAACACTTAGTCCCTCTGACTGGCTCAATTCCTGCTACATTTAGGTGGATAAAATACATGACAAATCTCTCTTTCCTAAACTACTTTTCAATTGAAGAAACCAGAGAACCCTTGTTCCGTCATCAGTGCTGACGTCACAGTGAGTCTTTGAATGTGGGCTTAGTCACACAATGGCCTCAGCTTCCCCCGTCTCTTCCTGAGAGAGGGCTGCAAGTTTTGGGAGAGGGTTTTTCAGGTCACAACAGTACCATTCACTCAATTATGGCATTAAATTATATCCCAGTGACCCGAAGCAGTTGGTGCATATCCAATTATGCCTAATTTGTACCCTGGGATGTGCCGATTCGGTCTCCATGTAAGATCCTGGTAGAATTGCAATTTAACAAGCTTGACAGGATATCAATATTGCGACGTCTCCAAACATCATTAAATGAAAATCTGTGCTTTCCTATGATGTGCATTGGGAGTATAAGCTATTATTATTTTCTATTTGTTTATGTAAGGCAAATGTGCAGTAACTATCAGGAAGCAGGAAGCAGCCGAGGAGACTCTGTGAAACGGAGCGCGCTGTAACCAGCAGGCCTGGGACAGTAGATACTTCATTGTCCTTCACGGTCCCAGCACTTAAGGGACATGATTATTCCTAACGAATCTGACATAATCTAAAACATCATGATAGCATTCTTAGCAGGCTGGAATGAGCTAACAGCTGGCTGGCTGGACATGCTAACGTTGTGAGACTTGCTTATGTGTCTTCTGCCTTGAGAATCTTTGACCTTGGCTCTCTTCCCCCGTGATGTCAACTGTCCACCCTTCGCCATTTTTTGTTTGTTTGTTTTGTTTCTGGTGGTATTTGTGGTTTCTTCTGGCCTCTATTTCTGGGCACACCTTGGTCTGTCCAGCTTTCGGTACCCTCTATTTGTCTGCTCATGATGTTTGTCACTCAAATCTACTAACTCTTGTCCACAGATACTTAGGAAATTTCTGCTCGAATAGAGTCCTTGTACCTCACCCCTCTCAGCTACTCTGTGCTCACCACCATTCCTTGTTCTGGACAAAAGTTTGGAGCCACATTCGATGCAGTGGAGTGAGGTTACCAAGGACTCTAGACTCATGGGCTAGAAGACCTGGTTCAAATCTCTTCTCAGGCACCCAGGAGCCACCATCATTTTCGATCTCTGAACCTGTCCCCGCAGCCACGGACGTGACAACATGAGAACTTTCTCATCGGATTACTGTGAGTGCCCCAGGCCTGTCGTGTAAGGGACCTGGCCCTTGGTTAACGTCCTCTTGCTATTTTCGCTGTCTTCTAAAGCTCAGCCAGTGGCTTTTCCCTGGAGCACAGTCCTTCCTCTCAGTTCTGTCCCTGAAGCCAACAGAACCACACTCCACCCCTGCCGCGTGTTGTGTCTGTCTTTTCAAGCTGCAGTGGGGAGCAGTTAGCATTTACCTATACTGTATTTGGGAATGGAGTTCTGTGGGTAAACCTGCTCTACCAAGTTCCAGGAGGATAAGGCTCCCAGGCTTCAGCTGCCTACGGTTGGGTATGATCTCAGTGTTGCTTAGAAAGGTTATGGGAAATGATGCTTTTCAAGGGCCTGGCATGGTACGGGCCATGTGCCAACACTCCATAAACAGTCTTTACACCTGGAGCCAGTCTGCGAGCAATGCCAAGCATTACACATGGCGGGAGTCTCCTCTCTTCCTCTGAGGAGTGTGCTACCCAACCACACTCCACAAGCAAATCCTTCAGGGGGAAACACTTGGCATTCAGTTCCTCCATATTACTGAAGATTCACATATTTTTCTGGAACTCTCTCCCCTCCTCATTTGACTGAAACAAAAGAAACTAGAGGAAAGCACCTTATAAAACTGAGGCTTTCCTGGCCCTGAAGACAAATAAGCAGGCAAGACACTGAGGAGAACGTTGGTTCTGGCCTTCCACAGGGGAGGGGCCTCGTCGGGAGGAGACAGGGAAGAAGGCTGATGTGTCAGGAGGAAACCATAATGTCCGAGTGTACGGACATGCAAGAGCAGCCGAAGGGACAGCGTGAGGACGTTAAAGCCTGCAACCACAAAGGAAACAGCAACCCCAGGACCCCAGGAAGTGCAAAGGAAAGCTGAGAGGTGCAGACTACTGCCTGGGGACCAGGGAGTTCTGGAGACCGGAAGACCAGTGCTCAGCCGACAGGAAGGCTCCAGGACTCTGACGGCAGCAGTCACTTCAGGAACAATACAGGTTGCTCTCCTTTCTGCCTGCTGGAACCGTCCTCAGTACTGATTTGTGAAACTAGGCCAGGGAGCTGCACTGGCTTACAGGGTTTCTTCTCCCTGGGTTGAGGGACACAGAGCCAGGTGGAGCCTGACACAGCCCTTCCTGTGGGTAACTCACCTTCCGAGCCACAGCACTTCAGACACCAGGGCGACCATACCCTAGAAGCCCTCAGCGACACCCTGCCACAGGCTCCTCCTTTCCCGTCTACTCTACACACCTTGGCTTCACTGCTACCTGTCCAGTCTGAAAGGCTCTGAGGCACAATGAGGTCACCAGACCACACAGCACTAGAACTATCTGAATCTTTGATCTGGGTCCAAATCCTGCTACTTACTTATGTAATCCTGAATCGCTGATGTCAGCCATTTCATCTAATTAGAATTTTAAGTCGTATTCATGCTCACTTTACCTGGATGAGTGTTTTGACTGCATGTGTGACTGAGCACCATGTGCATGCAGTGCCCACAGAGGCCAGAAGAGGGCACCAGGTCACCTTGGTGCTGGAGTTACAGATGGTTGTGAGCATCTGCATGGGTGCTAGGACTTGAACCTGGGTCCTCTGGAGGAACAGTCAGGGCTCTTAATCTGCATGTCATCTAGCTAGCCCCATTGCCTACTTTTCTCCATCTATAATATTAGGCTATCAATTCTAGTAATGTACTGAATTAAACATTCCTGGTACACACTAACGTCTTTACGGTTGAACAATTCCAGTCTCGTCATTAAGCCAGCTCCACAGAAGCCGTCTGGTCCTCGTCATCACCTCTATTCTGAAGTCCCACTTAGCTTAATAGGTTGAGTCCTGACTTGAGCACATCAACTGCCATTGTTATTCATTCATTCTGACACCGACGTCTTGCACAGTCTGTTACGTAGGCGTCTGAAGGGGAAACTAGAGTCAACGATGATGGCAGCCTCCCACTCCAGCTTCTCACTCTACCTGTCAGTGTTATGAGTGACCAGCACATTTGTGGGAGCTACAAAACAAACAGGAAATGCTGCTGAGAGAAAGGCAGCCTCCTAGTGGCTACCACTAGCTGATATTGGAGCGTTTCAACTGTGGTTAAGATGTAGGCACGGGATGACAGGGTCAGCCGGAAGGTGACAGGCTGCACGGAGCCGCAGCATTCAGAATCAGACAGGAGCGTGGGCAGGTACTGGCATAGACCCAGTCACAATCTCCCCTAATCTCAAGAAGTGATTAAAAGAAGACAAGACAAATCTAGGTGCCTCATTACCACCTTAGAATAAAATTTCATGTGTTCCTGTTTTATATTTGTGGCTGTGGGAGAAGGGTGAACTAGGGGTTTATCAAAATGTATTATTTTTTGTTCCTTTTAGAATGCAGTTGTGGCTGTGTAAGTGGTCATTTTGCTAGAATATCCAATCTCTAGCTAGAAGGGAGTACCCCACGGTCTGAAGAATGTCAGAGGAATCTGGGCCTTTAATTGTAAAACAGCTATCATATAATCTGTAATGAGAGAGGAAAAGCTTCTTGTTTATTCATGGAAGTCATATGATTAAAAGCTATATAACCGTTGGGTCCTCTACTACTGACACATATATATAATAAATAATATGTGTAGCTTTTCTATACACACTTTTTGTATTTTAAATATAAACAAATTAATAGTGGACAAAACATTGCAGCAAGCTTCATTTTCTTTCTAAATAATACGTTTGGGCAATGTTCTTTTTTTTCTGGCCATACAAGTATATGTTTACTGTAAATGACAGATAAATACACAAATATATGTAGAATCAGAAAGATTTACCTGTTATACAGTATTTCATAATATTGATGAGCTGCATCTCATCTAAATATTGCCTTTGTGGCCTCCTTCCTTGGTCAGCTTTGAAACTGTATTTACTTCTGACTATTAGCAACACCATTGGCCTGAACATACACGTGCTGCTTCTTTGTGCACTTATCAAGTATTTCTCTAGAATAACTCCCTAGAAGTGAGATGGGTGAGTTGAACAGAAAGAACATTTGGTGATACAATGTGTTTACAAATTGTTCTACTATTGTAAACCAGTTTCTACCTCCATGAAGGTAGAAATAAATAAGCCCACAATTCCATGTGAAACTGAATAATTCCACCTAAGACAGTACATTAACGGTCTTCTCGTTTTATTTAGCTCACAGGAAACAGGACAAAAGAAGTTACTAGATAGTAAATCATTTAAAAATAAAAGTAGCGGGGCTGGAGAGATGGCTCAGAGGTTAAGAGCACTGGCTGCTCTTCCAGAGGTCATGAGTTCAATTCCCAGCAACCACATGGTGGCTCACAACCATCTATACTGCAATCTGGTGCCCTCTTCTGACATGCCGATGTATATGCAAACACAACATTGTATACATAATAAATAAATCTTTAAAAAAAAAATAAATAAAAGTAGCTAAAATGAAGCACTCTGAGTGCCCCAAGCTACCTCTGTCCACCTTTGGCGAATCCTGGAGTCACCCATTTGAGAAAGCACATGATTTTTAACCTGCCCTGTCATTTCTGAGAATGAGAGCACGATTCCCTTCATTCTCCACCGCCTCTTCCTCAGCCAGCACAGGTGCACTCTAAGGCCCTGTTCTTCCCATTCAACGCTCCTGCACGCTAGTTTCTCAGAGTGACCTTGGGCGATCATCCAGATCAGCTGTCCTGTGCCAGTGAGTTCAACTTTGCACTCTGGAGACTAAGCTTCCTCGTCTCTGTACTGCCACAGTGAGGGCCATTCACTCTTCCAGGCCTCTTTCGGCACAGGCAGGAGGAGGAGCGCAGACTCCTTCCTCCTCACTGTAACAGGTCCGTGGTGAAGGAACACACCACTGTGCTATAAATGGAAACATGTTGCTGAGTTACAGAAAGGAAAATGTATGTCTGGATATGAGAGTGGACTCTGAAACTTAGGAACGAGGGAGACAGACAAGTTGACGGTTTGTAGATGGGAAGAGAGCGTGGGTTCACTTTTCATCAAGTCAGAATCATCCTGGTTCTTGTGAAATTTTGCACCAAGTACAAATTTTGCATCAAGTACTGAATCATGTCAAAGCTCCATTTTGTCATCTTTTAGGTAAGGCAGTACCACATTACGTACTGATCTTGTGGCAGCCTTCATTCCAGGTGTCTGCCTTTGACAAACATCTGTTTCAGGGAAGGAGGATGGGGGGGGGGGATGCTCCAAGAGACAGATTCATTAATTAACTCAAGAAATCATTATTGAGTTAAATCCCTGCTTTAGCCAGTGTACTATCGCTGTGAAGGGACACCATGACCACAGCAACTCTTACAAAGGAAAACATTTAACTGGGCTGCCTTAGAGTTGAAGAGTTTAGTCCACTGTCATCATGGCGGGGAGTGCCGCAGCATGCAGGCAGACATGGTGCTGCAGAGCTAGCTGAGAGCTCTACACGTGCGGCTGAAGGGACAGACACTGGGCCTGGCTTGAGAATGTGGCGTCCCAAAGCCCCCTCCCCCAGTGACACATTTCTTCCAACAAGGCCATCCTGATGACTAAGCATTCAAACACATGAGCCTGTGGGGAACAATCTTACTCAAAACAACACATGCCCCCATTTGCACTACTATCCAGAGACCTGGGGTTTGGGTTTTCTTGTTTTACTTTATTTTGGTTTAATTCACCACCTTCTAGAATCGTTGGAAGAATTACAGGCAATATACCAAGAAGGCTCCACCCAGGCCACAAGGCATAGGATCATCTCAGGTAATCACATATGTGATTACCACTCTCTTCCCTGCTCTTCCTCTCTTTCAAGAATTATTTTATTTGTTTACCTGCATATTCTCTTATTTCTTTGACTATTTACTTATTTATTACTGTGACTCTGCGGCCACTTTAGCATTTTCTCTGCATTTTCACTTTAGTGTTTTCTTAGCACTGCAGCTTCTTGGGGAAAACATGAAGAGCCACAGTTTCTTGGAAATGGGATGCAAAGCACAGCAGGGGATGGATGTTCTGCCTCCTCTGTAAACCACAGTACATCCATTAAGCCGCTGTGTCACTCTGTACTGCTGCATAATGGTCCAAAGGTGGCCCTCACCAGGGATGCTCTTTAAGGGAGTTATGGAACAAGGAGACGCAGATGCTAGAAACAAGAAGTGGGGTGACCAAGGACAAGCACTCTCACATGAGTTCTACATTGCCCTTGAGGTCACCTCTACCCTACTCCCCAGTCACACCCAGTGAGGAATCTCCCTGATTTCTCTACCCCCCACCCATGGGACTCACTGGCATACAGGCTCGATCTCACTTTTGGTGGCCATCATCCTGCCTGATGGTGACCCCAAACTCATCTCGATATCGGGTCAGACGTCTGCAACTTGCTGTATCCTCCCTGCTGAACTGTTTCTCCACAGACAGAACCTGGCACACAGCAGGCCCTCAATAAATTTCCACTAGATCATGAAGACACAGGTAAGAACTAGGGACATCCACAGGGCAAAGGCCCCCAGACAAGGCACGGACAGAAAGTGAGTCTGTAGAAGACATGAAAAAGCAACCTTGACCTTCAAATAACTCGTATTCAATGGAACAGGAGCACGGAGACAGAGCCGCAGGGTGGGTTTCCTTTTCCATCAGAGAAAATGAAATTGGACCCTTGTCCTCTGAAACCCACTTATCCGTCTCTTCATCCACTTTATGTCCAACCAATTAAATGGACCTACTGCTTAAATGGCAGTGGGTTTAGTTCACGTCGTGGCTTATCAAGCTAACCTTTTCAGCTGTGTCCCCCTACGCTGTTTCAGACCGATGTTCTGAGCTTGTTTATAGAGTTAGCCTTCTTCATTTGCTAGTATGTGGAGGAAGATTCCCAAATAGATCATCTGGGCTAAAAATAGCATTTGTTCCTCTTAACAGAATCCTTTGCAACTATCTGCAAATTTAAATTAAAAAAAAAACCCTTTTGATGGCATCACTTCTTCTGTCTTATTCAACCATGATTCTATTAATGATGAATCACTGATGGGCCAAGAATAGATACATGCAACCTTCTATAGCAAGTTAATATGTTAAGCACCATGCCACTTAACTCCTAATGTTAAAAAGGCTCCTCTGGGTGGGGGGTGGGACAGTTTCATTAGATTCTTTTTATAAAAAGCACCTTGAAAAAACTTCCTGATATTCAGACACCAATCTTGTTCTGTTCCCTTGTGTATATCTGATTTAAAGGTTAATAAGTAATTAGGAAGAAGTCTCATCCCCAAATTAACAATTAATGTGCCATCATTTTCATTAAAAATGTGATTAATTATATTGTTGCACCAATGCCTTGGACTGGCTAGTAAAACGTTACCTGGAACAGTTCTAAATCTTTCAGGGAGAGAGAGAAATTACTCAAAAATCAATCACTTTCTAAAACTACAATTTGGATTTGAGAGATCGCACAAAGAAACGGAAATGAGTGTCTCAATTACTTAGTGTGCTAGACTGACAGGGTTCTGTGGTTTATCTTACATACTGAGTCACTATTACTAAGAAAACCTAATGAGATATCTTGGCAGAGGTTTAATGTGGCAGTATGGCAAATCATAGTTCCTTGGTTCTTGTAACATAAAGCAGCTGTTTATAAATGAGATCAAACTCTTAAGTGATGCAGATATGTTTTGTTGGTTTCCTAGGAAACCGTGAATGGAAAGTTATGACTAAAGTGCACTTAAACTCTGCTCTATACCTTAAATGCTGGTGTGAGTCATGTATGAAATATTCACAGGATTCCAAAGTCGAAGAGTTCACAATTCAACTTGTACCACCAACCCAAGAACTTGTCTTGGTGGAACCATCTCCAACAGCTTTTCAGAGTCTCCTGTTGCTCTGGCCATGACCTGCCTGCACCAACATACGCCTGATGGGTGCGTGGTGACTGGCTCCCCCACACGAGGACTGTCCCAGCCACAGCTCAATGCCATTTTAATATGTAGCAACCTCTAATGGGAATCTTTGTGAGGACTGAAATGAACCAGTGTGGCGTCAGGAGCCACACAGTCCGAGCTTACACAAACCAGCCATTTTCTGATGCCTGGCAGATATTTACTTGTTGCTGGGCAACCAAATATTTCAACACTGACACCAGAGGAAATAGTACTGCCAAGCTGGGATCAGTCGCTTTAGCAATTAGCTCTGCATGGGACTGTCTCTTAGTAGCCCTGGTGTAGAACAAACTTAAAAAGACACTTAATTCAAAAATCAATCCCAGGCAGCTACCTGAGCGGTTCCTGAGACCAGCCTTTCAGGTGTGCTTACACACTTCTTTCTCATATTGCGTAAAGATGTGCCTTCCTACAGATCTCCTCTGGCCCCATTCTTCAGAGAGACCTCTTCCTCTTCTATATGCCAACTCTAACTATTTTGAGAGGATTGTCATGTTTTCTGAGCCTTTCTTTCTCTGAAGCAAGCATAGGCAGCTCTCTCCTTCCACATCACATGCTTTTTCACACTGACTCTTCTCCCCTCTTGATGAATGACACCACTGTTATTTCAAACTAGTCACAGCTGGGACTGGATGCTGTTGCTGCTACTTTCAGTTGGGGAGTTATAGGTGGTGATTGAAATGGACACAGAAGTAAGATGTTGAGGGGTTTGGTGCTTGGACTTACTTGAAAAATGCTGTATTTGAGTTAACATAGTTATGTGTCTTATTTGAACCTTGTAAGACAAATGGAAGCAGCCATCAAGATACACACAGTGAATTTCTATGTGATAAAAGCGACTTCAGAATCTGTGATGAGAGCTTGTTAAACCTGCCGTGCACACGTAAACAGAGTCCTGGAATCCATTCCTGGACCTGACCAATAGGCATCTCCAGAAGTCCTCCAGAACAAAGACGTTGCGAGGCTATGGACATGGGGTCAAGGGGTCAGCCTGAAGATCAGTCTTAACCCTCAGCTAAAACCTACCTAGTCCATAAAACTTTCTTGATGAGTGTTGCAGCGATGTATCTATCTTTCCTTGAATGATGTGTATCCAATAGTGTGACATGTAAGCATTAACTGTTAACATGCTTTCTATGTTAAACATATGTAAACATCTGAGGTCAATGAGCTCTATCTCTTTAGGTGCTCTCTCCTGATACAATGTGGTGATGACTCATTCTGTAGGTCCCCGGTACAAGGGTCCAAACACGCATCTCGGGAGTCTCTGACTGTGATGCAGTCTATCGCAGTCACAGTGAGTTCAAGACTAATGACCGCGTGTCGATTCAGGGCCAGTTCCAATGATAAATGTCAAATTCAAAGAAAGGGTGCTCACCCCAGCTCAGAGTCAATATAATAAAGTTGGAAATACAAAAATGGAACAAGGTGCATCAGGAAAGCATGACTTCTTGTACAGCCATCTCATGTCATTACTCATGTCCACGAGTAAACTAAACCAAAGGTCCTGCTCACATTGATGCACGGTAGGGCAGTAAAAACTCTCTGAGCATAGGGAACCACCAAGCCGAGGAAAACATGGCATCACTCCATGTTAGAGAGAGACAAGAACACACATACAGAACACACACATTCTTAAGATACGCTTAGAAAGACCGTCTCAAAAGTTTGTAGCGAGATATTTAAAACTTTATTTAGCAATGAGAATGTGGTAGTGTCTGCTTTTTATCAGCTTTACCTATGAATTAAAACATCACTGTTATATAAAAATTAACACAATTACAGATAGGTTTATATATGTTGGCCTATATTTCTGTTTCCAAACTATCCATCGATATATCACTTACCTATTAGAGGTTTTCACCTTAAATTTAATTTGGTTGTTTTTTGAGTTGGTTGATTTTTTTTGTTTTGTTTTGTAGTGTGTGTGTGTGTGCGCATGATTGATCAGTGATGAAATTGTCTCTGTCTTTATGCCATAATTATAGGTAAATAATTTAACTCTGGATTTTATAGAATTTTATATTTTGTATTTCATATGAATACCGCAATGTATCACGATCACACATATTACACATAATGTATACATGTAAAGCTTGAGACAATTGCTCTTTGTTAGGGATAGCATCTCAGTTGTGTGGATAATACAGCAGTGATGACCCACCATATTGACCCTGAGTACAGTATCTATTACCAGCTCTGTCTGGGTTTAAGGAAACATTGGTGCATAACAGGAATGGCTCTGAGTTCCAATTTTTCTCTCAAATACATTAGTATCCTTAGTCATTTTTAAAAGGTCTATCAGACCTCAGTCTTAAGATCAGTGATAGAAAGTAAAAAAAAGAAAAAGAAAAAGATAGGCTTTAATAGGCTCTCCAGCTGCTCTCAGAATTTCATGCCGCTTGGGCGAATGATTGACGCCTTGGCATATGTAGCCTTGCTCCTTCAGAACAGGAAATGTTCTCAGGTGTCACGTGTCGTGAACAAACATCAATTTTAATCTGCACTAAAAACAACTGCATTTCTCAAGTAAAAGGTGTAGACTTATTATCTTAATGATAAAATGTTACAAATGAATAATGCAAGTTCAAAGGAAAAATATTCCAAGTCCCTTGTATATTTTAGAAACACCCCCATAAGAAATGACTGAGCTACCTAAATCAGCATAATCACAAATCTGAGAATGTTAAAATCTGTGAGGTCCGGCCAAAGCTGATTTACGTAGCAGACGTGTTTTAAGTAAGTAGTAGACTGTAGGAAATGTTTCAAGTAATAAAAAGTAGAAAAGACTACACGTTCTTCTCAGAAGGGGACGGACAAAAAAGGAAAGAAGACAGCAGTACAGAATTGTTTTCAAAAGATACTTAAGATGAAATCAATTTATCCTTTCTAGAACTGACAATTAAGACCAATCACAAATTCTTTCTCTTTGGGGAAAAAAAAACACAAATAGTATCTAGAAAGAACATTAACTTAGAAGAGTAAAATTAATTCTTTTGAGTGATAAAGGTTGAAACCTTGTGTAAAATATAATTCTAGGAGAGAAAGAAAGATGAACTTAATGAAAATATCTGTAGAAAAAAATCTTAAAAAATCCATTTATTTATCAAGAATTTATCTGAACTGGAAGTAAAGACTTTTGAAGATTTTGGAGTGACCTGAGGGACAGCTTTTGATCCTGGCTATAATTTTTAAGATGGGTTTATGATCCAATAAGTACAATCTAGATTTTTATTTAGATTGAAGTTAGAAATTAAAAAATTGTTCTGAGAAATGAAAACATCAAGTAGAAGCCAGTCTGAAGGGACACAGCTTAATCCCAGCACCC